>OY754328.1:153023374-153504361 GCA_963573305.1 Pyrrhosoma nymphula
CTGAATAGCTACGCGAGTTTTTCTACACTGTTCCTAAATCTGTGCCTTACCATTATATAATCAATTTGGTATCTCCCAGTATCACCCGGCATTTCCATGTGTACCTACGCCTGGGGTGATGTTTAAACCAAGTGTTTGTCACTACTAATTTATTTCTTCTACAAAATTCAACTGCCTTTTTCACCGCAATTCGTCGCCGTCACCAGTCGCCAGTCAAGAGACTGGGCGTATTACTCTTATCTGCGATGGTTTGCTGATGTGAGTGGGAAACTAAGGCCAGGGCAAGAAGAAAATATTTTGTTGCAAAAAGATGATTTCATATAGGACTTTCCCCTTCAATTTATATTATTTTGCTTCATCTAGAAAGGAAAAATTTTGCTTATTTAATACCTAGTGTTGAACGCATGGTTGAAGGGAAAAGAAAGGCATAGATACTTCCCGCTGGTTTATTGTGCAACTTACTAAGATATGTCGCCTCGCCGCTTGCTGATTCGATCGTCTATTGTCTGTTATGGCTGTCAATGCAAACGAGGAACCCTACCCTAATCAAGATAAGTACCGTATTTATCATTTTTTAAAGGTTGTCGCAGCACATTCATCCATATCTAGTATTGTTTATAATTTTAAATATGTGATAAATTCAAAAAGTTTGTGACCATTCGACAAAAACTGGCATTTCGATAAAACCGTACTATTACCGGTTAATGGCTCGAAGGCTACACGCTAGACTTACATTAACTTGTCTGTCTACTACAGAAATTCAGATCAGTAGAGTATCAGTGCCACACGGGAGATATTATTTTGACCTCGCGCTATATCTCTAGATCTGATATATGCGAAAAAATGAGAGAGATAATGTGCCGAAATTTTAGATACCAAAATTCCTTCTTTACAGGCACTATACGTGATTTTCACAAATACCGCGTGTCACAATCTTAGAGTCACATCGTGCACACATAATACACCTAGCTGTTTGTTACCAACTCCTTCCTCCTTTTCCCTCTTCCCTCCACATTCACGAATGTTGCCCTAACACCACCTAAGACACACCTCCTCGGCGTCTCGCAGGGTAGTATGTAGTAGATTTGTTGCATTCAAAACAATTTTTTATCAGAAGATTATTATGTTTATCCAAATCAAATTGTGCTAATTTCGCTTCCAGAAATAAATGCATTATAGGTTTAACTATAAGCGTAGTGCTGTTGGAACATTCGGCAAGAAATTTAGTCCACAGAATCTGGTGGAATTCAAAAAATGTAATGCATTTACTGAAACACGCATGATATTGGGCGACGGACTAAATATTTACGCTGAAAATACATCATGTAGCCCATTCTAATTGTAAAGTCACATTCATGTCTACGAGAGAAAGCAGCAGGTGGGTTCACATGCTGCCTGTCAAAGGTTTTTTTAACATCAAACTAGATAAGCCCACCCACTTGAAAAAAATCCATTTACCTATTCAAGGTTATGTAGCGTCCCTAAATCACTTATGACCGAGTGTAACTTACGTAGTGTCTATAATTGCATATGTACCTCGATCCCTAAATATTATGACTATCTACGGATTACAACAGAGTTTCTCACCTCTTTCGACTCTTGATCCGAGTATTTTTTTCGAATTTAAGTTCTTCTGCCGTAATAGTTTAGCCTTCGGTAAAACGTCTCCTATATGCTGGACTATATACCGGCGAAATCAACTTCCATTGAAGGGCTTTGGTCAGATTCCAGAAGAAAGTAGGTATCTTTCCGAACAAATTGCCTCTAAATATTTAGCAATGGGCGTAACAGTGTACATTCGTCGACACTTTTTGCTTAGTATACAGCAAAAGGTTGTTAATTGTAATGGACAGCATTTTTCACCTGAATAAATAAAGGTAGCATATAATGCAAGTGATGAAGCATAATCAATGTACATTATCAACATTTTTACATATAACTAGTCGAACAACGAAAATATGGTTGTAACAAACATGCACACTTCAACAAAATATGCGTACAAGACTTCAGGATTATATGACACTGAATTTAAGGCCGTAACTGTCGTTTTTAAACGAACATCACCCTTAATTTACCACTTTGGATTTCATTTCATTAGCAAGATACTTATTTCGCAACTAATGCCATTATTATTTTTAGTGCTAAGGGAAAGTTTACTTCTATATGACATATGATGAAACTAACTTCAATAGGTAAGATGGCTGAAACACTATTATGGATGAATTGGAAAAAAGGAAAAGATGATAAAATGGATATGTAAAGTAATCCAACAGCTTATGACGACGTTTACACTCCTCTACTAAGATGATTCCACCCAAGAATTTTCTCTTACGAAGAGACTAAAACTTTCGTATCATGGTCATTGATATAGTAAGTGCTAAGCACTGGAATTGTAATAAATAAAAAGATTACTTCCGAGGATGCTAACAGGTAAAAAGTAATTATTTGGGTTAAATATCTCCCCATAATTAAAGCCTCACAAAACATTGACTCCTTAACCTAACATTCAATTTGGATATTTAGAGAAACATCCATTTTTCCATAATCAACGTAACCTACTGATTTTTGTAGATTATTCTTACAGAGGCTTGCAAATCTTGAAAAATGTTGCAAAATGGGTGAATTATTCATTCGGTAGCAGCAGATGGGAATGGGATGGGTACATAGCATCAAGTTGAAAAAGAACGACACCATAGTGGAAAAATTAAATGTGGAGCGAAGAAGTTGGAAGTGTGTTGCTGGGGGAAGAGTAGATTGCAGGAGGGAAAAGATTTGAGTAACCAGTAACGAGTTAGAGCGAGAGAGGAGGAAATAAGATGCAAAAGATTCTCAGCCAATCAGAAGGGTTTGCCTTCCACGGTGAGGATAAGGTATGTGGCCATTGACCCCTGTGCATAGGTGGTCATATATCGTGGTCGTATTGAGATCAGGCTTCGGACTAGTGGAGGGAGGTTGGGGAGGTGTGGAAGGAGGTCGACATGATATCCGCGAAGTGGGGAAGAGAAGTGAATTGAGAGTGGGGAAAAAGTGGGTTTGGAAGTGAGTGCAGCGTATATAAGTGACCAAAAGGGTTGACTACACTCATCTTTTCGTGCAGAGATCACCCAACTAGTGTCACATTCTAGCAGATTACTCGTGAGGAGTGATTCGCAACTTTACAAACATTCTAAACGCCCTGAAGATGGCGAAGTTGGCAATTTTGTACGCCGTTGTTTTGTTCATCGCTGTTGGACTGATCTGCTCATAAGGTAGGTTTCCAATTCAGCCATCTCATAGAGCTTACCTAATAATCGTAATAAGTGGGAAATTGGTGGCAAAATGAAATTTTTCCACTTTTGTCACACACTTCAACTTACCACCGTGGAAGTAAATATTTTGTATAATATTTTTCTAATACTAAAATTTACTTCCTTAAGTATCAAATGAGAACTTATTTTTACGTCCCATTTAATTATCTTATAGCTTAATAAGTATGTAAAAAAGTTTCATTTCCTTATTCAAAAGCTTGGGGGACACGGGGTTACGAGCTCCCATTGGTGAACTCCAAAATGATGGGAGACTTCAACGATTGAAAGGGAAACGTTGACCGCACTTTCATGTAAAACTATCGAAACGCTAATCCGTTAAAATAGGCACAACGTTACTGAAATCATCCTGGGCCATATTCATTGACAATGGAAAAACGAATATTTAATTACAATGTCTTTTAGATTCAGAAAATCTCGACCTGAAGCCATCCATCAGTTCAAACCATATGCATTTTAGAATTTAGTAGACTAGCGTTCATTTGGAGTAGTTTAATGCAAGGAAAATACAAGTGCCACCTAGTCGTCTATCCCGATACAGAAATTAGTTCTAATTATTCAATTGACGCAAATGCATTACGAGGGTGTAGGGTGCAAACAGGTTAACTGCTCCATTGCTGGTCTGAATGTCCAGGATTCCAGTCCAAGGGATACCTCTGATCACATCAGTCTAAATCAATCCTTAGCATTTTCAGGGAATCAAAACTCTAGAAAAACATGCGAAGAAAAAATGAATTATCTTTCCGTAATGCGTAAGCCTTGCACTCAACGAGCTTTGGTTAACTCAAGTCTCATTTTCAAAACGAAATATTAAAAATGTGAGTTGATGAACCAAATTCTTAGAACTGAGACAATCTAACGAAAACAAAACTTTGTACTAATTTACATTTTACTAAAGGCTAAACAGTACGAAGCGTAGACTTCTTTGACTACGGTTCGGTATACTAATACGTATTATCCTGCTTAAGAGTTGAAAGATATTTTTGTTAAGATTATTTAATAGGATATTTTTAATATTTCAGGTGTCTCCGGGAGCGCCTCTAGCGCTGGTTCCTATGCCTTTACTGCCGGAGTATTAGACGGGGGAGCTTCTGGAAGCGCGGCCAACGCAGGGTCCGAGTACGCAAGACAGTTCGGAGGCGGACATCGGCCACAAAATCGACCACAACATCGACCACCTCATCGACCAACTCACAATCGACCACCATATCATCGTCCGGGTTAACACAGCGCGTAAGGGTTCGCAAGAGTTTCTGCAACCACCTGAGACGACAGTTGTCAGAAATTAAATGTCGCCGGGCGAGGTGTGGTGCATTTAATAAGCCACCACGAAAATATGTAATGTTGTTCGTAAATTAAGGAGCTGAAAAAAGGCCGACTTATCCAAAATTAATCCACTAAGGTACGACAGGAGCTACCATTCACCAATGCACCTTTGCGTTAAAGGACATTCCAATTATTGGTGCGAAAATTAGTTATGCTAAAACAATCTTTCCATGATCGTGATTTTGCAATCAATGTAATAGTAATCCTATTATTGGTTGGTAATGTATGTCTAAGAAAATAAATAACTTATGTAAAACCTCCTAACCGCGTAATGAGATAAGTTTTTTAAATCTGAATATTTTTCAAATTGATGATGTCATGTATAAAGTTTTTTTTTTAATATTTGCAAAATAAACATGTCTGGAGAAATTTTGTCCTTTTTCTTTTTGTTCCTCTTCGAGCTTTACTATATTAAAGGATCTATTTGTAGTTTGCAGAATTACACAAATTTTCGGGTTTAAAAACTATCAATCATGTGATGCATTTAAAACATTTTCTCAGAAAATAAATATATGGTCTGGCAAGTAGAAATCATGTCATACTCTAGGAACTAATTATACTTAGCACCGTTCACTGAATTACCAAGTTATTTATTATCCAGTCTAAAATGTCTTTTATTACGCTTTGGCTCATATTTAAAAATCTTAATGGGTTTTCTAAGACAATTTTCCGAAATATGAATTTATTTATTTGAAACTTGTTCATTTTAGATAGAGCATTTGCATTTCCGAAGATAAAAACAATTGACAATTTCTAATTTACGTTCAAAAATACGGCATTTTTAGGCACCAAAATATCTTGAATTCTTACACTTGACGCGGACTCGTGGTGACTTGATTTTAGTAAATCTTAACTTTAGATAATGCACTTCAGAACACTTAATACAAAATGAATCACACCATCGCCATACCTACCTATAAAGTGGGATGAATAAATATAAAGGAGTTGGCCTAAGACCTAGCGTGGTTGATATACATGCAAAACGTTTGAGGCGTTTCATTGAAGAAACTATGATTTATCAAGCGAAAAGTAGGAAGGTTCACCGATGATAAAGTAAGAGATACTACTGTGCTCTAGTTAGGCAAAAGCTCCAGTACGTCTCGACCATTTTGGACCCTGTAAGGATTTGTTTCATTCGCAGAGCATATAAAATACCAATTTGCAGGTCTTGTTGCGGCAGGGTTTAGTCCTCACCTGCCGAGCCAAAGGTGGCGTATTTTAATTTCATCTGGTTAGGATAATCACCTCCCAGGGCTTAGTTTTGTGTTCATGAAAAATTAAACGGGTAGTAATAGGCTTCGTCTGTTAATTATAGAAACATTATCACCCATATAATTACAATGGAAAGCCGTACGGTTCGTTAAAATCTTCTACAAGCGAACTGAAAGTGTCACATAGCTGATGGAAGAACTAGTTAGGGGTCCGTTATGGGCTTGAAGGCTACACGCTAGGATTACGATAGCTTACCTGCCTACTTGAGAAATTCAGATCAATAGAGCTTCAGTGCGACACCGAAGATATTATTTTGACCTAGCGCTATATCTTCAAAACTGATAATTGATACATGATGCCAGAGATACAGTGCCGAAAGTATAGATACAAAAATTACTTTATTACATGCAGGGCCGTCTTTTGGGATCGAGAGGCCCCTGGGCCTGAGATAGCATGTGGCCATGTTAAGGGCAGCAAAAAAACAATTCATTTCAATTAATTACACAAGATACGCGATTGAATTTAGTTTTAGATTGTTAAGTCACATAATAATTCAAAAATATTATTTTCTTCATCATTCATACTAAAAACCTATATATTTTCAAATTTCATTGCCTTTGGTAGAAGGTGCATAGTTTATTTTTTAAAGATAAAATTAATTAATGAAAGCCCACGCGATTATGATAAATAATTTACAAAATAAATTTAGTGAAATAAAAATGAAAAAATTTTACAACAATGAAAATTTAAAATTATGATACAGTAAGCTAATAAATCAGACGAACTTGTAAAAAATATTTCTTCGCGATTTTTTAGCAATATAATCAGCAATGATATCTTCAAAGTTAATGAAATTGAGGATATCTGATTCCATACTCATTAAAGCCAGATGAATAAATTTTGATTGAGTCATGGAATTTCGTAGTTCAAGAATGTTAATATTTTTAAATACGTTCACCACTGCAATTTGTTCTTTTAAGGCTCAAAAATATTCTAAAACTAATTTCAATATTGGGGAAATACAACTCCAGTAATCTATTTTAATTGCAAATATAATTTTGGAATTAATAGCACACCATTTTTTAGTTTCACTAATTGTAAGATAATGTTTGATATTAAAATGAGCACTTTGATATTATATGTCTCATATTTTTTGGCAAGTTCTCCCCCCTTTTTTCTGGTCATAGTCCATTGCTCGAAGTATTGTGAAGAAGTTGAAATTATCGTTTACAGTTTCGTATGCGGACTCTCTTATATTTTAAGTGAAACAAAGAGAATCGATAACTGGGTAAAAAATATTAATTTTCAAATTTTCTTCTTCAGAAAACTTCGTATCACTTCTTGGACCCTCAAAGAAAGTTAACCTCACGCTTATCTTTGGATTTTTTGATGTAGTCTCCGGTTCGCATGTGTTGGTAAAACCTTTGGCTTTCTCAAAAACAAATATTACTCTATTCTCTCAAGCTCAACTAATATATTCCTATAGACTTTAAGAGGCCGAATACGATGTATAAATCTAAATTTTCCTTTTCTGAACCTTAACTTGAAACATTGATCCGGAGTAATTGGTCGTACCATAAAACTGTCGTAAAGATACATATTTTCAACTTTTTTCATTTGCTTTAAAATTGATTTAGCTTCAATTTTAGTGTCATTTGTTTGTGTAGCTTCCTCAGATATACAATTCAGAGCTGCAACAATGTTTTCGTAACCTTTGTACAGAGCAGATACGGCATCAAATCGAACTCACCATCCAGTTTTGGATAATGTTTTAACAATTTCATTTTCTGACCCTAAGCGTGTTTAAGGCAGATCCAACGAATTAAGTTATAATCCAGATTTATATGCCTACCTCTAATCATAAAGAGCAGGAGGTAGATGGGGTATACGATCAGCTAGAGGAAATAATTGGTAGGATACCTGGGAGTAAGCACTTGGTAGTAATGGGGGATTGGAACGCGGTGGTGGGCGAAGGAAGAGATGGGAGGGAAGTGGGCGATTACGGGCTAGGAAGGAGAAACGACCGGGGCAAGAAAGTTGTGGAGTTTTGCCGTAGAAATAACCTAGTAATTACAAATACAGGGTTCAGACATCATCCTCGACATAGGTACACTTGGAAGAAGCCGGGAGACACAAATAGGTTCCAGATAGATTATATAATGTTTCGTCATAGATACAGAAATAGTGTTAAAAACTCGCATACTTATCCAGGAGCTGATGCAGACACAGACCACAACTTATTAGTCATGAAATGTCGGGCTAAACTGAAAAAGATAAGAATGGGAAGGAGGGTACGAAAGTGGAATACGGAGGCATTAACTGGGGCAATGAAGAAGAAGTATCGAGAGAAGGTTGATGAGATAACGGGTGAGGAACACGGAGCTAGATTAGTGGAAGATGAATGGGGAAGTTTGAAAAATGGAATTGTAGAAGCGGCGAAAGCAACGGTAGGCGTAGTGAGTGCAACTAAAATTAGAAAGCCGTGGATCACGAAGGAGATGATCAGGGAGATGGAGGAGAGAAGGAAATGAAAGAGCGTAAACTCATAACTAGGTAAGAGAAAATACTGAGAATTAAATAACAGGCTTAGAAGAGAAACAAAGAAAGCAAGAGAGGCGTGGTGGAGAGAACAGATCGACGCGTTAGAGAAATACCAAAAAGAGGGAAGAGCAGATGCATTACATAGTAAAGGAACTGACGGGTGGTAATAAGGGAAGGGGAACTACAACGATAACAGACAAGACGGGAAAGGTGATCGTAGAACCGAAAGAGATCCAGGAGAGGTGGAAGGAGTATGTTGAAGAGCTGTATGGTAAAGAAATAAGGCCCAATAGGTTAGATATAGAAAGGGAATACGATATCGACAGAGATGGCATCGGACCAAGTATCCTGGATAGCGAAATCGAAAGAGCTCTACGAGACATGAAAAGGAATAAGGCGGTGGGATTAGATGACATACCTGCAGAGTTTTTAAAGAGCATGGGGAAGAACGGAAGAGGAAAACTTTTTGCGCTTATTCGTAGGATTTATGAGGAAGGAGTGTGGCCGGAAGACTTCGCGAAGACTGTACTAATTCCTTTACCAAAGAAGAGTAAGGCAAAAACTTGCGAAGACTATAGGACAATAAGCTTGATATCCCACGCAGCCAAAGTAGTTCTGAGAATTCTAAACAGAAGGCTAGAACAAAAGCAAATGAATCCCTGGATGACGATCAGTTCGGGTTTAGGAGAGGGACGGTAACGCGAGACGCTATAGCGGTGATGAGGACGCTAGTAAAAAGAAACCTAGAGTATAGGCAGAATGTTTTTGCATGCTTCGCAGATTTCGAGAAGGCGTTTGATCGGGTGGAATGGACGAAATTAATGGGAGTGTTGAAGAAATTAGGGGTCGATTGGAGGGACAGGTGTCTGATTCGAAATTTGTATATGAATCAGACTGCGCAGGTTAGGGTAGCCAATGGAGAATCGGGATGAGCCACGATAGGACGGGGAGTGCGGCAAGGGTGCCCACTATCGCCGTTGCTTTTTAACGTGTATTCAGAAGAAATGGTAAGGGAGGCATGGGGGGAGGAGGTGGTAGGAATAAAGGTAGGAGTGGAGCTGATAAAATCAGTGAGATTTGCAGATGATCAAGCATTGGTTAGTCAGTCGGCCAAGGGGTTGCAGTCAATTGTGAATGCATTATAGGTGCAGTGCGAAATGTATGGGATGAAGATCAATCACAATAAAACGAAAGTAATGAGATTTTCTAGAAATAAGAAGGCGGGGCTGAATATAAGGGTGGGAGCAGAAGATAGAGCAGGTCGAGCAGTTTACGTATCTGGTAGTATTTTGGAGGAGAATGGGTTTAGTGGTAAGGACATCAGATGCAGAATTGCGCTAGCTAAAGAAGCATTTTCGAAGAGAAGGGAATTGATGAGGGATGGCCTGAGAAGAGACGTAAAGAAGAGGCTGGTGAAAACTTTAATTGGAGCGTGGCGCTATAAGGGTCGGAAACTTGGTCATTGCGAAGGGAGGATGTGCGTAGACTTGAGGCGTTTGAGATGTGGGTTTGGAGAAGGATGGAGAAGGTTAGCTGGATGGCGAGAAAGACGAATGAGGAGGTATTGGATATGGTCGGAGAGGAGAGGAAGCTTGTGGCAGAGGTTCGGAGAAGGCAGAAGAGATGGATGGAGGAGGTTTTGAGAGGAAAGGGTGATAGAGGGGAGAACACTGGGGAATGGGGACTGTCCAAGAAACTACCAATCAGCTGGTAGAATACTTGAATGAATTTGAGTGGAGTGTTTATAAATTTGTTTGTGGGGTAAAATACAGTGTATTCACATGTGCAGCCAGGGCAACAAAAAAATGAATAGATCTTTTAAAAGCAAGCACGATTGTTACAATTATATTTAGTAGGGCTACCTAAAACTTCCCGTAGCGGAGCAAATCCAGTGAAAGAAAAGGTTAGTGGCATTTATGTGTTAATGGATGATGATACATTTTGGCGCCACAAAGTGAAGGGCACGACTACTCGTCTACATAGAGACCACGAGAAACCTGACATAGAGTTGCGTAGATAGAGGAACTTTCAAAATGGCAGGAGTGACTAAGAAATTTTACGAACTAAAATAGGTAGATTTGCAAAATATATTGAGGGATCGAGAATCAACAACACAGGGGGGAAATTCGAATTGCAGGTACGTTTGAAATTGCTGTTGGAAAAGGAAGGCTTGGATATAGAAACGCATGAATTTAGGATGGAGATGGAAGAGCATAGAAAAAGTGAAATGCAAGCACTGCAGCGCTGTTTAGACAATTAAAGGTGACAACGTGACAACAATAAAATCCATAGAATCAATAAACTTCGCACATATATACCAACATTTCATTTATTTTATTAATAAAATTAGAACCTTCGGTCTTCCTGGGTGAGTATATCTTTGCAGATGTATCTCTTATTAACATTCATATGATAACCCATTTATTTTCTATTCATGACTATTGTTTCCTCTTGAGACATGTTTTATGTGTTTGCAAAAACTGCAGTCATTCTGTGTGTAGATGTTTTTTTAAATATGAATTCAGTGTTAATTTATTTCGATTCATCATTTATTTGTTACATATGAAGACGTTTTCGATGGCTAAATGATATGAAATTAAAGTTAACTGTAGGTATTGAGTGTTTAGATACTTTTTATATGTGATTTTTTGTACATAGCTCTCAACGGACGTCTTACCAAGGATTTGATTGAGGCGCGCGGGGCCAGGTATTTCACCATTACTATCTACGCAAAATGATAGTGTGCATTGCCGCGGGCCGATTTTCTTCTTTGTGGTTTATTTTAAGTGAAAGGAGGAATATCAACAATTCCAAACATGAAAAGTTTTGCAATATATTTCACATGAAGCATACGTAACTTCGATGTTGATATACTTTTCTACATCTCGGAAAATGAAATCTAGCGTTCGGCCCTTTTAAAAATCAAAGAATAAGTCAAATTTAATTTTTGTAATTTAAAGAATATTTGTAATTCGAAAATGTCGTTCTCTTCGTAAAAAAATAATGAAGTGCACCAATCAAATATTTTGGCCGTGACGAGATGAAGAAGACGACCGTATCGCCGTTCTTCTAGTTTTTCGCGTGTTTTTCTTCACTCTTTCGGCCGTAGAAGCTAATCGCTTACATTTATACACATTTAAATGTATACATTTTGTAGTCAAATAAACAAGAAGTAAAACAATATATTACATGACTCTATAGAGCTCTGGCGGAATTTCATACAAATGCTTAAAGTTCAGCATTCTACCATTTTGTGCCGATAGTAGTAACACAGACCGTTTGCCCAACGTTGTTTTTAGTCGTCATCGCTGGGAAAATGTTGGGGACTTTTTAGTTGGGGAGCCAACGTAATCCCTACGTTGGGACAACTAAGTTTTTTCAAACTTAAGTGTATTGTATTTAGTGTTTTTCTTAGCTATTATTTGTGTTATTTACTGTGTTATTTTTGAGAAAAATAAAGATGGATGCCACCCAAGTTAGTGTAGTAAATGGACCGCTCTTGAACGTAGGAACCCACCAGCGAGTACAGAGATAAACATGAAAGTGGCGTCGAGGATGCATAGGATCAATCTTCATTTTTCTCACCAGTTAACACATAAAACCATATATTTTAAAAATAGTTGCAAACCTTGGAATAATTAATAGTTACAAACCTAGGAAACATAATTATAAACAAATTATAAACTGACTTTTGGGACATTAATTGTTTTTAAACGGCTAAAACTTTTTCAAATCACAGGGAATCTCCGCTGAATTCTTCTTCTGACAATGACAATTTAGTAGTCGATGAATAAGGGAGTGAAATGACATTAGCTTTGGTGTAAAGTGATGCCTGGAATCTATTGAGATGGCGTGGTCAGTATTTGTGGGTTTCCGGTACATGCCAAATGAAAGTCTATTGTCTTTTAATGTCATTGACAAGTCCAAGTAATTGATTTTGTGTTCTGAATCTAACTCACTCGTAAAACAAACTATGGGGTGGATGTTATTTAGGAATTTATGAAAAACATCTAATAGGCAATCCGAGCCGTCCTACAATACTATGACATCGTCCACATATCTATACCAGTACCATATACATTTCAGTAAAAATTGCCTGAAGTAAAAACTTTCCTCTAGAAATTGTCCAAATAAATATGTGCAAGAAGAGGGGAGATTAGAGAGCCCATGGAATAACCGTCTATCATCTGGTAAATCTTTTTGATGAACAGGAAATAATTTTGCCACACCGCTATTCTAAGCAGAGTGGACCTTTGGTAAATAACTTCCTCTGGAGCTGCTACTCCCTCTTATAGATTAATCGATAATCTTATTGCCAAAAAGCAGAGAAGGAAGGCCATCAATTTAATTTACACTCTTAAGCCTTCAACTAGCAGTGGTAAACAGTAGGTCTCCATTTCGTACCTAGGGCAGTGTTCCCAAAACATTACGAAAAACATTCCAAAAGACTTTCAAACCGCGAGTGACTTAAAAATGTATTGGTGAAGTGCGAAGACTCATTTGATCCGCTGACTAAAAGTGGAATCTAATCCTTCAAGGGTAGTAAATGCAACTGAGTCTACGTGGGACATATAGCCAGAAATTTTTATATTAGGACAAAGGAACACTTCCATGCACACTTTAATTGAAATGGCAATAAAAGTCATTTTGCTAAACATTTAAATGGTCATGACCATATGAGTGACTTCGATGTAGAAATTTAGTGTTTGTAACGGCCGGGAGCTTAACTCCTGGGAACAATTAGAAATTTTAAAGACGTTGTTTGACCCTGAAGTCACTCTGATCAACGAATATTTGTTCCCTGCCTCATCGCCCAATGCAGTTGCTTCCCTCCACCATTCTCCTTCCCTTATTCCTCAATCAGCTCCCCACCCTACAACACTCATTACCCACTGCCCTTGAAAATATTTGGCTTTGACTTCTCTCGACCTCCCAACATTCTCTTTGCTCCGCCTTCTCCCCCCCCCCCCCCAGGCCTCCCTGACTACAGGAAAGTATATAAAGAGAGACATTGTCCCTGAAAAAACACGTGATCTTGACTATTAATCGTTGAAACCCGGGTCATGTTATATGAGTGGTCCTTGTAAAAGGCATTTACATTAAAAAATTGTAAAAATACAGGTATTTCTCGATGATCTTTACAGAGGCTAGCAAATCTTGAAAGAGAGAGAAAAATGGGTGAAAACTTACTTCGGAAGCAGCAGATGCATCGCATGGAAGGAGAACAACGCCATAGTGGAAAAATTAAATTTGGAGAGAAGAAGTTGGGAGTGTGTAGCGGGGTTAGGTTGGATTGAAGGAGGGATAAAGTGGTATGAGCATATGTGGTCATTTTTCGTCGTCGTACTGAGAAGAGGCTTTGGAAGAGTGGGGGAAGGGTGAGGAAGGATGAAAGGAGGATGGAAAAATTTCCGTGGAGTGGGGATGAGGCAGGGGGTGTCCGAAGGGAGCACGGCGTATATAAGTGACCAAGTCAGTTGGATAAACTCAAATCTTCGCGCAGAGATCACATAACTCGCACCTCATTCAAGCAGATTACTCAGGAGGTGTGCTTTGCAGCTTGACAGGAATTCACACTGCTCTGAAGATGGCGAAGTTGGCAATTTTGTGCGCCGTTGCTTTGTGCATCGCTGTTGGACTGGTCTGCTCACAAGGCAAGTTTTCAATTGAACAACATCATAGAGCTTAACTAATAATCTAAATAAGAGGTTAATTAGTAGCTAATGCAATATACTTTTATCACACACTTCAACCTACCACCGAGGAAATAAAATATTAGGACAATATTATTCAAAAACTAAAATAGTCGTTCATAGGTAAAAAATGTGAATTAATCTCTGCCCGACTCAATTCTCATTTTCAAAACAAAATATTAAAATTGACAGTTTATGGACCATTTTTTTGGAACTCAGACCATCAAAAGAAAACAAAACTGTGTACTTTTTTATATTTTAACAAAGTAATTAATAGTATGTACAAAGTGTTGACTTCGTTGACTACGGTTTACTATGTCAATGAAACAATTTGGCATGAGCATTGGGACTGCTGTTTAGTTTATGTTTGGAAACTAATACGTCTTAGCCTGCGTAAGAGTTGAAAGATATTTATTGCTATGTTTATTTAAAAGGATATAGTTACTGTTTTACTTATCCCAGACATTGTCATTACCATTAATTGTAACATATTTGATTCAAATCTAATCTCTTTCTTGCCCTACAGAGGAGCAGCCGTCTCCTCTCTTTGTTCTTCTCAGGGTCCCCCGCTTCGCCGACCCCAGGCGCGACAATAACCGTCCCGGCCACGGTGGTGATGTAGGATTCGGAAGACCCGGGGGCGTTTCTGGATCCTCTTCCAACGCCGGATCCCAGTCACTCACATCTGGAGGATTTGGTGGTGGAGCCTCTGGAAGTGCAGCCAATGCTGGTTCCCAGTCCTTTAACTCTGGCGGACACCGTGGCGGTGCCTCTGGAAGCGCCGCTAACGCCGGTTCTCAGTCGTTCAACTCAGGAGGATTTGGCGGTGGTGCTTCTGGAAGCGCTGCTAACGCTGGTTCCCAGTCCTTCAACACTGGCGGACACCGTGGTGGAGCCTCTGGCAGCTCGTCCAACGCCGCTTCTCAGTCATTCACCGCCGGAGGATTAGGTGGCGGCGCTTCCGGAAGCTCGGCCAACGCTGGTTCCCAGTCCTTCAGCCAGGGAGGCGGACAGAGGCCAGGCCACCGCCCAGGTCACCGACCGAGTCATCATTAACAAACGCACGACGGAGTTTCTAAAATCGTCTTCAGTGCCGGTTCCCAGAGTCTCAACTAATCCGTGTGAGGTGTGGTTTGACAAAGCGAGTACAAATAAAACTTGCCGTAGTCAATGTCTCCTTCAGCAAAGAGGACTACGGTCAATTTTCAATGATATTCTGGTGAGAGTAAGGCTCTGTTATTGAAGTACTGTTTGCAAGAAAGGCCATGCCAAAATGATTTAAAAGAGCGCCCATGATACACAAGTTATACTCCGAGCTAAATTATTTCTTGATCTTGTTTCTTTAACTTGTGGAAACTGAAGGGGCAATTTTTAGTGACAACATAGAAACCTGAAAAGTGAAAAAATTTCTTTTCATAGCTCGCCCAAAAACCAAGTTCCAAGTGGACCAAATGAAAGAAACTGTCTCAACATCAGTCTAAAATAAAGATATTTGGGAACTTAATCTTGCTCATTGATGTTTTTAGTGATTTTCATTAATGAGTTCTGCATCAGATCTGCTTTCCTAATTATCTCATGCGCAGTTCGGAGTTGATCCCTTTCCATTAGCCTGAAATAATTCCCATTCATCCTTAACCACTCATCACCCAATACCTTCTTTTCAACAACTAGGATATTTTCAACTGAAATATGTACGAATACAAGATATAATACAATAAGGAATATTGTAAATGCAATTCTCAAGAAACTTTTAAAAATTACGCCATCCTATCGCCAATTTACCTAAATAGATATTATGTTTAAAAAAGAAAAAGCACTACTCCACTTAAAAACTAATTGTACGACGCGTTTCAGCTCACATAGCCAAAATCATGTGACTGAGGTTGACATTTGGTAGGTGATTATGACTAAGAGAGCCGAAAATACATCAAGCAAATGAAGGTTTTGTGTTGAAAAAGTTTGTTTCCTTTTTGTGATTAAGAAGCTTTACGCCGTATCTCAACTGAGACTGCCGATTTGATCAGACATTTTTCAAACAAGATGGTTATAAGATGAAGTTAATTAAATCACACGCTTCGTATGAAAATACTACTACCCTTAAGTTTTCTTGGGCACAATTAACGAGTGAAAAGCTTTCAAAAGAATATTAATCATCCACTTCAAAATTTAAGCTGAAATTATGATGAACATCCCTTGGAATTGGATGTCCTACTGATAATTTATAACACTTCCACATTAGTAGGAGTAGTTTTTCACCATATTAATATATTAATGGTGTCTAAGAAGACGGGTCTAAGGTAAGTAACTGAAACAATGCGAAAATAGTGTTATCACTATTTAATTAATTCACATGTCGCGGTACGGTTGGTCACAATGATGTAAATGCTGTTTTGTATAATGATGCTGTTAAATTCTATCATGGAAACCACAACAGACTCATGAATTCAAACGTCAGGTAGATTTGTAAGAGTTAAGTTCAATCAGTGTAAGGCACATCGACAAGTGAATTTCTCTCATTTGGATACGAATGTCAATCTTTCGTCCGCGATTTCATAGCAATATCTATAACGGAGAATATTATTAAGTTGCGGTGTAAAATAGAGGTGAGGATTTCAAAAAGCCCTCACTGGCATTCAAAAGTATAATTTTCTAGCCAATAGTCGAACGCTCTAACTAGTGGACTACCAAACCTCCATACTATAACTACGCCAAGTATGAGCGAATGATGGATTTCCGGTTCATTTGTTGAAAATAGATCACATGGAATGCAAACATGACATTAGTGGCGAGGATAAGCGGTACACGCTTACTTAAAATCCCATTTAAATAACTTATAGCTTTATGAGTAAGTAAAACGTTTAATTCCTGTCTCAAAAACTTAACCGCGAGGAGTTACGAACTCGCATGAGTTAAATCCTAAATGATGGAAGATTTCAACGAATGAAAGAAAAACACTGACTGCACTTTAATGAAAACTATTTACGCTACTAAGTCAAACATTGGACAAGTTACTCAAATCATCCCTGGTCATACTCTTTTACACTGAAATCTTTCATAAACTAAATTTTAAATACAATATCTTTTGGATTATGTAAATTTCGACCTTAAGCCATCTGTGTCATCAGTTCACACTATATGCGTTTTAGAATATGGAGAACTAACGTAAATTTGCAGTTATAAAATGAAAGGGAAACGCAATTGCCTCTAACTCGCCCACCCCGATACAGAATCCAGTCGTAAAAATCAAATTAAATTACAACGGTGTAGAGTGCAAGCAGGTAAAATGCTCCACTGCTAGTCTGAAAGTCCAGGATTCCAGTCCTAGCAATACCTCTGGTCATATCTGTCTAAATCAATCCTTTGCATTTTCGGGGAATCAAAACCTTAGGAAAAAATGCAAAGAAAAGATTAATCAGCTTGATTTTTGAATTTTATTTTGAAGAATGTAAATTTCGAACTGAAGACATCTGTGTCATCAGTTCACACTATATGCGTTTTAGAATATGGAGGACTAACGTAAATTTGCAGTTATAAAATGAAAGGGAAACGCAATTGCCTCCAACTAGCCCACCCCGATACAGAATCCAGTCGTAAAAATCCAATTAACACAAATGAATTACAACGGTGTAGAGTGCAAGCAGGTAAACTGCTCCAATGCTAGTCTGAAAGTCCAGGATTCCAGTCCTAGCGATACCTCTGGTCATATCTGTCTAAATCAATCCTTTGCATTTTCGGGGAATCAAAACTTTAGGAAAAAATGCAAAGAAAAGATTAATCAGCTTTCCGTAATATCTAAATCTTGTACGCAATGACTCAATTCTCATTTACAAAACGTAATATTATAAATGGGAGTTGATGAACCAAATTTTATAACTGAGACAATCTAATGAAAAAAATCTTAATAGTACTGTATATTACCAAAGGAGGATTGGATTAAACATTATCAACAGCTCTGGTACAGCCCAATTGAAAAATCTGTATTTAAAAAACAGACACAACTAGTAGACCCCATCAACATGATAGAAATACAAAACATAATAAAGAAAACAAAAAACAGAAAGGCACCTGGACTAGATGACATCAATTCTGGATTAATGAAGTATGGTAGCCCCTTTTTAATTTCCCGCAGCCTCATCTTTTCAATATGTGCTGGACTTGCCTTGACGTACCAGACGAATGGAAAATTGCAAAAGTAATACCCATTTTCAAAAAGGTGAACGAAACAAGCCAGAAAATTACAGAGGTATTAGCTTACGAAATGTATCATACTAAATATACAGAGAAATCATTATAAAAGTCTCCAAACAATTTCTGAAGTTTTGCTCCTCAAAGAATAGGCAGGACTTCGTAAGGGAAGATTAAGTGTAGACGATGTTTTTAGTCTAAAACTGGTTATACAAAAACGTTTACCATTTAATCTGGAGACACACCAAGCCTTTATAGACTACCAGAAGGCATTTGATACCATTCATCGAGTAAATGTTTGGTCAATAATGGAAAAACGAGGTTACCCAGTGCACTTCATTAAAACCATTCAATCTCTCTATAAAAATACTAAAATTGTAATTGATACTGAAGTCGGCAAAAGCGCAACACAGGAAATTCTAACCAACCAAGGTGTTCGACAAGGCTGTACTTTATCGCCTACTTTATTTAATATTACATAGAGTACTGCCTACGATAATGGAAGAAATTTACACCATCAGGAATACACATAAAAGAACACCATTTTTTAAGCTCAATGCTATTTGCAGATGATAAAATCATAATTCAAGATAATGAGGATAATTTACAATGGGCTGTCCATAAATTAAATTTGATATCTGGAGACTATAACTTGAAGATGGCTGTACAAAAAACCAAGATAATGGCATTCCTAGGAAAGTACCCAATCCGAACCAAAATAATAATTGAAAATAATATCTTTGATCAGGTATCACACTTTAAATATTTAGGATGCGACATCACCTATGAAGAGGACAGAGACATTTTAAATAGAACAACTAATTACCAAAGAATATTTGGGACTATAAGAAGAGCACTGAATGGAAAAACTGCAAAAGAAACTCCAATAAAGTTTTTCAAAATAATGGCTGTCCCCACATTCAGAAAAAGAGACTTAAATTTAAACGTCATCAATGAAATTCCTTAGATCTGTGAAAGGCTGTACACGCCTGGACCACATAAAAATGAAGACATAAGGAAAGAATTTGAAGTACAATCAGTAACAGAAGTAGCAACAAATTATAAAGAAAGATAGAAAGAACATGTTGAGCGCATGCCTCTAGAAAGGATTCCCAGAAAGGTTTTCGAGTACAAGCCTTTAGGGAGAAGGGAGTTGGGAGGCCGAGATTGCGATGGTGAAGCCGGAACAAACAAATTGCCTAAACCTGGAGATGAGGAAGAAGAAGAAGAAGTATTTTATATTTTACAAAATTAATTAATACCGTTGACTCCTTTGACTACGGTTGGGTATGCCAAGGAAACAATTTGGCATGAGAATAAGGACTGCTAACTGAGTTTATGTTTGGAAACTAATACTTCAAAGCCTGCGTAAGAGCGGAAATATATGTAATGTTCAGATTACATAACAGGATAGTGTAAATATTTTAGGAGAGTCTGGAAGCGCTGTCAATGCAGGTTATCAGTCCTCCACCGCCGGAGAATTAGGCGGCGGAGATTCTGGAAACGCAGCCAACGCGAAGTCCGAGTACGCCAGACAGTACGGAGGCGGACATCGACCACAACGTCGACCACTTCATCATCGACCACCTCACCATCGACCATCACATCATCGTCCGGGTTAACACCGCGTGTAACGGGGCGCAAGAGTTTCCGCAACCATCTCAAACGACAGTTATCAGAAATTCAATGTCGCCGGGTGAGGTGTGGTGCATTTCATGAAGCGAACACGGAAACACGTTTTGTTCTTCGTAAGTTAACGAGCTTAAATTAAAGCCGCCATATTATTCTTTTAATCCACCATGGCAGGACCTAAGCTCCCATTCACAAACGTATCTTTGCGTTAAAGAACATTACAACAGTTGGTGCGCAACGATGTTATATTAAAACATTTTTAAATAAACGTCAACTTTCAATCAATGGTATAGTAATCCTATTTTTAGTTGGTAACGTATGTCGAGGAAAATAAATAACTTCTGTAAAACCACCAAGCTGAATAATGAAACACGTTTTATAAAACTGAATATTTTTTAATCTGTGGATATAAAATAAAAATTTAAAAAATAATATTTGGAGAATAAACATATTTTTCGAGTTGGTGCTTTTTTTCTTTCTGTTCCTCTTTGGACTATTTCAATATATGATAGAATTCAATAGATTTTTTGTAGTGTACATATTCTCATACAATTTCGGGTTCAGGATTTTTAAATATATAGTATGCTTTATTAAAAACTTTTTCCCAGATAATGAAAATATGGTCTGGAAAGTAGACACCATGCCATACTCATGAACTTACTAGACTTAGCACCTTTCACTGGATGATCTGGCTATTTATAAACATGTCTTAAATGTCTTCCATTACGCTTTGGCCCATATTTAAAAAAAAACTTGATTGATTTAAAAGATCATTTTACAAAATCGGAATTCATTTATTTGAAAATTGCGCTTTTCTGATAAAGCAGTTGCATGTCCGAAGACAGAAAAGCAGTTATCTAATTCTAATTAATGTTTTAAATTACGGCCTTTTTAGGTCCCAACATATCACAGACCGTTGGCCCAACGTTGTTTTAGTTGGCATTGATGGGAAAATAATGAGGACTTTTTAATTGGGGAGCCAACGTAATCCCTACGTTTGGACAACAAAGTTTTTTCTCAAAAGCTATAACGAGGAAGACGTTGCTACGGCAACTTGGGGCCAACGTTAGGCCAGCATCTTTGTAACAGTAGTTTGATACGTTTTTTCAAACTTCAGTGTATTGTATTTATTGTTTTCCTTGGATATTATTTGTGCTATTTATTGTTATTTTTGAGAAAAAAAAGGTGGATGCCACCAAAGTTAGTGTAGTAAATGAACTGCTCTTGAATGTAGGAACCCACCAGCGAGTACATTGATAAACAATAATGTGGCGATGAGGATGCATGGGATCAATCTTCATTTTTCTCACCAGTTAAATACATAAAACATATATTGAATAAATACTTGCAAACCTTGGAATACTTAATAGTTACCAACCTAGGAAACATAATTATTAACTAATGATAAACTGACTTTTGGGTCATTAATTTTTTTTAAATGGCTAAAACTTTTTGAAATCACAGAAATCTCGGCTGAATTCCTCTTCTGACAATGGCACATTTAGTAGCCGGTGAATAATGGAGTGAAATGCCATTAGATTCTGTGTAAAGTGATGCCTGGAATCTATTGAGATGGTGTGAACAGTATATATGGGTTTCCGGTATATGCCAAATGAATGTATTTTGTCTTTTAATATCATTGACAAGACCAAGTAATTGAGCTTGTGCTCTGTATCTAACTCACTCGTAAAACAAACTATGTGGTGGATGTTATTTATGAATTTATGAAAAATAATCTAATTGGCAATCCGAGCCGTCCCACAATACTATGACATCGTCCACATATCTATACCAGTACCGTATACATTTCAGTATAAAATTTCCTGAAGTAAAAACATTCCTCTTAAAATTGTCCAAAGAAATGTGTGCAAGGAGATGGGAGGTTGGAGAGCCAAACCGTCTGTCATCTGGTAAAACTCTTTGTTGATTAGGAAATAATTTTGCGAAACCACTATTCTAAGCAGAGTGGACATTTGGTAGATAAATTCCTCTGGAACTGCTACTCCCTCTTATGGATTAATCTATAATCTTACTGCCAAAAAGCAGAGAAGGATGGCCATCATTTTAATTTACTTCTGACAATGACAATTTAGTAGTCCATGAATAAAGGAGTGAAATGACATTAGCTTTGGTGTAAAGTGATGCCTGGAATCTATTGATATGGCGTGACCAGTGTATATGGGTTTCCGGTACATGCCAAATGAAAATCTATTGTCTTTTAATGTTATTGATAAGTACAAGTAATTGAGTTTGTGTTCTGAATCTAACTCACTCGTAAAACAAACTATGGGGTGGATGTTATTTAGGAATTTATAAAAAACATCTAATAGGCAATCCGAGCCGTCCTACAATACTATGACATCGTCCACATATCTATACCAGTACCGTATACTTTTCAGTAAAACATTGCCTCAAGTAAAAACATTCCTCTAGAAATTGACCAAATAAATGTGTGCAAGAAGAGGGGAGATTAGAGAGCCCATGGAATAACCGTCTATCATCTGGTAAATCTTTTTCATGAACAGAAAATAATTTTGCCACACCGCTATTCTAAGCAGAGTGGACCTTTGGTAAATAACTTCCTCTGGAGCTGCTACTCCCTCTTATAGATTAATCGATCATCTTATTGCCAAAAAGCAGAGAAGGATGGCCATCATTTTAATTTACACTCCTAATCCCTCAACTAGCAGTGATAAATAGTGGGTCTCCATTTCGCACCTAGGAAATTTCCCTTAACTTTACGAAAAACATTCCAAAATACGTGTTCCGAATGAATTTCAAACCGCGAGTGACTCTTAAAAATGTATTGGTGAAGTGCGAAGACTCATTTGATCCGCTGAATAAAAGTGGAATCTAATCCCTAAAGTGTAGTGAATGCAACGGAGTCTACTTGGGACAGACAGCCAGACATTTTAATAGTAGGACAAAGGAACACCTTCATGCATAATTTAATAACAATGACAATAAAAGTCATTTTGCTAAACATTTAAATAATCAAGACCATATGAGTGACTTCTAGGTAGAAATTTTGTGTTTTAACGGCCGGGTGCTTAACTCCCGGGAACAATTACATATTCTAAAGACGTTGTTTGACCCTGGAGTCACTCTGATCAACGAATATTTGTTCCCTACATCATCGCCCAATGCAGTTGCTTCCCTCCACCATTCTCCTGCAATTATTCCTCAATCAGCTCCCCACTCTACAACACTCATAACCCACTGCCCTTGAAAATGTTTGGCTTTGACTTCTCTCCATCTTCCAACTTTCCCTTTCCTCCCCCTTCTCTCCCCCTCCCACCCCCCCCCAGGCCTCCCTGACTACAGGAAAGTATATAAAGAGATACGTTGTCCATGAAAAAACACGTGATCTTGACGATTAATCGTTGAAACCCAGGTCGTGTTATATGAGTTGTTAAGTGGTCTTTGTAAAACGCATTTCAAATAAAAAATACAGGTATTTATCGATGATCCTTACTGAGGTTAGCAAATCTTAAGAGAGAAAGCAAAATGGGTGAAAACTTACTTCGGAAGCAGCAGATGCATCGCATGGAAGGAGAACAACGCCATAGTGGAAAAATTAAATTTGGAGAGAAGAAGTTGGGAGTGTGTAGCGGGGTTAGGTTGGATTGAAGGAGGGATAAAGTGGTATGAGCATATGTGGTCATTTTTCGTCGTCGTACTGAGAAGAGGCTTTGGAAGAGTGGGGGAAGGGTGAGGAAGGATGAAAGGAGGATGGAAAAATTTCCGTGGAGTGGGGATGAGGCAGGGGGTGTCCGAAGGGAGCACGGCGTATATAAGTGACCAAGTCAGTTGGATAAACTCAAATCTTCGCGCAGAGATCACATAACTCGCACCTCATTCAAGCAGATTACTCAGGAGGTGTGCTTTGCAGCTTGACAGGAATTCACACTGCTCTGAAGATGGCGAAGTTGGCAATTTTGTGCGCCGTTGCTTTGTGCATCGCTGTTGGACTGGTCTGCTCACAAGGCAAGTTTTCAATTGAACAACATCATAGAGCTTAACTAATAATCTAAATAAGAGGTTAATTAGTAGCTAATGCAATATACTTTTATCACACACTTCAACCTACCACCGAGGAAATAAAATATTAGGACAATATTATTCAAAAACTAAAATAGTCGTTCATAGGTAAAAAAAATGTGAATTAATCTCTGCCCGACTCAATTCTCATTTTCAAAACAAAATATTAAAATTGACAGTTTATGGACCATTTTTTTGGAACTCAGACCATCAAAAGAAAACAAAACTGTGTACTTTTATATATTTCAACAAAGTAATTAATAGTATGTACAAAGTGTTGACTTCGTTGACTACGGTTTACTATGTCAATGAAACAATTTGGCATGAGCATTGGGACTGCTGTTTAGTTTATGTTTGGAAACCAATACGTCTTAGCCTGCGTAAGAGTTGAAAGATGTTTATTGCTATGATTATTTAAAAGGATATAGTTATTGTTTTACTTATCCCAGACATTGACATTACCATTAATTGTAAAATATTTGATTCAAATCTAATCTCTTTCTTGCCCTACAGAGGAGCAGCCGTCTCCTCTCTTTGTTCTTCTCAGGGTCCCCCGCTTCGCCGACCCCAGGCGCGACAATAACCGTCCCGGCCACGGTGGTGATGTAGGATTCGGAAGACCCGGGGGCGTTTCTGGATCCTCTTCCAACGCTGGATCCCAGTCACTCACATCTGGAGGATTTGGTGGTGGAGCCTCTGGAAGTGCTGCCAATGCTGGTTCCCAGTCCTTTAACTCTGGTGGACACCGTGGCGGTGCCTCTGGAAGCGCCGCTAACGCCGGTTCTCAGTCGTTCAACTCCGGAGGACATGGCGGTGGTGCCTCTGGAAGCGCTGCTAACGCTGCCTCCCAGTCCTTCACCTCCGGCGGTCACCGTGGCGGTGCCTCTGGCAGCTCGTCCAACGCCGGTTCCCAATCATTCACCGCCGGAGGACATGGCGGTGGCGCTTCCGGAAGCTCGGCCAACGCTGGTTCCCAGTCCTTCAGCCAGGGAGGCGGACAGAGGCCAGGCCACCGCCCTGGTCAACGACATCATTAGCAAGTCCACGAAGGGAGTTTCTAAAATCGTCTTCAGTGCCGGTTCCCAAAGTCTCAACTAAGTCGTGTGAGGTGTGGTTTGACAAAGCGAGTACGAATACAACTTGCCGTAGCCAATGTCTCCATCAGCAAAGAGAACTACTGTCTGTTTTCAATGATATTCTGGTGAGAGTAAGGCTCTGTAATTGAAGTACTGTTTGCGTGAAAGGCCATGCCAAAATGATTCAAAAGAGAAGTGTTTGTTAAATGCAAGTTACAGTCCGAGCTGGATGATTTCTTGATCTTGTTTCTTTAAGCTGTGGAAACTGCCTGGACAATTTCTAGCGACAACATTGTAATCCGAAGAGTGGAAAAATGTCTTTTCATAGCTCGCCCAAAAACCAAGTTCCAAGTGGGCCAAATAAAAGAAACTGTCTCAACATAAGTCTAAAATAAAGATATTTTGGAACTTTATTCTTGCTCATTGATGTTTTTAGTGATTTTCATTATTGAGTTTTGCTTCAGAACTGCTTTCCTAACTACCTCATGCTAAGTTCGGAGTGTTCTCTCTCCATCAGCCTGAAAGAATTCCCATTCTTCCTTGACCACTCTTCACACAATACATTCTATTCGAAACTAGGGAATTTTATACTGGAATATGTACAAATACAGTACAATAAGGAATATTTTAAATGCATTTCTCAAGCAACTTTTAAAAAATCACGCCATCCTATCTCCAATTTACTTAAATAGATATTATTTTTACAAAAGAAAAAGCACTTTTTCACTTAAAACTTATTGCACGACGCGTTTCAGCTCCCTTAGCCAAAATCATGTGACTGAGGTTGACATTTGGTAGGTGA
Source organism: Pyrrhosoma nymphula (assembly GCA_963573305.1). Lineage (NCBI taxonomy): Eukaryota > Metazoa > Arthropoda > Insecta > Odonata > Coenagrionidae > Pyrrhosoma > Pyrrhosoma nymphula. The sequence continues at coordinate 153,049,188 of OY754328.1, forward strand.
TGATGGCTAAGAGAGCCGAAAATACATCATGCAAATGAAGGTTTTGTGTTGAAAAAGTTTGTTTCCTTTTTGTGAAAAGGAAGCTTTCCGACATATCTCACCTGAGACTGCCAATTTGAACAGATATTTTTCAAACGGGATGATTATAAGATGAAGTGAATAAAATCCCACGCTTCACATACAAATGACCGCTACGCTAAACTTGTCTTGGGCGCAATTGACGAGTGAAAAGCTTTCAAAAGATTATTTATCATTCATTCATTACAGTAATCTACCGGTTAGAGGTAGGTTGTGATGAAAGTCAGAGAACATCAAACGAACTCTTACACGTGCCATGCCCTTTCTACCTCTAGTATTTCTTTCTTCATCTCAGCATAAGTCCTACCTTTCTTCATCCCGTCCATAAAACCAATTCTCTTCCTTCCCCTTCCCCGCTTACCCAGCATCCTACTCTCTATCACGTCCTTCAGCAAACCATCGTCCCTCATTACCCCTTCCAGCCACCTACCCTGTCTTCCCCTAATCTCATCCATAAGTTTTCTCACCCACCATGTCAAGCACTTCCTCATTTGTCTTACTTTCCATCCAACACACCTTCTCCATCCTCCTCCACACCCACAGCTCGAAAGCCTTCAGCCTACTTTCTTCTTCCTTTCTCAAGGTCCACATTTCTACCCCATACAACGCCACACTCCATATCAAGCTCTTCACCATCCTCTTTTTCACATCCTTACTTAGGGTTCCCGTCATCATCTCCCTTCTATTATTGAACGCTTCCTTCGCTAGCCCTATTCTCCTCCTAATCTATTTGCTACTATGTTCTGTTTCTTCTAGCGTACTACCTAAGTAATTAAATTGTTCTACTTTCTCCAGGTTTTGACTTCCTATTCTTATCACCAGCTTCGCTTTCGTTGTCCTAGAGAATCTCGTTACTTTTATTTTCCTTTTATTTATCTTCATTCCGTATTTCTCACACTGCTTTTCCAGTGTATCTAATAAATTTTGCAATCCTTTCGATGACCGACTGACCAACGCCTGGTCGTCTGCGAATCTAACCGACTTTATCCACTGGCCTCCTACTTTCATTCACATATAGCTCATCCCATGCCTCTCTTACCATTTCCTCAGCATACATCCACTCCAAAATTTAAGATGAAATTATGATGAGCATCCCTTCAAATCGGATGTCTTATTGATAATTTATAACCCTTCCACATTAGTAGGAGTAGTTTTCCACCATATTAATATATTAATGGTGTCTAAGAAGACGGGTCTAAGGTAAGTAACTGAAACAAAGCGAAAATAGTGTAATCACTATTTAACTAATTCGCATGTCGCGGTGCGGTTGGTCACAATGACGTAAATGATATATTGTATAAAGATTCTGTTAAATTCTATCATGGAAACCATAACAGACCCATGAATTCAAACGTCAGGTTGATTTTTTAGAGTTAAGTTCAATCAGTGTATGGCACACCGACAGGTGAATTTTTCTCATTGGGATACGAATTCCAGTCTTCCATCTGCGATTTCACAGCAATTTCTATAACGGAGAATATAATTAAGTTGAGGTACATAATAGAGGTGAGGTTTACAAAAATCCCTCACTGGCATTCGAAAGTATAATCTTCTAGCCAACAGTCGAACGCTATAACTACTGGTCTCCATGCTATAACTACGCCAAGTATGAGTGAATGATGGATTTCCGGTTCATTTATTGGAAATAGATCACATGGAATGCAAACATAACATTATTGGCGAGGATGAGCAGTATACGCTTACTTAAGGTAGTTTCAGCGAGATAGTTCCCTAGTCATAATGGAGACCATATTCGAATTTTATTTTTTAATTTCAGCATCTGTAATAAGTATAGAGTAAGTATTGTAATAAGCATGGCGCAAAAATATAGTTATATTCAACAAAATCCTAAGTTATTACATAAGTACTGGAGAAGGTGCCCTTTGAATATCAAAGGGAAGAAAAAAGTTCAACAATAAATCCTAAATTGTAAAAAACCATTCATATCTTATTAAGAGTAAAGAATCATTGAGTTAATGTACATATATAATCGGAATCTCGACTTCAACAATGGGTATGGTCGTTATGGGGACGATGACTCAAAAATGCTAAAACATATTGCGAAAAATCGTTACGTTTAAGCAAAAATTTCGGAATTTCGACCGGAATGCAAAATTCGATTGAAGGAATAAAAATGTTTATTTTATTTTATTTCTATTGGAGCCCTTCTCAATAACAGAAAACCACCATTTAACGTTGAATTTTTCTAATAAAATAAGGTCTGCAGCCAAATAAAGATACAGCTTCACGTGTATTTCTTGTGTGAAAGTTACTGAAAATTCCATTTAAATAACTCATAGCTTTATGAGTAAGTAAAACGTTTAATTCCTGTTTCAAAAACTTAACCGCGAGGAGTTACGAGCTCGCATGAGTTACATCCTTAATTATGGAAGATTTCAACGAAAGAAAGGAAAACACTGACTGCACTTTAATGAAAACTATTTACGCTACTAAGTCAAACATAGGACTCGTTACTCAAATAATTCCTGGTCATACTCTTTTACACTGAAATCTTTCATAAACTAAATTAAAAATACAATATCTTTTGGATTATGTAAATTTTGATCTGAAGCCATCTGTACCATCAGTTCACACTACATACATGCGTTTTAGAATATAGAGGACTAACGTAAATTTGCAGTGATTAAATGAAAGGGAAACGCAATTGCCTCCAACTCGCCCACCCCGATACAGAGTCCAGTCGTAAAAATCCAATTAACACAAATGAATTACAACGGTGTAGAGTGCAAGCAGGTAAACTGCTCCACTGCTGGTCTGAAAATCCAGGATTCCAGTCCTAGCGATACCTCTGGTCACATCAGTCTAAATTAATCCTTTGCATTTTCGGGGAATCAAAACCTTAGGAAAAAATGCAAAGAAAAGATTAATCCGCTTTCCGTAATATCTAAATATTGTACGCAATGACTCAATTCTCATTTACAAAACGTAATAATATAAATGGGAGTTGATGAACCAAATTTTATAATTAAGACAATCTAATGAAAAAAATATTAACAATACTGTATATTACCAAAGGAGGATTGGATTAAACATTATCAACAGCTCTGGTACAGCCCATTTGAAGAATCTGTATTTGAAAAAACAGACACAACTAGAAGACCCCATCAACATGATATAAATACAAAACGTAATAAAGAAAACAGAAAGGCACCTGGACTAGATGGCATCAATTGTGGATTAATAAAGTATGGTAGCCCCCTTTTGATTTCCCGAATTCTACATCTTTTCAATATGTGCTGGACTTGCCTTGACGTACCAGACGAATGGAAAATTGCAAAAGTAATACCCATTTTCAAAAAAGGTGAACGAAACAAGCCAGAAAATTACAGAGGTATTAGCCAACAAAATTTAGCATACTAAATATACAGAGAAATCATTATAAAAGTCTCCAAACAATTTCTGAAGTTTTGCTCCTCAAAGAACAGGCAGGACTTCGTAAGGGAAGATCATGTGTTGACGATGTTTTTAGTCTAAAACTGATTATACAAAAACGTATACAATTTAATCTGGAGACACACCTAGCCTTAATAGACTACCAGAAGGCATTCGATAGCATTCATCGAGAAAAATTTTGGTCAATAATGGAAAAACGAGGGTACCCAGTGCATTTCATTAAAACCATTCAATCTCTCTATAAAAATACTAAAATTGTAATTGATAATGAAGTCGGCAAATGCGCAACACAGGAAATTCTAACCAACCAAGGTGTTAGACAAGGCTGTACTTTATCGCCTACTTTTTTTAATATTACATAGAGTACTGCCTACGATAATGGAAGAAAGTTACACCACCAGGAATACAAATAAAAGAACACCATTTTTTAAGCTCAATGCTATTTGCAGATGATCAAATCATAATTCAAGATAATGAGGATAATTTACAATGGGCTGTCCATAAATTAAATCTGATATCTGGAGACTATAACTTGAAGATGGCTGTACAAAAAACCAAGACAATGGCATTCCTAGGAAAGTACCCAATCCGAACTAAAATAATAATTGAAAATAATATCTCTGACCAGGTATCACACTTTAAATATTTGGGATGTGACATCACCTATGAGGAGGACAAAGACATTTTAAATAGAATAACTAATTGCTAAAGAATAAGTGGGACAATAAGAAGATCACTGAATGGAAAAATTGCAAAAGAAACTCAAAAGTTTTCAAAATAATGGCTGTCCCCACAATACTATACGGATCAGAAGCTTGGACACTTAGAAAAAGAGACTTAAATTGAAACGTCATAAATGAAATTCCTTAGATCAGTGAAAGTCTGTACACGTCTGGACCATATAAAAAAACTAAAAAGGAAAGAATTAGAAATACAATCAGTAACAGAAGTAGCAACAAATGATAAAGAAAGATAGAAAGAACATGTTGAGCGCATGCCTCTAGAAAGGATTCCCAGAAAGGTTTTCGAGTACAAGCCTTTAGGGAGAAGAAGTGTTAGGAGGCCGAGATTGCGATGGTGAAGCCGGAACAGGCAAATTGCCTAAACCTGGAAAGGAGGAAGAAGAAGAAGAAGTATTTTATATATTACAAAACTAATTAATACCGTTGACTTCTTTCACTACGGTTCGGTATGCCAAGGAAACAATTTGGCATGAGAATAAGGACTGCTAACTTCATTTATGTTTGGAAACTAATACGTCAAATCCTGCGTTAGAGCGGAAATGTTTGTAATGTTCAGATTACTTAACAGGATAGTGTAAATATTTTAGGAGAGACTGGAAGCGCTGCCAATGCAAGTTACCAGTCCTCCACCGCCGGAGAATCAGGCGGCGGAGCTTCTGTAAACGCGGCCAACGCGAAGTCAGAGTACGCCAGACAGTACGGAGGCGGACATCGACCACATCGTCGACCACTTCATCATCGACCACCTCACCATCGACCACATCATCGTCCGGGTTAACACCACGCGTAACGGGGCGCACGAGTTTCTGCAACCATCTCAAGCGACAGTTATCAGAAATTCAATGTCGCCGGGTGAGGTGTGGTGCATTTCATGAAGCGAACACGGAAACACGTTTTGTTCTTCGTAATTTAACGAGCTTAAATTAAAGCCGCCTTATTATTTTTTAATCCACCATGGCAGGACCTAAGCTCCCATTCACAAACGTATCTTTGTGTTAAATAACATTACAACAGTTGGTGCTCAACGATGTTATATTAAAACATTTTTTAAATAAACGTCATCTTGCAATCAATGGTATAGTAATCCTATTTTTTTTGTTGGTAACGCATGTCGAGGAAAATAAATAACTTCTGTGAAACTACCAAGCTGAATAATGAAATACGTTTTATAAAACTGAATATTTTTTAATCTGTGGATATAAAATAAAAATTAAAAAAATAATATTTGGAGAATAAACATATTTTTCGAGTTAGTGCTTTTTTTCTTTCTGTTCCTCTTTGGACTATTTCAATATATGATAGATTTCAATAGATTTTTTGTAGTGTAGATATTCTCATACAATTTCGGGTTCAGGATCTTAAAATATACATGCTATATTAAAAACATTTTCCCAGATTATGAAAATATGGTCTGGAAAGTAGACACCATGCCATACTCATGAGCTTATTAGACTTAGCACCTTTCACTGGATGATCTGGCTATTTATAAACATGTCTTCAATGTCTTCCATTACGCTTTGGCCCATATTTAAAAAAACTTGATTGATTTAAAAGATCATTTTCCAAAATCGGAATCTGAATTGAAAATTGCGCTTTTTCGATAAAGCAGTTGCATGTCCGAAGATAGAAAATCAGTTATCTAATTCTAATTAATGTTTTAAATTACGGCCTTTTTAGGTCCCAACATATCATAAGTTCTTCCACTTGCAGCGAGCTCTTGGTGTCTTGACTTCAGTAAAATCTTACACTTAATCAATACACTGCAGTAAAATTATTACTAAAGAAATCACCCCATCGCAATATCTATGAAGCATATAAAGTAGGAGAGGTAAATATAAAGGTGTTAACTCCAGGGATAGCGTGGTATATATACATACGAGAACTTTGCGGCGTTACTGTGAAGAAAATATGATTTATCAAGCGTATAGTAGGAAGGTTCTCCGATGAATAAGTGAGAGATGCTACTATGATCTAGTAAGGCAACATCTCGAATGGGCCTTGAGCATTTTGAAAACTGTACAGAAATGTATGATTCTCAGAGTAAATAAAATACAAAAGTTTACCGGCCGGGTGGCAGCTGGGTAAAGTCCTCGCCTGCTGTACCAAAGGTCACGAGTTCGAATACAGCCTGAGTAAGATTTACACTTCCCACGGCGTGGTTGTAAGTGTTCGTCTACATAATAAATAGGTAGTCATTGGCTTTGGTTGTCCCCTATAAAAAATTATTATTATTAAAAGGAAAAATTTTGAATATTCATCCACTTTTCGTGTGCAAAAATTACTCAAGTTAAACACCTAAAATACTTAAGAATAATATTTTATGAAAAATTTAGTTTCAGTAATCATATGTCTGTCTACATCATATGTTTCAGTCTAAATATGTGACAAACTAATGTGTATTTTTTTAAATGCCAAATCTTAAGTACTCCTAGCGTCATGAGTTGAAAAGATTAATGTATAAAGGCTTAGCTGAGGCCGTAATACGTTATGGTTTGACGATTTGGGGTAGTACTAACTCCATCTTGTTGAAGAAGGTTATTACTTTACAAAATAAAATGATTGCGCATTTGATGATCAAGGAAAAAAATTTGAGAGAAGTGTATAAGAATTAAAGTTTGTTACCATCAAGAGAATTGTATAAATATGTGTTAATTTGTGACAGCTTTTTTGGTAGCAAATTAATAAAACAACGTGTGATTAATACTGACAAGCAACTGCGACGAATGAACAGGTTGTCGGTACCTAAGTATTTTAACCTCCATGGCAAGAGGCCTTTGGCACATGCAGTCCTTGGGTTGTTGAACGAATTAACTATGTCAATGCATGATATTATAAAAGATACACTGAATACTACGTACAGATATATCATACGTATCAACCTCAATAGACAATAATCTAATAAAAAGTTAACTTGAAGTTCTATAGAGTTGATTTGTGGTACTTCACGCTGAGAGAAGAGGTTAACTTCCATAGTCCTCAAAATATTTCAATATACTGACCCGGGAACCCCACCCCACAATCAATTTGAAGATGAAGCAGTGAAGTCAAAATCAAGCGATTGAACATTTTTGGATCATCATGAAGAGTATAATACGCTGGGATAATTCTGAAAAAAAATATTCTCGTTCTCGAAACATCATACAATGGAGAGCCAGCGGCAAATAGAGAAGAACTGGAGTAGGTGTCCTAATTCTAGGCGATATGATTTAAAACTGTTCAAAGATGCACATGCTCAAGTCAGGACAGTGAGATTGAATGTAAAAAGCATCTGATGACACGATGGATGCACATGCTAATGTGTTGCAATTATGGTATATTTGCACTCGTTATAAACGCCAACACTGCAAGCTATGACTTCAAGCGACGAATAAATTAAGTTAAATAACGCCATGTGTTTAGGAGTAGGGGAGGTTGGTGACCTTTCTCAGTTAAAGAACCGGGTGATAGGGAGCAAGGATGAGGTCTAAGACCTCTAGGGTGTTGACCTTCTATCGACGCCTTACTTAGGTCAGTTGTGACACCTGGATGATTCAATGTGTGGGCAAAAACCTCCGTGCTAGTATGAGCCGGCCATTTCTACTTCCATTGAGTGGCTCTGGTCGGATGTCAGATGGGAGGTATCTTATCGATCGAAATTGCCTCGGATTTTTTAGCAATGAGCGTAACAGAGTACGATCACAGTCACTTGTTGTTTGGCATGAGGCAAAAGTTGGTTAATTCTACTCAGCAAACAATTATGTTTGCTGAGTGGAATTTTTGCGTATAAATAAATAAACAACAGTCGAACAACGAAAATATGGTTGGACCAAACGAACACTTCAACGAAATACGCATACGAGACCTCACAATAATAACACACCTAATTTAATGCCGTAACTATCGGTTTTAAACGTTCAGGTAATCCTCCACTAACAACTTAAGAATTGGGACTCCCTTTCATTAGCAAGATGAATGTTTTGAACTTTATGATATATTATTTTCAGTGTTAAGGGAAATTATACTTTAAGATGACGTTTGATAAAACCAAATTCAATAGATGAGCGGGTGAGACACTATGATATATTAATTTGAATAAGGGAAAATCTGGTAAAATGGATATGAAAAGGCAATCTACAGTGGATGGCGATACTTTTACACCCTTCTACCCATGAATTTTACAAATACACAAAAACCTTCGTATCATGGTCATTGATATTAAAGTGCTCGGCACTGAAATTTTAAAAGAAAAAAATAGAAAAGCAATTTCCGTGGAGTAGAATAGGTAAAAAGTAATTGCTCGAGTAAAATATATAAAATATAAAAACCGCATATAACCCCCAAAATATAAGCTTAACAAAAAATTGTCTCGTATATCTAAAATAACATTAGCATTTTTAGAGAATCATCCAGTTTGCCTTGATCTACCAAACACACTGGTTTTTGCCGATCATCCTAACAGAGGCTTCAGCGTCTTAAGAGAGGCAGGAAAATGGATGAAATATTACGTCGGAAGCAGCAGAAGAAGATGGGATGGGTACACAGCATCAAGTGGAAGGAGAACGACGCCATAGTGGGAAAACCAAATGTGGAGAGAAGAAGTAGGGAGCGTGTTCCGAGGGGAAGGGGGATTGAAGGAGGGAAAAGAAGAGTGGTGCGAGAAGAAACGAGAGAGAAAGAGAGGAGGCAATAAGATGCGAAAGATGCTCAGCCAATCAGAAGGGTTTGCCTTCCACGGTGGGGATAAGATACGCGGCCAGAGGCCCTCGAGCATGCGTGGTGATTTTTCGTGGTCGTATTGAGGGGAGGCTTCGGATGAGTGGTGGGAGGTGCCGAAGGAGGATGGCAGTGGTTTCGCGAAGTGGGGAAGAGGCAGGGGGTCCCAGAAGGGAGCGCGTGGTATATAAGTGACCAAGCAGGTTGGATAAACTCGTATCTTCTCGCAGAGATCACCGAACTCTTACCTCTTTGAAACAGATTACTCGGTAGGAGTGCTTCGCAGCTTTACAGGATTTCACACCGCTCTGAAGATGGCGAAGTTCGCAATTTTGTGCGCCGTTGCTTTGTGCATCGCTGTTGGACTGGTCTGCTCACAAGGCAAGTTTTTAAATCAACAATCTCATAGAGCTTACCTTATCACCGACATAAGGGGGAAACTAGTAGAAAACTGCAATATGCTCCTATCACACAGTTCAACCTGCCATCATGGAAATAAATGATAGGAACAATTTTTTTTTTTTAAGTTCATAAGTCTAAAATGTGAATTAGTTTCAACGTCCCATTTAGATTTATTATAGCTTAGTGAGTATGTAAAACGTTTCATTTCCTTAATCAAGAGATTATAAGCGAGGATTTACGAGGTCGCATTAGTTATCTCCTATATGATGGGAGATTTTTAACGATTGTAAGGGAAAAGTTACCGCACTGTCATGAAAACTATCCACGCTATTCAGTCATAATTGGACGCAACCTTACTCAACTCATCCCTGGGTATACTATTTAATACTGAAATCTGTGATAAACGAAAATTTTAATACGTCTTTTAGGTTACGTAAATTTCGACCTGAAGCCATATATACCCTCAGTTAAAACTATAAGCGTAATAGAATATAGAAGACTGAAGTACATTTAGGGTATTTAAATGAAAGGGAAACAAAATTGCATCCAAACTTGTCCACCCCGATACAGAGTTCAATTCTAAGAATCCCATTAACGCAATTGCATTATGACAGTGTAAAGTGTCAGAAGGTAAACTGCTCCACTGCTGGTTCGTAAGTCCAGGATTCCAGTCCCAGCTATACCTCTGGTCACATCAGTCTAAATCAATCCTTAAAATTTTCGGGGAATCGAAACCCTAGGAACAAATGCGTAGCCAAATAAATCTCCATTCTGTAATACGTAAATCATGCACGCAATGAGGCTTGGTTGACTCAATTCTCATTTTCAAAATGAAATATTAAAAATTATAGTTGATGAACCAAATTTTTAGAACTGAAGCAATCTAATGAAAACATCACTATGTACTATTTTATATTTTACCAAATTAATTAATAGTACAAAGTGTTGTCTTCTTTGACTAAGGTTTGTTAAGTCAAGGAAACAATGTGGCATGAGGATAAAAGACTGCTACCTTCATTTATGTTTTGAAACTACCGTCATAGCTTTCGTAGGAGCTGAAAGATATTTTTTTATGAGATTCGTCAATAGGATAGAGTTTATATTTTATTTCTACCAAAGAATGTCATGACCATTAATCATCACCTATTTAATTCCAATATGTTCTCTTTCTGGTCCCACAGAGGAGCAGCCGTCTCCTCTCTTTGTTCTTCTCAGGGTCCCCCGCTTCGCTGATCCCAGGCGCAACAATAACCGTCCCGGCCACGGTGGTGATGTAGGATTCGGAAGACCCGGGGGCTTTTCTGGATCCTCTTCCAACGCCGGATCCCAGTCGCTCACATCTGGAGGATTTGGTGGTGGAGCCTCTGGAAGTGCAGCCAATGCTGGTTCTCAGTCCTTCAACTCTGGAGGATTCGGTGGTGGTGCCTCTGGAAGCGCCGCTAACGCCGGTTCTCAGTCGTTCAACTCCGGAGGATTTGGCGGTGGTGCTTCTGGAAGCGCTGCTAATGCTGGCTCCCAGTCCTTCACCTCTGGCGGACCCGGGGGCGGAGCTTCTGGAAGTGCGGCCAACGCCGGTTCCCAGTCCTTCAACTCCGGAGGATTTGGCGGTGGAGCTTCCGGAAGCTCGGCCAACGCTGGTTCCCAGTCCTTCACCCAGGGAGGCAGCGGAGGCGGACACAGGCCAGGCCACCGCCCTGGTCACCGACCAGGTCATCATTAGCGAGCGCACGATGGAGTTTCTGAATGCCTCTCCAGTGCCGGTTCCCAGAGTCTCAACTACGCCGGGTCAGGTGTGGTTTGACAAAGCGACTACGAATAAAACTTACCGTAGTCACTGTTTCCATCATCAAAGAGAAATTTAGTCAGTTTTCAAAGATATTCTGGTGAGAGAAAGGCTCTTTAATTGAAGTACTGTTTGCGTGAAAGACCGTGCCAAAATGATTCAAAAGAGATGTGTCCATGAAATACAAGTTACAGTCCGAGCTGCATGATTTCTTGATCTTGTTTCTTTAAGCTGTGAAAACTGCTGGGACAATTTCTAGCGACAACATTGAAATCCGAAGAGTGGAAAAATGTCTTTTCATAGCTCGCCCAAAAACCAAGTTTCAAGTGGGCCAAATGCAAGAAACTGTCTCTACATAAAGTCTAAAATAAAGATATTTGGGAACTTTATTCTTGCTCATTGATGTTTTTAGTGATTTTCATTATTGATTTCTGCTTCAGAACTGCTCCCCTAACTATCTCATGTGTAGTTCTGAGTTGATCCCTTTCCATCAGCCTGAAATAATTCCCAATCATCCTTAACCACTCTTCACCTAATACCTTCTATTCAACAACTAGGATATTTTCAACTGAAATATGTACGAATATAAGATATAATACAATCAGGAATATTGTCAATGCAATTTTCAAGCAACTTTTAAAATAATTACGCCATCCTATCGCCAATTTACCTAGATAGATATTATTTTTTAATTAGAAAAAGCACTTTTCTACTTAAAAAGCAACTGCACGACGAGTTTCAGCTCACTTAGCCAAAATCATGTGACTGAGTTGACATTTGGTAGGTGATGATGGCTAAGACAGCCGAACAAACATCGTGCAAATAAAGGTTTCGAGCGGAAAAGGTTTGTATCCTTTTTGTGATTAGGAAGCTTTACGTCGTATCTCACCCGAGACTGCCGATTTGAAGAGACAATTTTCAAACGAGATGATTTTAGGACCAGATTAATTAAATCACACGCTTCGTATGAAAATACCACTACGCTAGAGTTGTCTTGGGCGCAATCGACGAGTGAAAAGCTTTCAAAAGAATAAGAATAAGCATCCACTCAAAAATTTAAGATGAAATTATGTTGAGGATCCTTTGAAATCGGATGTCCTATTGATAATTTATAACACTTCCACATTAGTAGGAGTAGTTTTTCACCACATTACTACGGTGATTGTGACTAAGAAGACGGCTCTATGGAAAGTAACCGAAGCAAAGCGAAAATTATTTAATCAATATTAAATTAATTCACATGTCGCTGTGTTGTTGGTCACAATTACGGAAATGCTGTATTGTGAAAAGATGCTGTTAAATTCTATCAGGGAAACTTCAACAGGCTCATGAATGCAGCGCATCTTTAGAGTTATGTCAATATATAATAATAAGCCATTTTCAGACTTCAATTCAAAGGTCACGTAGATTGGTAAGAGTTAAGTTCAGTCAGTGTAAGGCTCATTGCACAAAGTCAGTGTAAGGTGGTGCATTTCGCTCATTATTTACGAATGCCAGTCTTCCGCCCGCGATTTCACATGAACATCAACAAAGAAGAATATCATTAAGCTAGGGATAAACAGAGGTGTGGATTCCACAAATCTCTCACTGGTATTCGAAAGGATAACCTTCTAGCCAATAGCCACACCCTCAAACTACTGGTCTACCAAACCTCCATGCTATAAATACGCAAAGTATGAGTGAATGATAGATTCCGGTTCTTTTTTTAGGAAATAGATCGCATAGAATGTAAACATGACATGAGTGACGAGGATTAGCGGTATTCGCCAACTTAAGAACACTTAAGAAAAATAGCAAACGCGCACCACAGTTATTATTTTTTAATGAGTTGAAACGTCATTAGGTTTCCACTACGACGTAAATTAAGGAGAATCCGCGGATGCTACCATTAAATAATTAGGAACGCGATAAACAATTCTCAGGAAAAAATTCACAGCGCAAGGGAGTGTGACCGCTGTACGTCGGAAAGACGGGAAAAACCCGCTCCTGCGCCGCCGCCTTTGACCTTGGCTCTTCTTCCCATCTCGCGGCGCTCCTCCACACGATACGATTTTTTTCTCTCTTTCGCGTCGCAACGAGAACCATCGGTTCACAGCAGTGTGGAGAAATTAGGCGAGAGGAGAGGAAGGGCAAGGGGAGGACCAAATTTTGAGAGGGAATCGTAAAGATTGGAGGAGGACAAAGCGGCTGAAAGAAGATGCCTACCTAACTCACGATTCGCCAGTCGCATGAATAATACGCAATCTTTGACTTCAGTGGTGGTGAATCTTAATGGGACGCAGACACATTTTCGACAACCACGGAGCATTTTCACGAATAGAAAATATTTAAACAAACCTTTTCCCACGCAAATAAATACATCGAGTTAAAAATCGGAAACACGAAAATATTAGAGATGAGAGACGACAAATCTTAAGGTCTCGACGGTCGAGCCATCTTCGTCCGTCGCATGGAACTCGCCTTCATGAAAGCTTGACCGTTGAAACGTCTACATTATTTGTGGGTGTTTCTTCTATATTATTTTCCCAATGCTGTGTGTTTCTTTGTGAGCATCAACCGCCTAGAGCAATTTCCTCCAAGGTTTTGCAAAGCATTCCTTGGACAAAATCACAGCCTTGCGGGTTGGTCAGATAAGCAAGAGAGAAGCTAAGCTTCTAGCAAGTCCATGAGCACGTGATACCACTTCCTTCAAGGTCCGAAAGAGCCCGCTCTTTTTCCTCATGCCGCCTGTGGTTTATCAAGGTATTTTAAGCAAGCCAAACCGAATCCACTTACTTCGGTGAATCCAGAGGCATCGCCTGGAGTTGAACTCAGAACCCTCCGGTAAGAGAAAGAAAGTTATAACAATGTGGAAAACAGAAAAGTACTAAAAATTACTTTAATTTTAATAAAAAACGCATTTTAACCCATATTATTCTATTGGTATAGTTATTCAGTTTTTTAAACAACCGTGAAGATAATCTTATCCATTTTGGCAGAAGGAAATAGGGCATAATGATATTTCGAGTTTCCCTTGATTCCAAAATCTTGAGATCCTAGAGCAAGGAAAATAAACCAGTTTTAAAAACTTCACCTCGATAAACACGAGCATCAAAGATTTGAAACCCTTTAAGATGCCAAACATGTGGCCTTGCTCTTCTTTCCTACAAATATTCAGCTGACATCTCCAATTCCAAATGGTTAGACACAAGTTCCAATCGTATCGCATCGACAGCAGAGTTCAATTTTACCAAATCATCTTAAACAATTGTACTACAAAATTTTCACATGATTTGTTAAAAAAACTCATTTGTAGTAATCCTTTCATTAGAAAAAAGTCGTCTCAGTTCGTATTGGCGAGTCACAACGATGAAATGCTGCAATATTAAGCACACACAGCGGGACCATCGGATTTTTAAGGCCGAACACGGACATTTTTCCATTCAATACTTATGGAGGTAAAGGCCGCAATGATATCCTCATCAGACGTATTGTAATTCATGAAATTCTTATGTCTTTCTTTCATGAGATGATGTATTCAAATCTTGGACGCCTCAACGTTATTTCCACTGCGGAGAGCGAGGATTGTCGAGGGCCACTCGGGAGATGGGACGGGCGGAAGAGGGAGAGGTCAAGAGGGGACTGAACAAACCGCGGGCACTTGAGGTGAGGAGGAAGGGGTAGGAGGAGGAGGGAGGTACGGGAGGGGGGTGGGGAAATGTCGTTGGGTTGAGGAGGGCGGAGAGGAGAGTGGCTGGGGAGTGAAGATGGAGGAGAGGAAGTATAGCCAAGCGCTTGGAGTGGTATGAAGGATCCGGCCGCAAGCCGTCAATTGGCCTCCACAGAAGAGCTGCCTCGAATCTCATCCGATTACCTTTGCGAGAAACGAGTGTCTTCCACGACCGCTGAGCGAGTGAGAGAAGAAAGAAACCCAAACCCTCCTCTTAGGCTTCCCAGTCACAGACAAAAAAAGTCAATCATTTATTCTATTCAGTCAGGATGACAAACGCTAATTAACCAAATTCACAAGGCTTCAACACGAAGTATTGCCATTTAAGCGGACTCGGGAGCTCTATCGTTGGGTTTTAGCAAGAGAAATTCTTGATGGGGAGGGAAATGAATTTTTGTGATTGCGCTGCAGTAGATATACTTATAATTTGAAAGAAAACAAAACAGTGTACAAGTGAATAGGTACATCAAGCGAATATTAGGAGGGATCTGGAAATAACGCAAAAGAGAGATATTACTTCGCTCCGCAGTTAGGCCATATCTCGAGTAGGTACACTAAAAGCATACAAGACCCTGCACCGAAATAATTAACACACGAAATACGAAAAACTAAGGAAAGCACGCTACAAATTGCTACAAGCAACCAGTGTGTATAACACACATGATGGTTGGACTAGAATTGGAGTCGATAGGGACTCGGAGGATATTATTGTAACCCTGCAGTAGATCTCTAGAACTGACCGAAGCGGCAAATTGAGAAAGATACGCTTTCGAAAAGTACAAAAATTAATTATTCCCAAGTACATGTGATTATAAAAAATCGGATCGAGTCACAAAGGCACTTCGCTGATATAAATTTCACTCTTCGTCCATACCTCTTTCAATGACTTCACCCTATTCTCTCCTTTCTTCTTGGCTGGTGTCTTAACCCTCTCTTTCTTACGTTCCTGCGGCGCGGCGGCTCGTATTGTAGTAGGTGGATGCAGGAGGAAGGTTTGATGGGCAATAGCACATTTCAATGTTTTTATACTAATCCCTAAGGCGATTTAAACCTTCACATAAGGATAAGAGGTAAAAATCCATCAAATATTCCTCCAGTGTTCATTTTTAGGACAAAGTACCCAGAAAATCCCACTGCAGAAGTGCTAATGGTTTTTCGAATAGGCCCCACCGTATCCAAACACGGTTTTCACCATCAGTAGTCACAGGGTTATCGCGTCGTATGACGGTATTACTTCTATGAACAATTATATAGAAAAAAAACTTCTGTGAACTGCTATAAAGAAAAAAAACATCAACGGAGGAAACAATTGAGAAAAATAAAGCTTGACATGGGGAATGAAATCATTTTGTTATGCCCACTGCAGCAGGAGACTCCATTATGTCCGCACATCATAAATATCGACAATAGTTACTAAATTTAATTTTAAAAACAGACACCTGCAAGTATAAAAAATGAGAACACAGTATTCGTTACCCTTAGAGGTGCCCAATCAATATTTTCCTTGCGATATTTGACATTTTACGACGAGAACCTTTCTCGGTAAAATAGATGATTTCAATACATATACCGCCTAGAAGATTGGACGCCAGAAAAGGCCCTTTCACGTTGCCGATTGGCCAAGAAAAGCGCGCAGTCTTGTAAGCACATTCGGCTTTCCTCAAACAGAGAACGCCTACACCGGTTCGGAGTATTTGCCAGGCTCTCCGGAAACCAAATTGCGACGAAGGCGCAACGAACCCAAGGTGAAATTAAATTTCGCGGCGAAAACTTTCAAGGACCCTGGTCGTACAATGGAAAATTACGTCAAACAAACGAAAACAAGTTGTCTTCGAGTAGGTAAGTGCATAGTTTACTCAAAGGCGAGCAAATAGCTATCCATGACAGACCACCGAATACGCTGCGCACTCCAACATATTTAGTTGGCAAACGAAGAAGACCGCATCCTTAATAGGCATCGGCTAAGCAATCGCGGTCCGAGTATGTGTACCTTGTTACCATCACGTAGTGAGTATTTTTAAATAACTAATTATAACTGACATGGTGGTTTGTGGTCGCCGACTGTGTAATTACAACCTGCGCTGTGCACTCATCCGACAACCTTTCGGGGAGTGGAATATAAACCTCGGAAGAAGCGAAATTATAGCTGATTAAAAAAAGATGATCTCATCTGCTGTGAGCAAGAGGGTGGCGTTGTTTTTCATCGTGAATCTCCACTAGATGACAGGACACGCAATTAAAATAGATTATGGATGCAAGGAGGAAGCGTTTTCAAGGTGCCCACCCAAGCAAGAGAAGAAGAGGAGGTTCATCGTCCATCTCGCATTCACTCCTCAGGTAATGATTATTAGACTTGCAATTGGGATCGTAGAGCTATAATTCTGCAACCAGTTTCGTAATTTCCACTGCTAAAAAAATGAAAAACGCGAAGCATCATTATACTGACATCACATTTATCATAGCTACACCGTCTATAAAGTTTTTTAAAAAATAATATTACCAGACTAGTACCAATCGCACATCTCACAAGCCTGTTTTTTTGGAAATTCTTACATCTCTGTCTTTATATGCAGATATGAGCGAAACACAGTCAGACGTTAAGTTCCTAAAACTTTCGTCCCATAAAATGCAACGCGAATTTCATTGAAAATTCGCAACCTACCCACAACCTATATGATATATACATGTAGATACACGTACCATGTAAATGTAGATAAAGATATTGTCATAAACAAAGTGTACCTATTCATTAAAAATAAAAGTTGATCCACCACGTCATTGGGTGTTTTAATATGGAAATTTCTACAACACACGGGAAGGCCCTATCTATCCGAGATATTGGGGTCCAATTATGTAAATTTATCATGCAGTTGAAAACTCCTCTGCGTTGAAACAAAACAGCACTTCCTGGATTACATTACTTTTTCCACTCTTGTAGAGGCCTAGTTGTCTATTTTTGGCGCCAAATCGGCTAGTTCTGCACCCTTATCTTGGTGCTGCATTACAATTGTGCGGGAGACTTATTCTTTCCCATGCGCCGCCGTGTAGGGGGTAGCAGTCCTCTTTGCTGAAATTCATCGGCGTTTTTATGATTTTAATGCCTTCTCTCTTCATTATCGGGAAGTACGTATTCTCTTTAGCTATTACTTTGGCGCTTTCGAATATTATGGTGTTCCCTGGTTGACTCCATGCGTGTTCTGAGATGGCTTATGCTTTGAACTGCGTATTTTTATCGCTCTCTGGTGTTCTTTAAGCCGTATGTTCGAAGAACTGAAAGTTGCGCCAATATAGGATTTTCCACAGGAGCCTTGGCATACACCTTTAGGGAGTCCCGATGGAATTCTGCCATTGGGCCTGGGTAGGATATCAGCTATCTTGGTCACACAGTTAAACCACTTCATGCTTCCGTAGTCCCCTGGAGATTTTTGCCGAAGTCCCTGTGATGAAAGGGATGGTTAAATATGCCTTTGGGTCCAGTCTAGGTTCTTCCTCTCGGTTGGGTGATGTGGTTGATACTACGCCTCGCCTTTCTTCCTTCTCAAGTACTTTTTAGTACCATCTCACTCCTGTATCCATTACACGTTGTAATGCTGCCGTCAAGTGCTTCGTCTCGCTTGCTGATGAATCCGAATTGCATATGTTATATGTTCGATCAACGAGTGTGGCTACCAGTGAAGTCTTCTAGCTGGGATGGTGAAGCGCAATGCGGCAATCAAGTAGCGATCAGCTGGTGTGAGCTACCTACATACGGTGCACCGTCCAATGCCAAGTCCAACTCTCCCGTTTGTTTTCTTTTTGACCATGTGGTCCACGGAAGGTAATTGTTGTTCCTTTTCTATTCCCGTGTTCCGTTTAGTTTGTCTGGATGGTGTGATGCTGGGAATTCAGATGAAGCAGGAATATGTCTAATTCTTCAGCGCCGTGTGGCAAAATGACAAAGGTGTCGACCGTCGTCCACGTAACTTAGCCACAGTGATGGTCGTTTGTCGCATGTCTCCAGTGATTTCTTCTCTGAGCCCTAATGTATAGGTTGGCTTCTACCGGGATAGTGGCGAACCTATAGCTGTGCCCTCCGTCTGCTCGTAATGACATCCATTTAATTTGAAAACTGAAATCCTTAGACAATACTCCACCAATCCTGGGAAGTCCTTATTATGGATGCCACGCGAGGTGAGTGCTCTGATTATTTCAAGCGATTCTTGGATGGGGACACGTTGGTGAAAATCGATGGTACGTTGAATCTGACTAGAAGGTCGTTGTCGTTGATTGAGACATTTTTGAGATTGTAACGCTGT
This sequence comes from Pyrrhosoma nymphula, assembly GCA_963573305.1. Lineage (NCBI taxonomy): Eukaryota > Metazoa > Arthropoda > Insecta > Odonata > Coenagrionidae > Pyrrhosoma > Pyrrhosoma nymphula. Next base: position 153,068,304 of record OY754328.1, read on the forward strand.
CCCCGATACCAGAAAACTCCCTATGCCACCAGCGAAGAGGAGGAAAAAGTCCCCAAATTAAGCCCCATCCCTCAGCTTATTCCAGTCAACTTTAACCAGTAAAAAATTATTTACTTTTTATTTTTTATTTATATATTATTTAATTAAAATATATCCCTGTTGACCTCTGTGTTGTTCTTAATTTCTGCTATTTTTTTAAATCAGTGTTACACATCCTCGGTCCTTCCCGAATCTCGGACGGGCGTTCTATGGGTTCAACGGCGGTGATGCTACTGGTGAGGTGCAAGCCTAGAACAAGGGCTATTTCCCAGGGCATGGCGTCAAACTCAGCGGTCTGGTCTTCTCAGTGGCGGATACAGAAAAAACGCAAGTTATCGCGACGATTGTAGCTTTCAAACTGACCGCCTGGCAGCGACTCTGCTTCCCTTATATATGTAGCTCGGTTGTTTCGAGAACATTCGGTGCCAGAATGTTTGCTTCCAGACTTTTAAGAAGTGTGAACAAATACAAACAGTAGAATATTCGCGACTTTTCTCGAACAAATGCCAGACAGAATAACGTATCGAGATCACTAGAATGGCCGGGACTTTTCTCGTAGGTTAGCTATCTATATGTGCCAGACATAAACGTATAAAATACGATGACGCGGACGCGTGCTACATAAGAAAGTACAACTACTCGATAACTCGACTCAGAGTCGACTGACGAAAGACACGAACGAATACCGTGCGGGCTGACTGGCGGCAATGCGAGTGGCCCCGCAAGGGGGGGGGCGCGCGCCCCCCATATGTATCCGCAACTGGGTCTTCTCGACATCCTTCACCTAAATACGCTAGCAGGATAGCTGGAAACCTTTGAGCTTCCAAACAACATACGCGGGCGCAACCCGAAAAATGTTGATATCAACGCCGCGGAAACCTGCGAACGAACATCACCCACCTCTTTGGGGAGGAGATCCACAGAAAGATAAGGAGTTTTGAGGAATTTCGGAGGAAGAAGGGGAGACTATTGTCATCTCTGGCCTTCCTGCAACGATGCCGGTACACAAAAAAGATACCTACCAACCTGCGTGGAGGTCAAACACCAACTCAATTTAAGCACCGCCAAGAGGATACTCAGCCGCTGCAGTGAGACCCTTCTGAGAGAGCGGAATCACGATAAACTCTGGAACCTACAGCTCTGCTCCGAAGAACTCTAAATCGTTCATCTGGAGCTGGGCGCCACCCTATCTGCTGACGAATGGGACACAACAGAGCGGACAACTAACGACTCTTTCCAGGCCACACTATCGGCTACGCGGGTAACGCAAATAAAGAAATTCGAGAAACTAAACAGTAGGCAATATCCACCGGCTTTTTATCTTGGCCTTGAAAAGGAACGTTCAGTCGTCAACCTGACAGATCCACACCTATATGATGCTAACACCTCTAACTTATCCAAGGGACTGAACTTTGCTATAGCCCCAGTATTAAAACCTCCAGAATAGATCATCTTAGGTGTGTAAATGCCAATCCTTAAACTACCAAATGCAGTAGCCAACGAGATTCAGAAAGATGTCGCATGCATTCTCCGGGACACAAGACCACCTGAACCAAACCCCACAGCCAGGGAAAGGAGTCTTGAATGAGATCCGAGATAACGAGAGGATTCTCATTTTACCAGCGGACAAAGGCAACACAACATTCTTAATAACCAAAGACTACAACAAAAAGAAAATCTCATCAAGAAAAACAAAATAGCACCATGGTGATCATCAAGTAATTGTCAATTCCCAAAGTAGAACTACGACACGTACTCCAATTGTGGCCAAACCACCGAGATAGTATGGCTTACCTAAAACACAAGAAGGACATACCTCTCAAGCATATTAGTGAGCCAGATTAACACCCAGACTTATTGACTCACCAAATACCTCTGAAGCATCATGTTGGGCAGACACCTCCTTTTGTGAAGAGCTCAACCCAATTTATTGACATCATAAAAAATGTCTCCCTCAATGACCATATCCTTCTAGTCAGCAGAAGTAAAAAATTAACCACAATTACCTTTCCTGGACATCATGGTTAGAAAGAAAACAAACAGGAGACTTGGACACGCCATATACAGGAAGCCCACACATACTGATTGCTATTTGAATGCCGCATCGCATCACCATCCCAGCCAGAAGACTTCACTGGTAGCCACACTCGTCAATCAATCGTATAACATATACCATTCGCATTCACTAGCAAGCAAGAAAAAGCACTTGATGGCAGCATTACAATGTAATGGATACAGGAGTGAGATGGTATTATAAAGGACAGAGAAGGAAGAAAGATGAGTCCTATCAACCACAGCACCCAACCAATAGGAAGAACCTAGACTGGACCCAAAGGCATATTTAATCATCCCATTCATCACAGGGACTTCGGAAAAAATATCCAGGGCACTACAGAAGCATAACATGGTCACAAGGTTTAACTGTATGACCAAGATAGCTGACATCCTGCCCGGGCCCATGGACAGAATTCCATCGCGACTCTCTCAAGACGTATACCAAGTGCCACACTCCTGTGGAAAATCCTGTATTGGCAAAACTCACAGGTCTTTGAACATACGACACAAAGAACACCAGAAGGCGACCAAAAATAAGCAGTTCAATCATAAGCCATCTCAGAGCACACATGGAGTGAACTAGAATGCACTATATAATTGGAGGATACCAAAATAATTGCTAAGAAAAATATGTACTTCTCAAGAATAATAAGAGAAACAATTGATTATGCTTCTAAACAATATATGGCAACAATATCATGGTATTCCTTCTAAGGTGTCAAGAAAAATCTAAAATTAAATTCCACTGTTGGCCCTTTTTGCTCAAAAGCTAATTCATTAATGAATCAACTAAAATGACATGAAATGGTTTTGCCAAGTTCATAGTTTTAGATGACAATGAGGTTTGGTGAATCTGGCAGCTGATTTTACCTTTGTTCATAATTTGTGATAGACCACAAAGTTTAAACAAACTGCACCAAATGTATTTATAGCTCACATAATTTGAGAATATTCAAATAAGTGAATAAACACAATAAATTTTTATAATTCAAGCAAACTCAACTCATGAAATAAAAATAGATGAGTAGGTAACAAGAACGAGTATCATATTTACCATGGGTGTCCATGAGATACAGAAAACAAAACTACATTAAATAACCATGCACAATATGCTATAATTTCACCGCATGCACAATTCTCCCTATTTTTTGGTAACATTTATTATTAATTGCCCAATTGTTTCCCCAAGTAGGTATATCTTTGGTAATACAAGACATAAATAAAATCATTCTCTATTATGGCTTCACCATGTCAGCTGAATTAGTTATTGCAAGTATTCTTCTGTGAAAAATAGTTAAGGGGCACACCTAGAGGAGTTAAGGGGAAAAGGGTAAAAAGAAATTACTTGCCTACTACTAAATCATTCCATTTGCCTATAAGTAGAAACTGTGTCGGTCATTTGCCTAAAATGGAATAGTTAACAATCCATGGGTGTTATTCCTTGAAAATGATAGACAAAATCAATGACAATCAAATAGACAAAATAAATGAGAATTGGGCCATTTCTGCATTGAATCACACTTTTCCAACGAAACAAAAAGGGGTAAAAGACCAAGAATAAAACTAAAATATAATGTGCAATCAAAGGCCAAACAAACAAGACCGATTTCTGCCTCTGTGGAAGCAGAACAAAGTATTTGCTCACATCTACTTTAAATTCACCAAATTGAAATATCAGAGGAAAGAATTCCCTTTCATTTGTACTTAGTTTTCACATGGTAGAACTTCTTGCCTCACTTGCTCCTACTTTGATGTTCAAATGATAACCTAGGACAACAAGTCCGGATATTTCCCTACCCTTCCCCCTGAGCCTTTGCTGTATCTGGAAAAATTCTTTGACATCGTTAATGATGAAATTTCAAAGTTTGAACATCACAGGTTTAGAAAATCCGAGGTGTATATAAATATACTGAATCTGACAAGACTATGGCAACAGAAATTGCTAACCTATGACAATGCAATCGGTGCAATGATTCAACAATCTTAAGCTCTTACAGATACAAGCCTTTCAATGCAAAGGGATGAGAAATTATTTTTTTATCTTTTTTTTATGAATTGGAGTGTAGATCGCTTATTTTCTTTGAGAAATGAAATCATTGCCGGGGAGGTAGTGCAACTGAATCATTTGCCACTATTTATTTTATTTTTTTATTTTCAAGAACCACCAAAAACCGCTCTTATTGGCCTTTCTATCAGGGTATTTAGATTGTTAGATTGTTATTGGGGGCCCTTCGTCAGGAGCCCGGGAACTTAGACCTTTCTTGGTCCATTGTGCCAACCCCATGCCTGTCTGCCACTTGCAGACAGGGGACAAGAGCACCAGGGTAGAGGTATGGAGGGTTGGCCTCCCCCTGCCTCAACCCAGTACCAGGTATGGAGAGTGTCCTCCCTCTATCTCTCCCAGTCTGGGTATCTCTCTCCGGCCTCCCGGTGGTCTGTAGGGAGTATCGCCTCTCCATCCACGCCTGGTGCAGGTATGAAGGAGGGTCACCCATCCAACCACTGCCCGGGCCCAACATTGCTTAACTTCGGTGTTCTGATATTGGGGTATTAACAATTAACAATAGACGAGCACACACAACCATGCCCTGGGAGGTGATAAATCCTGCCCAGGCGGGACTCGAGCCCGCGACCTTTGGATTGGCAGGCAAGGACGTTACCCCGCCGCCACCGAGGCCGGCAATAGCATGTGGAGAGACTTTCAAAATCATGCAATCAAGACTAACACTAAGTTGACAGGTGCCAAATACTCTCATCTGCTGCAGTAAATGGCAAAGTAAAATACGAATGGGATTGGAAAAAAAGAAAAAGGAAAACTGGACTGGGAATGGAACCAATTGGTCTGAAAGGATCTCAGACTTTCCATCCCTAGTAGCCATTTTCCAATGGCAACTTCAAGTGCATATTTGGCCATTCATCACAGCATGTGCCTCTGGGACGCCAAATTTCTAGAAGCACTACCATAACTCATGATTACCACCCTTGAAGGATTAAAATGGCACAAAGACAGCAAGTTTCTGCAGGTGCTAAAAAAAAGCCTTCGGAATTGAGAATCTTGGGTAGGGAATTGGTCTGTGGAATGACCCAGAAATCGGAAGGTATAAGGTTCAATTTCCAGCCCAAAACACCAATTTTCCTCAAGCCACATATCCAAATTTAACGGGTTGTTGACAAAGTTGGCGTAGGTGATAACTTTGGGTAAGCTAGGAAGAGGAAGAAAAGAAAAGGAATATCAGAAAACACTAAGGGAGGCAGCAGATATGCAGCAGATATGACGAACAGGGCTTAATTTTTAAGTTTAGAAGTGCCAGAGCCCTGAAGCACCAGGGTTGGGGAAGCTGGGAGGTTTAGCGTCATTGAATAAAAATTGATAAATGGTTCCAGAGCTCCACTATGATATAGCAAGAATTACCGGAGTAATGCTTCTGACCACTCTGGCTGAAAGATCGACAGATGTCACTCCATCTGATGGATTGGGAACTGCATTCTAAGTTCATTCCAGAAAGTACCCAAGTAGGGATCAGGGGACAGCTAAAAAAATCTCCACCAACACCAGGATTCAATTCCAAGCCCATAAGTTAGAAATCCAGTATCCAATCATTGCGTTTGCACAAAAGATGTGGTACGCAGTCACACACATGTGTGCAAAGTTATGCACCAAAGATGGTGAAATTCACCATGAAAAAATCATTTGACTTTTTGGTCGAGTCAAATGACTTTTTCATGGTAAATTTCAGCGTCTTTGGTGTATAGAGATCTAGTACTTACACCACCACATCAATGTGATCCCCTCTTCATGCTGGTATAATTTCTTTTTGTATGGACCACAAAACATTCATGACTTTTCAGTCACTATACCATTACTATCACTATCAATAACAGTAACCTTTTGATTTCATTGATCACTTTCACCAGACTTGGGCAAGTACATGTCATTGACCTAATTTTACAATAGCAGTTCCAACCATAGCAAACAGAGTCATAATTATATTTCAATTTAAATATCAATATCATCGATTTCCTTACTCGTGGAATTTCTTGCCAATTTAAATAGATTTGAGGTGTGCACATTTAGACTCTCATACTACGAAAGAAAAAAACATCAGCAAAGCTAGTATACTGATTTTAAGGTAAAAGTATGTAGTAACAGCATCAATGTGCAGACCAAAGCTAGGTACATACATATAACAAAAGTAGGTATATTTTTTCATTTCTAATAACTAACGAATACTGATGAAGCTGATGGATCTACACTTAAACGATGCACAAAAATAATGGAGTCCCATTTGTACTGATGTTTATATGTATTAATGTCACCTATGGTGTCTTCCACATAGAGTAGGTCCACTCCCTTAATCAAATGAACTAATCTCAATAAACAACATAAGGGAATGCAGTTCTTCAAACTGCTCACCGATTATGGTACATATGTATCAGAATTCAGATCATTTCAGCACAAATTAAAGTTGAAATCAGGGTACCTAGCACAATGGGCTTGAGCCAAGAGCTCAGTGGGCTGCTTTGTACCCACAATGCTGAGTTTTCAAACTTTTGACCTATTCCAAAATTGCATAAAGCCTTAACATCATGACAATTAAGAGCTACAAAAATTAGATGCTAAGATAGAAAATACTATTTTTGTAACCAAATTGCCACCTTATTAAGGCTCTTGGTTGCATTAAAATTATTGCACATGTATCATAGCAGTAGTAGATATTGAGTGAGCCTACAGCAGTGATTTTGAACACAATGACTCTATTATATAAAGATTATGTATATAGATTTGAGTAATAATTATTAAAAGTGCAAATATTTCTCATTGAATCCAAATACGGTTAAGTACCTACTCAAGAATTTTAATGCAAGAGCAAGATTCTTTCATTAAATGTTAGCATGAGATTTACAGAATTGGGATCATCACCAAGCATTTGTTTCAGACTTCCATTGATCTCTAGCCTGATGCATATTTCACTGGTTGGTAATTCAGAAGGTGATCAAAAGTCATTACGGGTACAGTGGCAGCACAGTTACGGCTAGGTGGGTAGGATGGTAAGGAAAGGAGAATGGGAACTGGCCAAAAGAGATTGAGAAATCAGCATTAGCCTACTCATAATGAAGTTTCCTAGATGTCCGCTCTTCAATGGACAGGGGGAGGGCTATGCTTGAAGTACCCTCCATATACCTCCCAAGTATGGATCGAGACTCCAGTGAAAAGTTTCTGCCACTGCCTGTGCCTGAATCTGGGTCCATGGAATGTTAAGCCACTAATAAAAGGTTCTGAGGTGTTGAGCCTTTTATTAGTGGCTTAACATGGGTTCACACCCCCACGTTCACACCCCCACGTTCACAAAGACATGGGTTCACACCCCCACGAGGGGGAGAGATTTTCTGTGGAATCTTGATCCTTACTTGGGAGCTGTGTGTAAAGCACTTCAAGGACAGCACTCATTCTGTTGGATGTAGGGTTACCAACTTGGTTCAACTGGAATTCCGGACAAAGTGCTGATTTTGTTGGCATCCCAGCCACTGCATGATGTCCATTGGACGTCCATTTTACATCCAGAAGGTCCATTGGATGTCATTCAAATGACATCCTATGAAAGTCCCTATAGGGACATCCATACGGAGGCCACAGAATGATATCCAATGGACATTATGTAAAATAAATAGTAAATAATATATATTCCTATTAGAAATAAAAGAAACGACAGTTACTGGTTGATACCACATAAATCGAGGTAATATTAGCTGTGGGTCTGCAAAGTGTGCCCCCTGAGGGTTGCGCCCCCTGGAATTATCATTTAATGATTATAGTTCTCGAAGTCACATTTATCCACATAAGTGACTACATATATACGCCTTTCTCAATGCTGAATCATCAATAATGGGTGCGAAATTCGGTGCGTCGAGTCGTAGGTTAGGTACCTATACATGCGATACAGATTATTTGATCGGTAGCAATAAGGTAGAATATGAGGCCACAACAATTGGTAGCTACGAGGTAGAATATATTATACGTACTACAACATGCCATTGCGCAATAGGGGATTTAAAGTGTTCAATGGTAATTCATCTTTTTTTTATTTTGAGCGAGCAGCAAAGTCAGTGGAGAGGCAATACGATATTCCGACTCGTGAACGTTTTCGTCAGCTAGGTTTCCGGCTCTGGAACACTTCCATACGCTAGGCTTCGGAGATGGTTTAGTTACGGTTCGTTCACATTCAGATTCGCTTCGTGCACGCTTAAACCTCCGCTTCGTCGATTGTTCGTATCCGCTTCCCTCTACAATATTTTCGCTAGGGAAATGAGGCTTTTTCTCACTTATTACCATGCTGCAGTTGGTTTGCACCCTGTACATACCAAGAATCTGGAATAATTGCCAAATCCTTTCAAAATCCTGAAATAGACATCCCATGGATGTCCACAAGTGGGACATTTGGACATCCATAGGAAGTCCAGAGTACATCAAATGGATGTCCATGGATGTCAGCCGGGACATCCAATGGACATCATTGCAGTGGTTGGGATACAAGGGATCTGGGCCGGAGGCGAACATTTTTTGAACTCTTTATACCTTCAAAACAGCCGGCACATAATTTAAAGATTCAATGACTTGGATATATCATTGGATTGGAAGCACGCCAGTGTTGATTGAGGTACTAGCCAGCTGGAAGTTAAAGTAGGTAGTGCCTCGCCTAGTGTTAATACAATACAATAGGGGTGGGGATGGGTTGTGGGACAGGGTAGTCACAACTAGCTAGGACTACGGAAAGGCATAACTATAGGTAAGAAACTAACTTGAATTCCAAGGTACCAAACCAACTGATGTACCAACTTTAGAGAAAAAAAACAATTCATTTTAATACTCTAAAATTCATTAGAATGTAGTGCAAAAATGTGACTTTTTCACATATTCCAGACAAAGTGCCATCCGGAATGAGCCAATTCCTCTTTCCAGACCAAGGAATCAAAATCCGGAGAGCCTGGAGAAATTCTGGAAGGTTGGCAACCCTAGTTGGGTGGTACATTTCACTGTGGACCCCATGGTATCTTCCACATAGAGTAGGCTAATAGCAATGCCAGGTTTCGCTCCATCTGTTCTCCAATCTCAGAATACTACCACCCATATCAACCCACCCATTTATCCTTAACCTCATTAACCAGTAAACATTACTGTAAACAGTGGTAATAAATACGGATAATTCCTATCATCATTTGCATGTTCAGGGTCATCTGTGATTAAGTAGTTCGTTGTCAAAAATAAGAAATGTCTACATTCAGTTTGTTCAAATTCTATTAGATCAAATGCCATTTTATTCAAACTTTCTACATACTTAGCATAATAATCAAACTCATTTGCTCAAAGTAGGAAGGTACTGATCAATTTTTTTTTAATTTGGGACATTCAAAAGATAACAGGTCACCTTACACTCAAATCATCCTGATCACAAGGATTTCTTCTGGATACCTATATTTGAAAGGTAGCATCTACATATTGCTTCTGAAATTAGCCATCAAAAACTACTTGCAACAAACTCAGCACTACCAAAACCACTCAAACATGTAGGTACCTACTAAGAGGTACTTACCAGCTAATTGCACATGGTGCCTCAGAGCACATATGCTCAACTGGACATTCACAAATGTGTCTGCATAATTGCCAGATGGTGAAATTTTCTCAGTTGATCCCATCTTGAGATAACAATTGGCAAATGATGGCTGCTTAGCTGGTTGTTAACTTTGAAGAAGTTACTTATTTGGTTTTGTTTTATTAATTTCTTCCAGTAGGTACCTAAATTATTTAGTAGGAATATTTTAAGCAATCAACCAAAACATAAACAGTAGTACTACTCCATCCTTGAACAGTAGGTATTGCAAATTTGACAAATGTTCTAAGCAGTGGCAAATATAGGTTATAAATTTGGGGGGGGGGGCCAAAACCGGCTAGCTATCGGTGACTGGCTGTAGTTTAGGTATCCGTGCATGGCCCGAGTGCCTCTCGCCGTGGCTATTCGGCCTTATTTAAGGGGAGGAGGGGTGCAGGCTCCCTGCCCCCTGCCATATATTCACTACTGACTAAGTAGAATTAATGGCACTCCAACTTTGTTGATCCTCAAAACTTTTTCAAGAGCTAGTTTTCTTTCCTTATAGGCAGTTAGCCAAAAGATCTCAAACACCCTAGCACATATATACGAGCAGTAAAAATGTTGAGCAGAGTTGAGTACCCCATAAACTTATAGTATGCATCAATAGCAAATATGAATATCTAGCATGCACTATGGTAAAGTTATACCTACCTCAATGTGCTATCAAATGTAGCACCTAAGGTCACATACTTAAAAGTCCTATGGGTGTAATGAGCTTGAGACAACAAAGAGAGAGCAAAGAGACTGGTCTCCATTACTAAAATAAAGTAATCAAGGTTAACTGGTCCTAAAAAAAGCCTTCTACACCTTGATAATGATGTTAACCATTGAACTATTGGTCAGTGAAACTAAGCTTAAGCATGAATTAGTAATATAGTTAAGCGTTTATTTAGTCACATATGAAGGCAACCATTGTTTTGTTAATAAAAGAATAAAGTTGCTCAGGAAGTTACTTAGGAGGAGATCCACAATCTTATGGGAACAACAGATATGGTAACAGACAAACGTGAGGAAGATAAAAATGAGATGGTTTGGTCACTTTCCAATTATGCCAGAAAATTGATCGTTCAAACAAATATTTCAGTGGACTCCACATGGACAAAACAAACATAGTCAACCTAGACTGTCATGGATAAAAGGTATAAGGATAGGTATGGAAAGCATAGAGTTAGAGGAAGAAACAGTCCAGGATAGAGAGGCTTGGCGGAAGAGATTGGACAGGCAGCATCCAGCTGTATAGTGATACATATGTTGCTATGGGATAGAGAGATAAAGTATGCTATCAAGTTCAAAAATAAATGTAGGTACCTATCAGTTGCTCAAGTATAATTTCTCAGAAATAAAATTTTTCAGAGAGAATTTTTCAATCCAGACATAGGTATCCATAGTTTTTTTATGTTGGAAGGCTGATTTTCATGGATACCTACCTTGGAAATTGATTCATTGTTCAATTCATCCAAGATACAATTTCAAAAGCATTGGTCCATTTTCTCCATTTCATACCAACCGATGAATTATATTCATGGTGAAAATATGAACAAACTCTGCAGTCAATTGGTAATTCAGTTTTCCTCTTTTTTTATTCAATAATATTGTATCTTTCAGGACATGTCTCGGACAACAGACAGCATATTTCAAAGCAGAAGTGTAAGTTTGGTTTGTCTTCTATTTTCTCATGATTACAGGTGACAATATTTGTCAGACTGTAGGGAAACAATGAATAAATGTATTAATGACCCAAAATACTGGTGCAACTTTCTGAAATTTGACTATTATAGGAAATTGTTTTTAGTCACTCCAATGCAACCCAATGCTACATCCAAGTCTTTCAATTTCATCTCATATCCAGAACTGACACTCCTCACAAGCACCATAATATAGACCTTCACAAATTTTTTTATACAAACATATGTACATCACGCCATTCCTTTTCAGGGAAGGCATTGTAAAAAGGTTTTTCTTTATTTTTAAATAATTAAACTTTTACAGACACCACTTCTTTAAATAACTTAAACAACCTGGGTTTCAATGAGGGATCATCATCATCATCAGGCGTTTGTATGTTATGATGATTACCTATTCATCAAAACCTGGGTCATGTATGTTACCTATTTAACCCTTAAGCTGCTGCAGCTAGAGCGGATGTCGTCCACCCTGTGCAGGTAGTACCTACTTGGATGGAGCCTGTCCCTCCTTCCCACAAGCCAAGGCCGGGCAGTTTTATGTCCCATGTAATCCCCTCCCGACTCTTTTCTCAGGATCCTAGGGGGTGGGCACCGGAACTTGTTGAGGGATCAGTGGGACTTTGAACACATTTTGAAAATTTGTTCATAGACATAATTGTTAAAAAAAATATGTATGACTTTTTTTCTAGCAATTTTCTGTTTAGTTTGATACCAAACACCAAAGAAATCCATTGATAATTGAGCCAGGTGGGAACATAAGACAACTTACTTTTTAGACAACCAGAACCTATTGAGCAAGCAATCGGAAGAAAGGGTCACACCTCGTTGCGGTGGTATGCGATCCCTAAAGAGCGTGGGAAGGGAGTGGTTTGGGTAAAAATGGTGGATTCCCAAATGTCCACCACTGTAAAGAAAGAGTTCGGGTCATAAAGATATGAAAGGGCTGAGGAAGCAGGTAGACAGAGAGGGTCAAGAGTACAAGAACGTGTTTCCTGCAGTTGCCGGTACACACGTAGATTTAAGTTTCCCGTAGTCTAAGGGTTAAAGAAGAAGTGGTTTCTGTAAAAGTTTAATTACACATTTATAAATTACGATGATATACCACAAAGTTACACTCTCTCTCCGTGATTCAACCCGAAGGTTGGTTTGGATTGGTGAGAGTAGAGCTCACCCCGGACTAAGCCACAGGCGTGTGAATTTCTCACATTCAGGGTAGGGGGGCCAGTTCCTTTCCCTGGGTCACCTCGCACTCAGAGGATTTTTCATTCGGGGGCGTCCAAAGGCTTCACCTGGATTTGAACCCAGGTCCCTTCGGTCAGTAGCCAAGCACTCAACCCACCTCCCGTACACCAGTTACACTAGAACAAGTAAATTGCCAAGAGAGCTTCATTCTCGGTATTAGACCTAGACAACGGTCTCCACTTCAGTAATTCACTCTATTCTGCCCTATACTTGCAAACTTCTTTTGCTTCTGCAAAATTGCTTCATGCACTCTCATGTTTATAAAACTCCTTCCTCCTCTTGATTATCTTTTCCACTGCATTCACCCATGACTTCTTCGGTCTACCACTTCCTCTGACACCATTCACTCTACTATCATAACCTTATTTAAGTTCTAGTTCGACTCTTCTATTCCCAAAACGTGGCCAAGCCAATGAAGCACACTCCTTTTCCATATATGCATCCATTACCAGCACATCCATCATCCCACATTATTTCATTCCTAAACCTGTAACTCCCACTTTTACCACACACTTCTCAGCTAACTCAAACCCAGTGAATTTAGCAAACAATTATTTTAATCCTGGAAAATCCCAGTTTCACTGCCATTTCTTAACAGTACATAGTATAAATCCTTGAAATTATCAAAGATTCAGTTTTACCAAATATGCTTATACCTTTCTTCTCACTCTCCCATTTCACTGAAGCAACTTTCAGAATAAGATAATATTTAGGCAGTTGTGTTCATCTCATCAACTTAGTTCCTAGTACATATGTCAGCCTTGCATGCATCAAAAACTCAAGTCATGTCAAGGAGGGTCTTAACATTTTAACACATTTCCATATTAGCACATTTCGCTGCTTTTTATAATATACTATATATTGTAGACCTGACGATGTCGTAAAGTGGTGAAACACATCGTGCAATAATAAAATATTGTAGAAAAGTACTAAGTTGTGTTAATCATGAGATGTTGGTCACTTGGTTATTTACAGAGACTTAACCAACAACAGAGGTCATTTGTGCCATTAGTGATTAGTAGATGGGTTTTAACCCTTTTAGTGCTATGCACGCATATACACATGCGTTTGGGCGGAGCAGTGCCATCAGCTCTGTGCACACATATGTGCGTTTTAAAAAGCATGAGTTTAAATACCAACAATGAAAGTATGCGTGCTTCGGTGAGCGCGCTCTGGGATGAAGCATAGCACTGAAAGGGTTAAGGAATGACTTTCATATTTGTTGAATGGAGTAAGGGTTGACATGAATTTGACATTAGAATTCTTTACTCATCACTCGTTACCTAACATCATTCATTTACACAATTCTTTAAGAAAGGCAACAATGGTTCCTCAGTTTAACATCACCTACAACGGAAAAGTGCTTCACTTGATACATTGTATATCCTCAGGGTCAGGATTTCACAGAAAAATCTGCCATGGATCAGTATTGTAGCCAAGGGGGGATCAGGGAGGGGGCGAATGACCCCCCGACCAGTGTTCTTGCACCCCTAAGTCTGTGAATGTTTCCACTCTAAAGTCCCAAATACTTATAAATAAATGTGTATAATATGTTGTAAATTGTCATATTTTGTACCAAACCATTCGCCTATTGCATCACCAAAATTTGCAAAGTTTAGTAAACTGGTTAATTTATGAGTCAGTGCCCCCTAAAAATTTTCTGCCCCCCCTAGACCCAAAACCTAGCTACACCACTGGCCAGGATCCAAACATTCTCATGGGTTGGGAAGCTAGTACTAAAGTCAACACACCAAGCATACCCTCACACTTTTCTGTTGAGATTTCTGGTACTAGCAGAGTTGTTAAGGGATATTGATCGTCTCACAGAAATAATGACATCCCGACATGTTGAGGAATACACCGGAGGTGATTTTTTATTCGTAACTCACCACAGAAGAAATACAGAGACCAAAACCAAAAGACACACAAAATGCACTTTGGCGGGATTAACTCAAAAATTAAAAACAACATTTTCTTCTGGTTTTAAATAATTGAGGAGCAGCACAATGAAAGGATATGCAGCATCAGTGAGGTCACTTCAATCCTTTTAAGTTGAGATGGAAATAATCCCAAACCAAATGTGACTATAAGTGTAGCGAAACTTGGTGGCATTTTCTTGTGAAGATCATGACGCAAAGGTGAGGAAAGCATACATGAGATGTGGGATGAAGCGGCCGAGCCTTTTTCCAGAGGGCCCTACGGGAGTCTGTCGATAACTTTGCCCACTCATCAAGGCTTGGTATATGGTCATTGTCCTCTAATCCTCCGCTGTTAAGTGCCACCAAGTTTTGCTATACCTACAATTCATGTCTGTATAACACTAATGGGAAACCAAAGAGGGACATTGAAGCCCTTCCACAAGAACTACCTGCATCTCAATATCACCCTGCAAAACAAAGCAGGGGTGTGCAGCAGCAGGGGTAAGGATATCAGCCATAAAAACTGGAGGGAACAGGGAAAAGATTACGGCAAGGGAACGCTCTATGAATGAAATGAGTGTTGACTGTTTTCTATCCTTGCTCTGTTTTAGTTCTATCCACACTTCGAGCATGGGATGAATTCTTATACCTTCGCCTTTCAGAGTGCCTCTCATTTTTTTGCTTTCATTACAGTCTATGTAATTCAGGGTAAAATCATGGCATCAAATCAAAACCATGGCATCCCGACACTTGCATTATTATTTCCAAATAATCTCAGCCTAGAGGTTAGTCTCAGTCTGCAGCAGTTCCCTGCCTAGCCCATCCATTAGCTCCGTTCCACTTTTCACTCATAGCAGCAGCTTTTTTGACTAGATATTATTCCTCAGAAAAAATTCTCTACTGAAAACCACAAGATCATCCTAAAATTAAAAAAAGCCAATGCACTTAACGAGAATATCCTCTAATAGAACGAATATAGTTATTCCTCTGAAGTGCTGTGGTATGAGGAGGACCATTTGATCCTCTGTACAGGTTCACCTCCTACATTAACAGTCCCACGCATTCGAGCCCATTTCCTCACGTGACTTCTAGCCTATTAAAAACCCAGAATAAGAACCCTTAAAACTTGCAACAAATAATGAGTGCTAAAATGGAATTAGGACCTTCAAAAATCACTTCAATGAAACACTTAAGTACTCCAAACATAGAGTTGAGAAAAGGACCCAACATTCAAAAGTTTTAACAATGATATGATGTAGCATCAAGAGAATAAGTGCCTTTAGATGGTAGATAACAAGATAAAATAAAAATGACTAGCATTATCCTGCAATCTGGGAAGTTTCTCTAAAATCTTTCTTGGTAATTCATATTCATAAATAGAATTCAAGGATACAACATTAACATTCACTCAAGACTTATTTAGAAATACAAAGCTCTGGATTGAATAGTAACATAGAAATCTTTTATCATTTGTGTTAAAATATGTTAACTAGCAAGTCTCGACGGATGCCGTACCCAATTATAGCATCCATAGTTTGAGTCCCTATTGAAGAGGCAATCCCAATCTTCACAAGCCATGCATCCTGATAAGTAATATTGACACATCACAAGAACCAAATCCTCAAATAAATGTGGGGTTTAAGTGATACCAGAATGAATAAATAATAAAATGATTTATCTCTAATAAAATATTTATTTGGGCTGACCTGCAGATAATATCATTGCAAGTAGAGCAGGACCCATCATTTTTTTAGAACAGAAAAATATATTTACATATAAAACTTTTCTTTCAGAGAGTAAAAGCTCATACAAGTTCATTTGATGTAATTTGCTTTATTTTAATACATTTTTGCTAATTAAAAAAATTTATAATACTGACGAGTGAGTTTTGTAAAAATATATCTAGTACAGATATGTCCAAAAAGAGTCAGAAAAAAGGAGTATTAACAAGATATTTACATGTATAACCTTTATCTGTGATTGTATAGATTCTTAATCCTCCAATCATGAAAATTCATAAATTACATGAAGTATTTCAGGAAGTAGAATTCCTGAGCTCTTCATCCAGGCTCAGAAAAAAATTTTCTCAAAGCAACAGGATGCATTTTAGAAAAATTTTACTATATGGCAAGGCATTCAGGTTTCTCAACACTTTTTATGCACCAGATTAAGATGGCAATTTGACACTTGTGTCATGGTATATAGCCTTGGGAAAACAAATATAAATTTTAACTCAAAAAACCTGGGCACCATAATCCCATATAAAAATTCAGCAAACTTTATACTGAAAAAAGTTGTGCATAAATTTCCTAAACTGGATTAAAATCATGGGAGAACAGGATCGAAGACTAGTTGCATTTGTGAAAACTAAATTTTCAAATTTTAATAAATTTTTTGAATCACTGAATTTTAGAAAAAGATACTAAATGCATAAGCACCAACACTTGGAAACATAAGTTCATTTTTATATGAAAGTGGCAAAAATGAAGCCTTCAATGAAATAAGACCTGCATGAGCGATTTTACACTTCATGCAGCATTGCGCAAGTAAATAAATTTTTAGTATCATTCGAAGTAGGGTCACCAGCTATTTCATTTTGGAACCACAATATTGAAGCCAGTTAGGGCTACAGACTACAAGATTTTTATTTTTTTTAATGGCTCAGTGTTCACTTAACTAACCATATTTCTAACATCTGGACACAGTTCAATAATTAATATCCAAGAAAACAATATGTCAGATAGTTAAAAAAAAAGCTGAGATATCAAGCCCCATACAACATATCGGCAAAGCCACGACTATGAAGGGACAATGCTTCAGATCTGGTGGAGTGATTTACCATTCAATATAGTTGAGGGAATGATACCTCTGGGATGGACTAATTATGAATGTAAAAAAATTCACTCATTACTGGCGACAATAACCACATTTTTCACACTCCCCCAAGAATTCTGCCACATAAAAACTTACCTAGAGCAATTCTTCCAGTTTAAAATAGCTAAAAAATCTACCAGGTGTCGACAAACAAAACACACAATAGTTACACACAATGATACATAGAGTAAAATAAAACTATATGAACAGTTTCGGATATAACGGGACATTCTGGACAAGGTATCTTTCGCATTTAAAGTTCACTTGGAATGATTTTCAAAACTGTTATGAAATTCAAAAAACCTCTGTGTAGAGAGCATTCGAACAGCAACCAACATTCCTATGTGGGGAACGCTATTGCGTCGGGATCCTTCTCAACCATCACATCGCCTTTGGCCTCATCCGTCTGACCGAAGCGGACGTCCCCGATCAAGTCGAAGTCCACTCCGGGAACGGGATCGCTGTCTTCTCCCGCGCCGGCAGACGCCGAACTGGAGGAACTCGCAGACGAAGAGGCGCCGTTCCCTCCGGCCGATGACGAGGCGGACGAAGAAGCGGAGGAAGAGGCGCCGGCGCCCCCGTGCCCTCCCGCACCAGCGGGGGGGAACTTACCCCCGTGGCCGCCACCACCACCGCCGTGGTGTCCTGAACCTGCGCCACACGGGTACCCGTACTTACAAGCATTACCTGGATGGCTCGGTTTGACTCCACCGTGACCACCACCTCCGCCGTGGCCGCCTTGCTGACCTCCGTGACCACCACCTCCGCCGTGGCCGCCTTGCTGACCTCCGTGACCGAATCCGCCGCCTTGCTGACCTCCGTGACTGAATCCGCCGCTTTGCTGACCTCCGTGACCGAATCCGCCGCCTTGCTGACCTCCGTGACCGAATCCGCCGCCTTGCTGACCTCCGTGATTGAATCCACCGCCTTGATGACCTCCGTGACCGAATCCGCCGCCTTGCTGACCCCCGTGACCGAATGCGCCGCCTTGATGACCTCCGTGACCGAATCCGCCGCCTTGATGACCTCCGTGACCGATTCCACCGCCGCCCCCTTGACCGTGACCTCCACCGCCAAGATGGCCGCCCCCTTGACCGTGAACTCCGCCGCCGTGGACGTGACCCCCGCCACCATGACCGTGGCCCCCGAAACCTCCCCCACCGCCGGAACCAAAACCGCCGCCCCCGTGGTGGGGCGGCGGGTTGTGCGGCTTCACGAATCCTCCGCCTGGACGATGACCGTAACCGGGCTGGACATATCCGCCGCCGCCGTAACCGCCTCCACCTCCGTATCCACCACCACCTCCATGTCCACCCCCGTACCCACCACCACCCCCATACCCGCCGCCTCCGAGGTGACCACCGCCTCCGTGGTGTCCACCGCCGCCGCCGTAACCACCACCCGCAGCCGCGGCCTTAGAGGAGGAGGTTGACAGGCCGCCGCTTAGCCCAAGCAGGGAGCCTCCGATTGAGAAACTGTGGCTCTGCGACAACGCCCCGCCGTCCCCGGCGGCGTATCCCGGGTTGAGTGGCCTCAGAAGCTTGTTCGCCCCGTGTAAGACGATATTTTTGACGTCGTGAAGGAGTCCGAATCGGGGGCCCAGCCCCTCACCTTCGATTCCCGCCTCTACCTCAGCACCGGCGGCGGTCTCGGCGTGGGCCGCCACTGGGGCCTTTGCGGGAGCCTCGCGCAGCTCGCGGTGGATTCCTGTCGAGTCAAGCAGAACGAAGGTAAATTATAATCGATTCAAGTGTCGTGCAAATAGTGAGAAGTGCTGATTAGAATGCGTCAACTTTTGAAGTTGCTCTGACTTCGTTTTACTTCAACAGCCATTGTCATTCCTTTAAACCCTTTACGTACATACATCGTACAAATGCTGATTAACAATTGCATACCCACAGCAGAAAGAGGTGCTGATAAAAAGATCAGTTTTGCACGATCAAATACACAATAAAAATATACCAGTAAAGGGATAATTTCACATGGGGGCATCAAGTCACAAGAGGAGTCCTTTTTATTATTTCGACAAAAAATTATTTATTTTCAGAGAAAATTTCTCCAATCAACTATATAAATTTGCGATGTTTTCAAATGCTTTCTAATTTTACAGAATCGAAATAATTTTGAGGGTCGTGAAAGTCTTAAGACTATCGCCACATCATCTGTGCATTCTCATTGCATTCTTTCTTACATAAAAGGAGACAAAATGAGACTTTTTCTGGGTCCCATCCGTTAATATATGCATTATATCCCTGTCTCGTACTATGCAGAAAAACAGAATGCCTGCCAATGTGTGGGGCAGCTACCTAGTCGATGTGACGATTATGTAATTACACCTAATTACGTCAAAGGGGAGAGATTGGAGGAACATCTACAGCAGATAGTTCTGGTCATGTGTCAAGTCTCACCCTCTGTACAGACAATAAGTAAAATTAAACAATTAAAAATTAGGCATGAGAGTCGAGAAAAAATACCCACGGTATATAAATTGCAGTCTAAAACCAGGGATTACAGCCGCGTCCATTCAATATGCTGTTGAGTCAGCATGCCACTAGCTTCACTTCATAAAGGACGATGAGAATATTGATTCATGACGGCAGGCCAATTGCCTCTCAACAGTTCTTAAAATGGGAAGTGCTAGAGGTACTTATTCTAGCTATAGTCGACTACCAGTAGCTCTTTTCCTTTCACCTTGGGTATTCGTAAAGGGGATGATCAATTCAGTCGTGGGCTTTGGAGAATTACCTACGGATCGTCTACGTGCCATGGTACTAGTGATATATTTTTAGTAACAAATACGTGTTTACTAATGAATATTTTAGTACTAACATGTAGTACGTGCGACAGCGTGTGCAGAGAGCGGAGTGAAGAGACATTTGGACCGAATTAGGTGCCCAGCACCCACTGCGCTCTCTTCGAGGAAACTATAAAGGGCCAAGGGCGAGTGACCATTCAGCCCAAGGTGACCTTCTGTAAAGGAGAAATGCAAGGAAGAGTGGCAGGAAAACAAAAGGATACGTTATACGGGGTGTATGAGTGGAGATAAAAGCATTCCGTACGTATTTTGAACTCGTTAATTCAAGAGGCAAAAGAATATACACGTTTCTGATAGTGAATAGCAATAACATATGCATCCACACCGTACGTCGATATTTTTCCTACCAAAATTGTGCTATACAAGCAGTACTGGATTAACGCACTTGGGGGCCTGTAGGCAGTACAACCAACCACGTCAATAAACAAGTCGCAAGAAAAGAAAGGGGAAAACAATTCTCAGGGTCCCTCCGGGGCCCCCGAAGCCTCGGGGCCCATAGGCAACTGACTACTTTGCCTTATTAGTAATCTGGCGCTGTATACAAGCGCCCTTGAGAATAATTCAAAGATTATAAAATCTCGCTTTGATTCGAATCTTAGATAAATCACTGCAGCGAGAAAATTACTACCACTAGCAGGACATTAGTAAGAGACGGCAATGGCAAAAGGGCCCTCGATATTTAACAATTTCATACCAATCCGGTCCAGTTATCCCTCAAAACAAGAGTTTTCTTATATGCTTCATTCAATTTTCCGGAAAGACTCAAGATTCCACAACACAAAGAATCTTTACATATGCAACTGAAAGAAATCAACTTAAACAAAGGATATGGTATTCAGGCTTTTGGTTCTGCGATTAATTATTTAGTATTAAGCAACAGTTCCGCCGTGCTATGCTGCCGGCTTCGTCGGGATTTTAAGAACAACAAAAGCCTGAATACCATGAACAATGAACTACGAAAATCTACAACAAAAGTTGAACAAAGGATAGTTTTCATTTAAAATTTTTACACACCCTAAAAAATAGATTAACTCGCGAAAACAGTGCTCCTTTTCCAAATTCCCAATTTTTTCCAATTCCTTTCCACGTTTTACAGACAGTGCTCTTGGGTTTGGGATGTATGAGTGACAAATTATGCATTTTACCCTTGGGTTTAAAAAGTATCGGAACAACAGTTCCTCACGGGCAACATCATCAAATAGTTTTTTGTGATTAAGGAATTCTTAATTACTCGAGGGGAAATCTACACATGCCAGAAATGTGAATAGGGGAAATATTTCAACCAGATTCCTTGCTTTCAACAACATTTCAGAGGATTCAAAGTACGTGAATGTAAGGAAAAATAAATTTGAAAAACTCCCTGAAAATAGTCCAAAAATTTGCTGAATGAACGAGTTTAAGTAGAGAATGGAAAGTTCCGACCGCAGTTACCGGAAGGCTGTGGTCTCTGTTTTTACCCGATAATCCGGAAAGAAGCACGGAAGAGTCAAACCTCGCCTGTAACTATTATTAAAGCGCTCCACTTGGATTGTCTTTATAAGACACTCGCCCTCGTTTCTAAAATGTACATACCCCTAAGTAATGCAGTGCCTCCGCATAAACGTTACACCATCTGAAATGTAACGTGTACCGCACGAGGAAAATGCATGCATTGCTAACCGAACAGCCATTATCCAAATCCGAAAGTGGTATGACACCAAACGGTATAGTTAGGGCCACACAATCGAGACGCAAATCCCAAGATTCTGGCAAGGTTCAGACTAAATCGTTGGCCGGCATGCATCTTCACTATGCGGCAAAGAGTGTACACGGAAGATGGGATGTAAAACAGGCACATAAATGTTCAATAAATACCACCAAATAGTTAGCAAGGCCTACTTGGCAAGTGGTGGTTCAAAAACGTGATTCGTGAAACGTGAAATAGGAAGGGTATAGGTTCATGCATACAGACTTAAAGAGGAGTAAAAGTTGTAACTTGCAAGAGAGAGCTGGATATAAATGAAGATGTTTAACGGGAAACCTAATGGGACAACCCGGGCTAACCTCATGGCAGTCTTTACTTTGGCACGCCATGTGCGACTGTGAGCACCTGTTCATTTTTCTCCATTTGTTCGTGACCACGCAAAAAGAGTAATCTCGAGCATAAAATGATTTATACCTACATTAATCATTTTTATGCGGGCTTTTTCTTAGGTTTTCCCCTGCCGAAATAAAAAAAACTCAAGCACCCAACGGGAAATGTATTTTAAGTGAGTCTGGCAACTTTATGAACGAAATGTTTTAGAGGATCGTCGATGGTGATAGTATTTCAACCAAAACATACTTCAGTTGCAGCGTAGTGTTGAATAACCCATGGCATCGAGGCTTGGAAGGTTCGGACTGGGTAACGCAAGTTGGATAGTTAAGGATTGGCTTTAGTGAGGAATGCGATGGAGGAGGAAAGGTCTACGAGGTGAAGGTCACACGCGTCCCAGGACAGGGAGGAAGAATTTCGAAGTGGGATATTCAAAGACAATGAGGAAATAAAAGAGATGAGAGGTATAAATATAGAGAGAGAGAGGAAGCGAGAGTAATTACGCAGTCTGACATGGAAGGAGGGAATCTTGAACAAGTGCTAAGAAGAGAATACACATTTTGTGGGAGCAGGGCCGTCCTTAGGGATTGAGGGGCCCTGTGCAAACGAAAGTCGGGGGCCTCCTAATTTAATTGTTGATACGGTCCAATTTTTTTCAAACATATTTCAAAGAAAGAAGGAAATGATCCGACAAAATGGCTCACTATTTCAAGAAACTTACGTATATATTTACCATGTTTAATGAGGAAAGCCTATCCATAACGAATCAGAAACACTTGGTAATCTTCTACAGATTTTTCTTCTATGGCACGACGCGTTTCACCACTGTGGCATAATCGATTATGCCACGGAGTGGTGAAACGCGTCGTGCCATAGAAATAAATCGGTGGAATATTACCAAGTGTTTTTTATTCACTATGAATATCAACAACTTCCACCAGGTCCAGCCTGAAACCGTTATATTTATAGGTAAGCCTACTGAAATTTGATTAAATGTATATAGGTACCTACATTTTTATGACCCATGTGACATTTTAACATTAAATAGTAACGAAAAACAAAATTTTTACATCAAGATAACCTTGACATTTCACATATAAAATTACAAAGATGAACGAATGCACATTATGAAAAATCTACTTTTCTGGCCTTCATTTAATCTCTTATGTCATTTAATTCTAAGTTATCCGCTAAATGTTTATGTACAGAGATTGGTGAATTGGATAGGTGACTTTCTAAGTGATCGCATGCAAAAAGTATTTATTGACGGTGTTAGCTCTGGTATGGTAAGAGTTACATCCGGCGTCCCACAAGGAAGCGTGATCGGTAAATTTTTTATATAAATGACCTAATTTCTTGAGTTAGCAGTAAACTTCGATTATTTGCAGATGATGCAGTCATCTACCGCGAAATAGGTGAAGATGCGGAAGTTCTATCATCGAACCTAAATAACGTGAGCTCGTGGCACCAGGAGCGGGGGCTTGAACTAAATCGAAGTAAATGCACAGCAGTACACTTTTTGCGGAATTCAACACACAAACCCCATGTTTACACTGTGGGTGGAGTAAACAAAGTCGTCAGATGAAGTAAAACATTTGGGAATTACCTTAACTTCAAGCCTATAGTGTAGAACACACACATTAAACATTTGCGGCACAGCCTTAAAGAAACTAGGATTTATCAAGCATATAGTAGGAAGGTCCTCGGATGAAAAAGTGAAAGAGAGGTGCTACTTCGCTCTGGTTAGGCCACACCTCGAATACGCCGCGATCATTTTGGACCCTGGACAGAAAGATCTGGTTCGAAAAATAAATAAAATACAAAGGAAAGCTGTGCGCTTTGTTAAAAACTGCTACGAGCGAACAAAGAGTGTTTCACTGCTTTTAGAGGGATTAGGTTGGGAGCCACTAGAGACTCGGGAGGCTACGCGCTAGGCTTAGATTGTTTGAGAAATTCCGAATAGGTGAGTTTCAGGGTGACACGGATAATATTTTGACGCCGCACTACATCTCAAGGTCCGACAGGAAAATAAAATAAGAGAGATGCATTACCAAAAAGATAGGTACAAAAAATCAGTTCTTCCCAAGCACAATTAGCCAGACCATAATAAAAACTGAAATCCATTGAAAACACTTCCGAAGTACACTTGACCTTTTCACCCACCTATTATAACATTCTCCTTTACACCGGCTGGTGTCATGGTACCCCATTTCACACGCCCATGTGGAGGCTCGCAGGGTATTATGTTGGTGATAGGTGTAGATGATTGCAAGATCTTTTAGGCGGTCTTGGGGCATAGTATAATCTTGGTACATGGGATCTCAGATTTGCCATTATTAATTTTAAAGTTCAGAGGCTTCCTTCAGCACTTGAAGCACTTACGGGAATCGTTAAAACGATCCGCAATGCTATGCAAGTATTTCGAAAAGATTCATTTTTTCAGGCCTGTGATAAAACTCCACTTATAGATTTCACTTCTGGCTGTTAGCTTTTCTGACACAATTCATTTCAATGTGTTTAACTTATCAAATAGCTCCTTCCCATCAATGTCTCTAGATCCCTGAAGGTTGACATTTTCTCTAACGTTTTCAGTTACTCAACAATTCATTGTCATTTCAAGATTTAATTTTTTTTAAGTCAAACAAAAAATTTAAAAATAATACATTATCTCTGAAACTGCTCCAAACATTCTTTAAATGATGTAATAGGTTGGTCTACAAGTGGATAAAAGAACAAAAAGTTATCTTCTGGAGAAATTTCTTTTACGCCATCATGACATTCATTTTCATAGACTTTCCTTTTTCAAGCAAACCTTACTTTGTGAAATTTTTAGTTGTATGCAGTATACTTTTACGTTACGATTCCCATTAAAAACTAAAAAAAGTTCCGTTTCCCATTCCGTAAGCGTGTCCCACAAGCACGGAGCCACTTCAGTTGGATTCTATTTGAAGGTGCGGGAAAGATCCAAAAAGTACGTATGTATAAGATCGTCGGGATCGGGCGCACCTTCGTCTTACACGCGAGCGCGGGTTTACCCGCGCCTACTGAAAGAGTCAAGCCCCGGCGGGGCCCCTCATAGGCGCGGGGCCCCCCATAGGCGCGGGGCCCAGTGCGGCGGCACCTGTCGCACTGCCTTAGGGACGGCACTGTGCGGGAGATTAATTTGTACTCGAAAGATTATGACGACTTCAATGGCTTATGGAAAAGTTCTTTTCACACAGATCATAAACATCTTCGAAGATAGTGAGTACGCAAGGTCTGGAAGAAACTTTGGCATGTGTGTACCAATCTACAACCAGTGGCGGATACAGGAAAAACTCAAGGGGGGGTGCAAGTTATCGCGACGATTGTAGCTTTCAAACTGACTGCCTGGCAGTGACTCTGCTTCCCTTATATGTGTAGATCGGTTGTTTCGAGAACATTCGGTGCCAGAATGTTCGCTTCCAGACTTTTAAGGAGTGTGAACAAATACAAACAGTAGAATATTCGCGACTTTTCTCGAACAAATGCCAGACAGAATAACGTATCGAGATCACTAGAATGGCCGCGACTTTTCTCGTAGGTTAGCTATCTATGTGCCAGAAAGAAACGTATAAAATACGATGACGCGGACGCGCGCGCGTGCTACATAAGAAAGTACAACTACTCGATAACTCGACTCAGAGTCGACTGACGAAAGACGAACGAATAGCGTGCGGGCTGACTGGCGGGGGCGGCGCGGACCAAGGTGAGTAGATTCACCTTGGGCGCGGGCGGCAATGCGGGCGGCCCCGCAAGGGGGGGGGGGCGAGCGACCCCCGCGCCCCCATATGTATCCGCCACTGTCTACAACGCACAAAACTGAAAAAAAAATATCGAAACGCTTTAGACGTGTCCCCGCGCTCACTTATTCTAGTATCTTTAATCATGGGCTAGATAACTTGAAAAGGTGCCGTGGTGGAATAGACGAAGTAAAGGGTGTTCGACTGGATACTATTCGGTGGTCCAGTCGGGATTTCTGGTTGCATTTGAAAGGATCGCAAAGACGTCACCAAATGCTGAATTTTATTTGGTCAAAAACATACAATTCTGGACTCTGTATTCACTTTGTACCCAAGGGCGTACGCCATGGGAATTTAGTACACCAACCATTAAATGGCTATGAAAAAGAAAAAATGTGTTATACATATGTTATAACGTCTTAATGAATGTGAATTCTTCTCTAGTTAAACATAGGGTCAGGCCCTTCATCTCGTCTTAAGGTAGTTTGAGCCATAAATCAATTCACCTAGAATTTGATGAATTTGAGGTCATTTTAAAGAAAAAACTCCCATCTTTAAAATTATATCAATATATAAACCCCTTGCCGAACTACCTTTTAAGCAATTTGCCTAAATATATAAGCTGTTTAACATGGGATATTTTACGGCTGTGCGCTCCAGAGGGAGAATATTGAAAAAAATTAGGAATTTATAAGACCTAGATTTTGTCAAAAAAAATAACTGTGTGTAGTTTGCGTGTTTACTAGAAAAATAAAAAAATAACGGTTTGTTTTTACAGAATCAAAAAAACTTCTATTTTTAGGGCGTTTTCATCGTACGGCATGAAAAAATGAGTCAAGTTAGAAACTTAGGAATGTAGTTTTATTTATTTAATTACTGAGAATTTTGGTCGTATATAACTATAATTTTGCGCCATTAATATTACAATATTTACTTCATACTTCTCACAGACTCTGAAATCAAAAAACAAAATTCGAATATGGTCTCCGTTATGACTAGAGAACTACCTCACTAAAACTACCTTAAGGAAGTTTGTAGCTTATTTAAATTTGTTCTGTTGTTGTTTTAATTCCTCGAAGAGAAAAAGGAGCATTCAAATCCACCCGTCCCAGTGCGGTCTCCCATATTTCTCCTGAGTGCTCTTAAATAGCGAGGGTGACTAATTCGGCGAAATTAATCTGGACATGAAAATTGATTCTGATACCTTCAGAATCAGAATTAATTTCGCATCTTTCAACTAGTTTCAAAGTCGCTTACTTTTTTCGTGTTTAGAGGAGTCCCACCCTGGTTTTACGAAAACTAAGTTACACTGATTTTCCTCATAAGCACTCTCAAACCTACATTCTAACTAGGGGGAGCCAATTAAAATGCAAGAACGTAGGAGTACTGACAAAAATACCTTTACGATAAAACGTCCAGGATTGAGCGATTGTCTGACAAAACTAAAATCGTTTCCAATTTCGCAATGAGCGAAGGAAGCAGAGACCGTGGATGCACATTATGTTCCAAGTCGTCCCCTACCATGAGGGCTTTCGTGTTTCCGCTTCTTCCGCAAACGATTTATCATCACCCACGATTCAAGTGAAGAAGATCACACGCTTCTTCTGCCTCGGATTATTTAACAACCGCATTGATCGCGCAATCCGTAAGAATTTAACGGACGCTGCAAGAGGAAAGGCTGGGAGAAGACTTGAAGAGGTGCGCATTAAAGGTCGATGAAGGATGTGGACCTAACAAAACCCCTCGACCTTCAGATTGAGCATCAACTACGAAAGCAATTCCTTGTATTAATGGAGAGGTAGCTATGGAGTGATCACTATGAAATGCACACATCGATGCAAAAAATATAACGTTCAAAATTTGGCAGTACCTTAGGCGTCGCCTGATTTACAAGAGTTAGGCGTTATCCAGGTCGCAGGCAGGTTTACCTTCTGGAATGGTCATGAAACACGAATCCAATGAAATTAATACGGCGACTGGTTTTTTTTGTCGCAACTCACCGCGTCAGCCGATTTGCTTTATAAGGAGTACGGACGACTTGAGGTCACACCGAATCATAAACTGAGAAGATAGCTTCACATAACAGCACGATGCCCATTACTGAGAAAGAATTTTAACACATCACAAATGGGTTTTCTCCAAGCAAGTAGTAAACTGGGCTACCGGGGACAAGACAAACAAATATCGCAGTCCTACAGTAAATATTTTCAACTTAAAGTTCTTCATTAACGCTAGAAAAAATATTCTCGTATTCAGTTGAAAATAAACTTTGATTCAAGATCACTATGCAGTCAACCATGAGCTAAATAAAAGGAATTGGGCTCGCTGGGAGAGAGGAAGCAAGACTGGACAGAAAAAAACACCGCACGGACCAGGGGCCGCAGGATCTTATATTTAAAACCCCCAATGCGGTTATGAAGGCACATTCAATAATCTTTCACGGTTTCGAATTATTGTTTGACAACGCTCAGCGAAGAAGCCCCTGAACATGCTCCACGAATCATGTGAGATATCTCGCGACCACAGGCATGCTCTTTCTCTAAGAGCACCAACGAATAATGAGAGAATCCAAGAGTTTCGATTTGCTGACAGTGGGCCCATATACCTTACAGGAATCGCCAGGTTAAGAGGGAAAATGGGAGTTTTTAGTACGTAGTATTTAATTTAATTTATACAAAACGTTACAAGTAGGCGACCGCCTGGTGGTAACATGAAAATAAACAGAAGAACATGCACATGAAAGTTTCAAAACATCCAAATAAACCATTATAGAGTCGAGGAACACTTTTTTTGTTTTAACGTTAGCGGGAAAGATCTCAAAAATTACTTGAGGGAACTCATTCCACTCCTTTATATCTCTATTTAAAAAAGATTGCTTCAAAATATCCGTTTTCTGCTTTCTACATTTTATTTTATATTTGTGGTAATTACTTCCTATGTAGCAGGGTGAATCCAGCCTTTGATTTATTTTCTCCCAAGCCCGTTCTTTTGTAATTGCTTGTATATCCCGCAAAACCTATTTATGGTTCTCCTTAATTTCATAGGTTTCCAACCCAAATGCCACAGCATGGCTGTGACACTGTCGCACATTTTGTGCCTGCCTAAAACATATACCTGGCTGCCTTCCTTTGTACTTTCTCCAGCTTGAAAATATCTGTTTTTCCGTGAAGATCCCACACTGCAGTTGAATATTCTAATACTGGACTATCCATAGTCATGTAGGCCATTTTTTTGGTTTCTTTATTACTCTCCTTAATATTTCTCATTATATTATTTAATAGATATATAGACGCCAGCTTAAGAGAATGGACTAGAAAATGTGGACGAATGGGGGTACCTCTGAATGAAAATATAATACTTTCAAATATTCTTTTCGCTGACGACCAGGTCATAGTTGCTCAAGACTCTTAAGACATTAACTACATGTGCAGGAAACTATCAGAGGAATATAAGAGATTGGGCCTAAAAATTAACTGGAAGAAAACCCAGCATCTAACCTGCAGCAATGAAGATGTAGAAATAGACGGGAATATTATAAAAAAGTCTCCCATTTCAAGTATTTAGGATTAGCAGTACAAAGTGATGGATCGTCGACATTAGAAATAAAGAATCGTATATGCCAGAGTAGAAGCGCAATTGGAATATTGAACCCCTTACTATGGAGCAGCAATATTATGAAAAGAACAAAAACAAATAAGGAAATAGTAGAAAGTATAATGCTCTATGGATCCGAAACATTGACTACAAACGACAGAGAAAAAAGTAAAATATGAGCCACAGAAATGGACTTCTGGCGGAGAACGGCCAGGAATTCAAGAGTAGAAAGAGTAAGTAATGAAGAGATAAGGAAAATCATAGATGTAAAGAAGGATGCAGTGGAGATTTAGGAAGAAAGAAGATTGTAATGGTTCGGACAGGTCCTAAGAATGGGGCATGGAATGGGGGATGGGAGAATTCCAAAAGTGGCCCTCAAATGGATACCGGAAGGCAGAAGGAGAATAGGAAGACCCAAGAAATCATGGTGGGATGGAGTGAGGAAGGCAATGGATAGGGGGGGTTAAATATGGGATATGCATTTGATACGGAAGTGTGGAGAGGGTAGATTGGGTGATGAACTTTATATTTAGGAATTTTGCTCATGAAAGAAGGAGGGTTGGGGTTTGGTGAGGGAAACTGCTGAAGAGTGGAAAAATCCCAAATTAAAAAAAATATTTCTCATCACCCAATGTTTGTTTTGTGTGAAGACAGAACTCCCGAGCTGTCAAATTAACGACATGAGTCTTTGAATATTTCAGCGAGGAGGAATCTATTGAAAAAACTATTCTATTCTATTTCCCCCGTAAGATTAGACTTATCAATACGAGAGAAATATCTCGTCGGCATTCTAATTACACTCACGTATGAAACGAACTGCACGATCATTGAAGTATGAAAACCGACATGGTTGGGATATGAGGGTTAGTTCAAGGTTATCAACCAGATATTTGATTATAACAGATTTTAACCAGGTAAATTAATCAATGCCAGGAGTCACGAGTTTAATGAAATGAAAGATACTCAAAATAAAAAAATGACTACATACAAGTCAGCTTTGCACTCGTTTAGTCTAGAGGAAGAATAAAAAATGTGCACAACCGTGAGGACACACAACTCAATGACTTTACCCCGATTTCCACAACGAATACACTAGGGTCACCGGAAGAGATATGGTTCGACAGATCATACACGATTCGGCCCATATTACGGTGCCGCAACAATTTTTTTAGCTCAAACTCAAAATTTTAGACCAATTGCGTTTCACGCGTCACAACGATCAATGTCACCTTCCTAGTGAGGTTCCGTCATCAGCGGAATAACTGGCAAGATAGAACGACTCATTGTCAGTTAAGGAATTCGATTACATCATCCACGTCACAATTTGACGGATGGGGCGAAGGGTTGGATTACTACGCTAACGTTTGGCCCTGATTCGCGGATTTGTCCTATCATTTTAGAAGCTCCCAGCGAGAGAATTCTGCCACCGATGAGGTTTACACAGTAAAAATTAACTGAGGATACTGACCACATTACAACCGAGAACATCTAAAAAAAATAGATTCAGGGGAATACGACAATGAAACTAAAAAGATAGGTTCCTAAAAATCAATTTGATTTCTCCGCGTAGTTATTCAATACTCCCATGGCATTGATTACTTCATTTCACCAAATACCTCAACAATTTCATCGCTATGGTTAAATTCATGGCCAACTAAAATAATAGGCTAAGTTATACCACGTATACTATGAATTATAAGAATCATTAGTTAGGGGAGTAGCCAATTTATATGGTAACTAAGTTAATTGCCATGAAATAGGGAGATAAGGAAAAGCTCCTGTTTTTAACCTGAAGATGGACATTAGGATAACTGTGCCTTCGACAAACATCGTAGAAAAAAAGAGGCCGATTTTTACAATGCTCCGACAGCTCAGGACATATCACGTACCCTAGTAAATCACACCAGGAAGACTCCTCCTAAACGTACAGCCTTGGCGGGAGTCAAGTCCTTTCCATTTCGATCCTTTTCAGGGTAGACGCGTCGCGTCGGAGCGAAGCACCATCCCATGAGCTTCCCACACGGAGGACACATTCGATTCCAGAATGCCAGAGAGTCAAATATTGCAGCAATACTCCCGTCAGTAACGGGAAACCATGAGGAGAACATTCAGATCAGAGGCAACAATCGCACTTTACGTTTTTCGCGTAGTCATTTTAAAGTCTATAATGGGACGGGCCTCTTATCACATTCCTACGAATTTTCATCCCTACACGTTTCACGCTTTCACCTACTGCCGAATTGTTTATTTGACACATTGAGAATAATTTCAGGTGAGGTTAAATTGTTAAAACGGCTTCCCATGCTAATATTTCAATGAACATTTTATTTCTAGTGATTTCACAGAATAAATAAACTTAATTTTATGAGGCAATTTTTTAGCATACATATTTTCTTATTCCAGGAAGCAATTTTCGCATTTAATGACATGCCTCCCTTCTAATTTTATTCACCATTCTATTCATTTCCCCCGCTCAGAAATTAAATTACAAATTATTTTTCTCCGTAATATACTTCATTTAAGTACCGTATTTGTCGGCCTATAAGGAGCGCTTTCTCTCCCTAAAAATCCACGGAATATTACCCAACGTCCAATAAGGACTTTTTCAAGGTGCCCAAAATAGTTGGCCATAATTTAGGTGCGCCTTTTATGCCTGTGCGTCTAAAAAATTCGGGAAATGCAGTCTTCAAGCGTTTTTCTAATTCATGGTTCGCATGTCATAACTACATATTACCGCTACTCCTTTTTTTAAGCAATTATTCAAGCTTCATTGAAAGAGAATTGCGAATTGGAAGGTTTTTGCAAAGCCGTCGCATTGGTCTGAGCTTAGTCGGAGACTTATTTTACAACCCATATTTTTAAACTCGTAATCCATGGTGCGCAAGTTAAGACTACATTAGGGTACAAAATCTACAAAAAAAACTTTCACTTTAGATAGGTATATCGCTTATTCACGAGAGACAGAGGCATGGACAAAAATGAAAAACTAGAACAGACAACTGTTTTCATCTTTTTGTTCACATCCCGCGTATTCTTTTCAGGTGTGTTTTTACCCGACGTTCCGTGGCCGTAGCTGGTCACTTTATCTTAGGGAATGATAAAGTGACCGTGATAAAGATTCCCTTAGATAAAGTGACCAGCAACGGCCACGGAACGTCGGGTAACAACACACCTGAAAAAAGTACGCGGGGTACACCCAAACAAAAAGATCAATACAGCTACAATGACCCGCGAAAGCTTCAACCAAGAAGTGGAACAGACAAGCTTTCGATGAACCTAATCAATAGGCAAACCTCGCTTCATTTACTAAAAGACCCAAACTTCAGTATATCATTTGTACTTTATCAATTCTCAGAAAAGCGTTTTAAGTAAGCCAAAGTTGGTGCAGCTTCAGTTATCGGGTCGTGGTCAGATAAAAAATAATTGATAGGAATTTTGTTGTCAGTCTAGTTCCATTACAAGCAATACGTATCTGAGAAAACAGGTTAATCATTTACACAAATTTCACAATAACGCCATTTATATCCCAATTTGAACAGCAATTTCATTAGGCTGTGGCTGGCTGGGTACTGTCATACAAATATTGACGGGGAGCGATGCCAGTGTTAGTATAAAAACATGGCTGCAGAGAACGCAGCACCGCCCTCAACGTGTTTCCCTGTCATGCAGAATAATAAATGATACTTCACTTGAGACCATCGAAGTGATTCCATGATATTTTGAGTTCGAACTGGCCACATTAAAAAGAACCATTATCTGAAGTTAATTACCTTAGAGAGTACCTAACTTATTCGTTAATTGAACAAGTCATAGTAATCGGCTCAGTTATGACTTGGTCAGAAATGAATCATTAATCAAGAAAAGTCCTAATAAAGTATTAAAAATTATACGTTATCAACGTCAGCAACTATGACATGTATTTCTCTGAAAAGCAAATTATATAAATAGACTGATCGACAATCTGAATTTATTGTTCATTATGATTCTAACGGAGATGAGGAAGAGTTTTCTGACCGCTGAGCTTCAACAACACCCCTTGAAGTCCGCTTGCAAAATAGATGCTGGCCAAGTGTCCCCAATCGGGGGGAAATCCCGCGAACGTCAGGTGAAAGGAAATGAGCCGTGAGCAACTTAATCACTCCTGCCTCTACACCGCCATAATGCCCCCCGCACGTTCAGCTGGCAATAGCCCATTGTCCATTGAGCATTCAACACACGTTCGATCAAGCAAGGTCTTCATAACCAATCCGAGAGACAGAAGTACATGCATACTGCGAGGGTATGCCCGCATCCAATTCATTAGCATTTGGTATAAAGCAAACACGCAAGGCTTAATCAAGGTTAAGTCCAATTCAAACGGAGCGAGGACTAAAGTATTGCAGTTGATAAATAAACCACAATTCAAATAAAGACATCTGAACAAATATTCAGCAAGAACGTAAAAACTTTAGAATGTGGTGTGGATTTGGTATAAAGTACACCACATGGATCTCGCCAACACGATCATTCGTATCGACATCAAGGCATCAAATACGCCTACTCTTGCAGAGAGGAGAAATATTAACGACCTTGTCCAATTATATAATTAATTAAATAGTCATATGAACTCACCTGAGATCTTAATGCTAATTAACTTTCATGTACCTCATCATGTATGTCGATCAGCGAGTATGTTTCATATAAGTCATCACAGTACCAATTATGCATTTAATAACCCTATTTCAAGAATACAGAGGTTGATAAATGGTATTAAAGACATTGATTTCTCTATTTCATTGACAAAATATAAAACAATTATTTATAAAAACATTGTGCAATCATCTACATGATATGTTTGTGTAATTATTACTTTTATGCTATTATTTCATATTTGTATTTATACTCGTTCCAATTGTACTGCTTTTTTTTATTCCTTAAAAAATTAAACTAATTTAATATTCTGTAAAATGGGTCCACTGCCCGTAAATAAAGACTATCTATCTGTCTAAAAAATGACCGAATCTGTAAACTTTTCAAAAAACATCAATTAACTCGGCAGATCTTGAACTTGAGATTTATGGAATAGCAGGAGAGGTTTCCCAACAAACAAAATTACATTTCAAAGAATTTCATTTCAATGAAGTTAACCGCTGATGATGTACAGAGGAATGTATGAAATGTATAATGAAAAAAAATCTTATTCAAGTTGTCTTAACAAAATGGTGAAACAAAATTCAAAATTGTTGACAGTTGTTTTCCGCTGAATCTCAAGTCATAATAATAATGAAGGGGAAAAGTAAAAAACTGTCTTTCCTGGTCATTACAAAAATTGTATTATCCACTTGGTATAATATTTCTCACCGTCGCCATCCAGGAACCAACCGAAGGCAACGAGGAGTTATTTGGAACTCGTCACTCGGCAGAGTGATGTTTAAATTGTATTTCCAAATACAATTTGATATCACTCACACATTGGCAGATGACTAGACAGAGTGGTGACGACGGAAATGACAGAACTGAGTTAAGATGGACGGTGACATGAATGCCCGCTCGAGGCACTATTGCCTATGTCCAAAGGAGAAGATATTCCAAGTATTTCCCAATTATCTTAAGTTCACTTTCGACTCCGTGCATTTATTGAATAGATTTCTAACTAGACATTTTTAAGTACGAAGCAGAAAATCCAAAACTCCAAACATGGTATTACGAAAAATTAAAAACGTACTTCAAAGTCCTGTGAAGTTTTGGTATTTAACGCTCTGAAACATTTTTCTCTTTCCCAAATCTCGACTCTTTTTAAGGTTTGCAGGCAACCTGCTATGCGCTCTCACAGCCGTACATGAACTACATCACATAACTAAAAGTTGGAGCCTGAAGAGGCGTTTTCTCCGCCGCCATGATTCATGCATGATCGTGTAATGACCCTGATGAAATCCTTTTGAGCCGACGAGTCACTTTGTTCTCCGGAAAACCCCCGGCCGATTCGGCCTTCACCGACATTCAACTGCAGCGGCAGGACCATTCTCAAGATACGCTCATATTCAGTGGCAGCTGGGCAGTGGAAGAAGTTCGGGGAACATATTTCCTCCATTTGGCCTTGGTTAATGTAACGGAGTGTAAGTTTCTAAAATTAAGTCGCAGAATGAATGGTCAAAATTTTACCGTTTGCCAAAGAAAAATTTCCAAATATACTAAAGTCTTCCTCTAACAATAATTCTTCCAAGGAAATCGGAGTAGCTAGCGCATAACTTTCTCCCAATTAATTTTTTTTAACTATCCCTCACTAACCAGAGTAGGTACTAGGTCAATGGATTCGTTTACGCATAGTATGTAACACTGATAATATCGCTTATACACGATTTGGTTTTTCAAATTTATACCAAGTTTTCCAGACTTAAGCAGGTTAAATTTCATAAATACATTTACAAACATATTGACTCTTCCAAGGTCTCTTCATACGGGACTTATACAATAAAAAAGGTTGTCTGGTAAGTTATACTAAGCCTATAAAGGTGTAAAATTAGCATGAAGTGTGAGTCAGATAGACTCTTGGTTTCCTATAAATACTTTCCAAAAATAATTTCAGCGCCAAAATAAAGCACAATCCAAAATTTAGTACTCATTTCATCATTCACTTGGATTTGACCATTATAATGCATGCGTTGGTACGAGACAATAAGATTCAACAATTTCATTTTACAATTACTAAACTGTTTCTTCATTCATTTAGAGAAAGTCGAACAAAATCCCACTGTGTCTGCACACGGAACAAAAAACATTGAAAACTTCATGACAAAGAAATATTAACCGAAATCTATATTAACAAAAGTACCATTATATAGCATGAAAAATATCGAAGCACAAGGACTAGTATGACAGCAAGAACCTTCATTATGCATGAAATGTTGAACCTTCCAGAGGAAACTGATCTGAAGGGAAAATGTACGGACCACAAAATTGGAGACAAATAAATATGCTAGTCAATTCGGAACTCCGGCAGTGTGAATTTCAAATCGCACGCGTAATGAGTTCAATGGATTCGCATACACCCCTTTAGATTGTAGTCGTATCAGGCATTATGTATCTCGCATTCGGATATTAAAAAACTCGGTAGAGGATGTGGTCTAGACCCACATCGAGCGTCCCGTTTCGAAGGTAACATCCGCTTACCGTATATTACGACAACAATGATGAACAACACACAGGGCACTGTAAGAGAATGTAACTCGAAATGACCACAAAAATCCACCACTTTTTACAAATCTTTTTGTCAAACTATCAATTATTCATCCGAGAAAGCCAAGTTACTTCAAAGTTAATTCACTGAAGTTTGACCATATTTTTCTTACGAGTGGCACGCTTAGGATTTCACTTGGTCCGCGATGCATAATGTGTACCCCTCGACACATTATTATTGATGTCATCATTACTTCTAGATGAAGCCTGTTTCGACGGCGCTAATGGCCTCTGTTACCAATGGTATTTATAGTGGAAGCGTAGGAATGTCAGGGCCAAGGGCACACGTCCATCAACTTAAGTGCATCTTCAATTTCACTTACACGTCAGAATTATGCATGCGAACATTCCTTCCGCATTGCCACTAACAGCCTCGAGAGTGATGTCAGTACTTCAAACAAGTCTTACAGCGGAGGATCAATAAGGAGTACCATTCGAAAGGAAGACATTAGGCATGCGGACTAGTTATAGGTGTAGCAAAACTTGGTGGCACTCGCCCGTACATAAAATGACGTCAGGGAGAGGGGGGATAAAGATCCTTATGTTCTCTCTAGAAGTCCCCAACTGAGCCCTTCGATAACATTGCCCGCTCATCAACGCTTTATTCGTTCTGAGTGACCTTAAACGCTCCGCTGGCGAGTGCCACCAAGTTTCGCTACACAACTGCGTTAGCATGCTCATAAGTTTAAAATAAAATTATATTAAAACTGATGAATATTACAAAATAAAAAGTTTTGTTAAAAAATACGACCAATATTCTTGAGTTTTCCCTTCTTTAAGTAGCAACAGCAATATAATGATCTACAATGTATTTTCACGCTTAAGATAAAGTAGCAGAGGAGAAAGTAATTTACATTCTGGTTCTCACTGTGGCAACCATCTTTAAAGTTTTACTCTCTTAAAATGTTTGCATGATTAACTCCCCTAATATGTAAAAAAACAACGGTCCTTTTACGGTAGAGCAAATTGATGACCATTAGAAAAATTCTAAAAAGTCGAATTTCTTCATTCTGATTGGAGAAATTACGCGATCAATACGCGCGAACTTCCAAATTTCTACAGTAAAGATGATAGCCGGAGTTCTAGTACATTGCAGAACTCACCTTTATTTTATTTATATTTAAAATTAAAAACAAAAAGCTACATATTAAATTATTACGCAACTGTAAATCCTAATTCATCGTAAATAAGTTAGTACGGGAAATTTAAACATTCTTGACCTTTTTTGTGATGTGGAAACAGTTCACAGTGTCTTTGAAAATAATTTTAACAGTTTCAGAAAACAGTTCCTTAATGGAAGGCTATAACATGAATTGTCTCCGTTGTTATTTGCAAACTTAAGAATAATAACTAAGATACACGTATGTCAGTCCATTTTTGATGAAGAAATACCGCTGCATGTACAATGTATACAACTGAAACGCCGAGCACAAAAAATGAAACTATGACTGCATTAAACGAAAATATTTATCTGCAATGGATCCAGAATCAACTGAGTCAAACATTTACAGAAGTTAATTAATCAATAAGTTAATTTTTCTGGCAAGTTTGCGAGTATTTCATTCCTCTATATTTGAAGAGACATAGCGAATGAAAAAAAGCAAAAGGACTGTCTCATTCTTCGCATGGAATTCAGTTCACGACAAGGCTTCGATAATTTATGATAATAGGTGAATTTCCCCTAAATCTGTAGATACGGGAGCAAATAATTTCCATGTCTTAAAAGAAAGTACGATTGAGCAAGCGGAGTCTTGTCAAGTCTCTGTGTCCTTCGTAAAAAAGCATGTGTCTTGCTAACTTCAACACTTAAGGAATTTTACACTACCGAGGTTAAAAAAACAAAGCACCCTTGCTGCCAGATGCTTTCACATCCTTGTAGCTGTCAAATTTACGTGCCATGAAATGGATTTAAATTTTAATAATTAGCCATAAAATGAATGCACTCTGTATTGATAAGCACTGATTACAGGAAATGAACAGGAGATAATTGCGAGCATACGTCTTTACAAACAATGACACCGCCCTCTAAGTAAATACTTGCATAATAACTGATTGCAAAATTTCAATCTAACCCTATTTAATGAGTCTAACATTGATTTTTTGAAGGAAAAATACCAAGAATAAACCTTGTCACAAATTCCTGGGATATCGAACAAAAAACTAACTTTTCTGTAAAAAAACTTGAAATTTGGGCTCACAAACATCCTTTGCAAGGCTTCACGGTTCTCCAACATTGAAATGGGGGTGACCAATACATCTTTAAAATTTTACCTTCCAATTCCAAAATGAAGCTGCCTTAACGACTGATGGCCTTCTTGAACCTCAACAGTTCAACAGCATGAAGTATTTCATAAAATCAATAGCCTGCCTTCTCATTATGCATCGAAAAATTATCATTCAAAAATGGGTTGTCAGGCTCTTTATGTAGGACTTACAACTTGAGATACCACACAATGCTCCGATTTACGTAAAAATAGAATTGCAAAGAAAAATAGATTGGCAAGGGGTCCACAAAACCTCAATTCGTGAACTTCTCCCATACAATCGGAGCTCCACCCACGCATATTGAACTAATTGAGTCGCTGGCCGCCTAATAGAATCAAACAATACCTCATGCAAGTGAAATGATGTTAGCAGCAGATTTTTATCTAAGAAAATCGGGTGAGCAAACAATGTAATGGGATACTCCCGAAGGGAATTTTTATAACTGATTAGTAATATCCAAATCTTTTTTCTAAATATGTAGTTACTATTACTCGAAGATATCATGTTCATTAGTTTTATTACCACAGAAGACTACGAGAGAAAATCTAAGCAGCTCAAATCTTATCCCGATTTCATTATCATGGCTATTATGCTGAGTGGTTGATTACGTACGTCACCATTAAAATGAAAGATTGGAGTACAGCTAAAAATTGAAGTGGAAAAGGGGAGTTTACGGCACGGATTTATGGGGCAGTCCAAATTTACATATTCAAGGCCTGAGGTGGATTGAGCGTTGAAGAACACCAGGACTATAAGTGACCAATCACGAAGGAGCATTCCTTTTCCTCATAAAATTCTATCTCATTACTTCGTAATCAGCCCGATTTTAGGCACGGTTGGGAGGGTATAGCTCACTGGTTCCCAACATTTGTAGATTCCCATGCCCCTTAATCAACAAATTCCAAAAATTGAACCCCCTGCATTAGAACAATGTTTATTATAAATATATTCTCAATTTTATTTAAAACTTACTTCCGCAATAGTTAAACATTTGTCTTGTAGCCATAAACCGTCCAGAACGCTCTACTAATGGTACGCGTATCCCAGATTGGGAATCGCTGGTATAGCTCGTTTCGGGTTAAGGTGGTTTGAGCGAGATATTTCCCTAGTCATAATGGAGACCATATTAAATTTTTTTTATTTCAGCGTCTGTAAAAAGTATGAAATATATAGTGTATTATTAATGGCGCAAAGATATAGTTATATATGACAAATTCTCAGTAATTAAATAAATAAAGCTACATAAGTCTCAAACACGACTCTTTTTCCCGTCGTACGGCTGAAAACCTTTCAGAACAGCATGTTTTTTGCGATTCTGTAAAAATTAGTGTGGTGAGTAATAGATTATTTTTATAATTAGTTGAGAAAACACGCCATCTACACACCATTAGTTTTTTGATTAAATCTCGGCGAAAGACATTCCTAATTTTTAATTATTCTCCCTCTGGAGCGCACAGCCATAATCTATCCCATGTAAAACAGCTTGTATTCTCAGGGAAATAGCTCGGAAAGTAGTCCGGCAAGGGGTTTATAGTTTGATATCAATGGAAAGATGAGTTTTTTCTTTAAAATGAGGCCAAATTCTAGGTGAAGTGATTTTTCGCTCAAACTACCTTAAGCCGATAGAATACACTCATTCAAGACACAGGGGAGTGGTCCTCTGAGATTGATTTTCTCTGCAAAGATTTGTGAAGGGGTATTTTTGGCCCAGCGTAAAACGCGGTATTGGGAATTCCGAAGTAAATCCAAAGGGTTACCACGCCCCTCTCGAGTGATAACGAAAAACGAAGCTTCAGACCCCCACTACCATGACATCACACCCGAAATTAGTTAATAAACAAGAAAGAAATGAGTAATCCATGTCGGGAAATAAAATCCCTAATTGCTATGGAATACCAATTATCAGCATAGAATATTCAGCAATTCCTTGGTAATAAATTATTGGTCGAAAAATGTTAATTCTTAATTATAAAAAAAAATAGCAAATCGGTATGGAGATTTTTGGATAATACACCAAGCACAGGTCAATAGGTCAAGTACCAATACCTTTATTTTAATGTAGCTTAGAATTTCTGTACGTTCTCCTTTAGTATTAATCCAGACATTGAAAATAACCTTTTGATAACTGATACTAGCAATACTCCCGACAATCCTTTAAAAATTGTGCCACCGAAGGACGTCAACTCATTCCTCTTGCTAAAAATGTCAACTTCTAGATGTCGCCCGAAGTCCAACGAACTTAGAAAGATCGAGAGTTACTACCTTACTACCAAACGGAAGGAAGACAAGAGGGATGTTTACCAACAGAGCTTCGCGAATCGCCAAATCATTAGGCACTCTTGAAGCTCGGGGCCAGGTCAACTAGAGGGTATCCGTTACTTTCTTCATTCATTCCTGACGAAACGACTGATACAGGACATTTCCAAATTAACTCCACACCACACCTCTGAACGATCCATCTCGAACACAGGCACGCGAAATGCGATGCTCTGTGGCAATGTACATACCAACAGAATCTCTAAGAAGGCTTCCGCGGTGATTTCGGATCTGAAGATCCAGACTCAAATGCCGACGAAACAGCAGTTGTGAAGGATGAACAAACGCAGGAATAACCCGAAAACCCTCGCTGTCAACCAAAAATCTTTCACAAAAAGGCAGAGCTGATTAAAATGTACGGGAATCAATCCGCGAGTTTTTCAAATTCTTCGAGTTCGCGCAAATTCAAAAATCGTAATCTTCGCCGGATATCCGCCGATCTACAGAAGAGATGGGTTGATATCTTTCTCAATTATCACGATCACGTCACTGTGTAGTTCATGTAGCGAAGCAGGATAGTAAGATTATCACTACCTAGTGGATAATTTCATTCACAACATGAGAGGGGATAATCGATAATGAATAGGGGAGGCAGTTAGTAACGGTAAAGCTCTGGTAATATAAAGCTTTAAGCCAAGGAAGTTATTAACGCCTCTAAGTATATACTAGTACATAGGCTGGTCAAGGAAAGATTAAAAAATGAATAGCTGAAAGGAAACCTGGCGTCTGAATCCACGTACTCTTCACGGAATGTCCCACGACATCAACAATATTAGGTTCCAACTGACGGATTAATTACGGCTCTGTACTTGGAGTGCTATCCATAAATATCGGTATCCCACTCATAAATCTTCGCCACAGCCGGGAATCGAACCCGGGTCCTCAGGACGGAAAGCCAATACTCTAGCCTCCAACAAAGCCAGATCCTCGGGGCATTAAAACGTCAGGTATACGTTCGGCTTACAGTAAGCCTTTAACGCATAATGAAACTCAACGTTAGCGATCATCTTTATCCCCTCAGGGGCCCAAGAAGTGTGACTGCCCAATGGGCAACCGAACAGAAATATCACCACAAGTGTGAGATGAAATAAGACTTGCCGTAACATTCTCCGGAGGTGAACAGGTACGCGACGAGCAGCAATGCAGCAGCTAAGGGCGACAAGGAGGTTCGTCCACGCGTCGCCATGGTGTCCATCTCTCACAACACTGGCTCTCCGACCCACGCGGTCGTCTTATAATGAACCTTCGCACGGGGATTTTAGACAGGGTTTCCCCCCCCCTCCCCCTACGATAGCCCTTCCCCTCCTCGCCCCTTCCTCCTAGGCGTCTTCGAAGACGGCCCCGCGACGGCTGCGCCTCTGTCGGGGACCTTTCGATACGTGCGTGAATTAGCCGCCTCTCCTGCGCCGAGGACAAGTGATTCACACACTGACTGCTGGCGGCGAACGTGTTGCTTCCTCCCTGCCATCCGGCGCGGCGGGCGCAGCTCCCGCGTGGGGAGCGAGAGGATGGGGAGGAGTCGATCCGAAGTGTCCTTGGCCGGTCCGGAGACACACTCGCGAGTAGGTTTGGTGGCCGGGAGGTGATTTTCAGGTGTTTCCCAGAAGGGGAGGGAGATTGACGGACGTGCTCTTTGGGCAAGGTGGCTTTCCCTACTCCACCTGTGGACATTAAAAGTGGACGCGATAATATCGCCCCGATCCCCAGGGCGTATTTTCCGTTAAGTTTCCGAGACTGACTCAAGTCGTCACCGAAAATGCAGTGACTAAACGCAATAACAGTCAGCTCGTTGACATCAGGATGGGCACCGGTATATAAGTCGCCACAACGTCGACGTAGGCACGCGAGAAGGGGGAGGGTCCGGGGAAAAGTATAATGCCATGCAAGAGCTGCAAAATAGTCATGCAGACAAGTAAGGTATTTGGAGAGAGATATTTCCCTAGTCATAACGGAGACCATATTCGAATTTTATATTTTGAATTCAGCGTCCATATGAAGTGTGAAGTAAATATTGTAATAGTATTGGCACAAAATATAGTTATATATGACCAAAATTCTCAGTAATTAAATGGTTATATGTACATAAGTCTCTACCTTGACTCATTTTTTCACGCCGTACGGCGAAAAGGCCTTCAAATTGGCAGGATTTTTTTGCGATTCTGTAAACATTACTGCGGTGAGTACCTAATTGATTAATGTTTATAAATAGTTGAGAATCATACAAACTAAACACAGTTTTTTGACGATATCTAGGTGTTGTAAATTCCTATTTTTTCAATACGCTCCCTCTGGAACGCACAGCCATAATCTATCCTATGCAAAACAGCATACCTTCTTCGGCAAATTGCTCGAAAAGTAGTTCGGCAAGACGTTAATATTTTGATATTATTGGAAAAATTAGAGTTTTTTTCTTTAAAATGAGGTCAAATTCATCACATTCTAGGTGAAGTGATTTTTCGTTCAAACAAGCATTGCAGTCTTTAACCCTTTTCCATCATTGTACAACCTCCCAAAATGAGAATAGCTATGGTTAAGTCCAATTCCACGAAAGCAATTAACTTCAAATCGTTCTCCATGGCTACGAGGTATTATTCCAAAATATACCGAAAAAATCGAGGAAATTCCCAAGAGGAAAAATCAAATACACGAGACTCGAACCAGCTGCCCTTGACATCGCGCCGATTGCTCAGACAGGCTACCGAGTG
Organism: Pyrrhosoma nymphula; assembly: GCA_963573305.1. NCBI lineage: Eukaryota > Metazoa > Arthropoda > Insecta > Odonata > Coenagrionidae > Pyrrhosoma > Pyrrhosoma nymphula. The sequence continues at coordinate 153,112,509 of OY754328.1, forward strand.
TTTATTGTCAGCTTTTGTGGTATTTACAGGAGTTTGATGTTCACGACAGCCGGACATAATTCCACAGGGGAGGAAACCTCGGTAGCTTAACAGGATGATGTACGCGGCCCTATATCAATCAAACAGTTTCGGCTCCATATCAACAGGCTTCGAGTCCTGGTCAAGGTGGATGATTTTTCCTCAGCAGAAATTTCACACAAAAGAAATCAGAAAAATGTAAACACGCAGATGTAAATCCTTCTTATCATGAGTCAGGAATAGGTGAGCGATTTGGCGAAAATTCAACTGTAAGAACTAAGGAAATGAAAACCTACAGTTTTCAACTCTAAAATCAGTGAGAACGACGAGAATGGAGATCACCATGTGCACAACGCACCCACCCAACTGCGGGTGACATTCGTGTTGCGGGAGGTAGCACCAGGGTAAAGGGTGCAAGGTCTTTTCCCTCAGCTGTCTGCGTTTTCCCAGAGAATCACATGATTTGATCTGAGCTGGAATTGTCCTGGCTTTGTTCGAGTTTGAAAACGAGTCACAGATCAGTAGATCCTCCCACTGCACTGCAACGCCGATGGAAAACATGTAAAAGGTAAATATTACGAGGCAAAAAATCTTAGCTCGCAAAGCATTCATCCTAATAATATTAGAGGTGGTACGGGTTCGCATAAACTTTTGTTTCAATGATTTTTAACGATAAAATTATGTGTGGCCGTCCTAAACGAAAAATAATGACGAATATCTAGGAGAATATAATCTAACTATTCCCAAAAAAACTGATAAATACAAACTTTGGTTTACTATTAGCCTGAATTGAAAGATTTGACGACATTTTGGAAAATAAAAATGGAACTAAGGAATTTAAATGGAAGTATAAGGATGAAGATTAACGTTAATTTAGGAAAAGCTGGAGCATCAAGGAAGCCCTATTTATCCATAGGCTATTTAAACTTAGATAAAAGGCTGTAAAAGGATCCACCGACGATTATTAAAAAAAACTTGGATGACGGAGTCCGGTTAGATAAAAATGTTTTATTATATGTAAGACAAGGCAGTGTTCTGGGTGGTAGAGTAGTTATTTTAAGGCGTAATTTGGTGATGTTATCGTTGTCTAAATATGGGCTCAGGAGGAAAAATGCGGTTAGGGGAAAGGATGGATGGCTAGAGTTATTAATACGGTCAAATAAAAAGGGCCATTGAAGCAGAACTGATTCAAGGAGAAAAATCTATATGGTGCGGTTTTCCGACTGTATGGCGGTAGAGACAAAGGAAATATACTTAAGGCGAGAGGAGGGAATGGCGATTAAGAAAGACTTGAAAGTAAAACGAGATAAAGAATAGGATTTGAAAAGCAATCTTCAAAAGTATATTCATAGAGAAAAAATGACATTATATAAAACAAAATCCAACATTAATAAAAAATCGCGCGTAAATATGTTACATTTCTCCTCATAAATAACAAAGCTGTAGTTCATGAGATTGGTGAACGTACGGATCTAATCGGAAACTAACGTTTACGAATAGCTGATGAAAGCAAAAGCCTTTTGAACTCGCTGAAAACCCAATAGGAAAAGCTAGTCGCACGTACTATTGATGGTATATTCTTTCGATATTCTTATGAAATATCACTCACTAAAAGAAATAATTTAAGTTAAAATTTTGGAAAAGCAATATTGAACCAAAATAATTAGGCTACTATATTTAGGATTATTTACACATGAAAGCTGTAGTAAACATCTTCTTTCCACATATAATTATTTTTCGTACCATCTACTACCCAAAAAGGAATTATATCAAGTGCAAAACAAAGATAACAGGATAATACGATAGGTATTGTTCAGAAATAAAAAAATTAATGTCAAAGACGAAATTCAATTTTTCCCTTATATCTCATATACTAAGTGGCTAAAAACCATTGAATTTTCGTAATAAACCTAGAAATCCCGCGACGACGAATGTAATTACTTAAAAATCAACAAACTTTTTGGCAAAAACACGGAAGCCACAACACAAAGCCACGATTCCTTCCTTCCGTCACACCTAATAAGGAGCCCAGAGAGGGTAGTCGTTTCTTTTATACATTTATAGAGATCGACCGTAGGCATATTGCAGCCAATTATATCGAATGTGTGAGGGGATGGTACCTATACGAAACTCAGCGTAATAAGTCACTCAGATTCTCTCCTGGTCACCACTCTGGGTCGGATGGAAAAATTATGCAGTAAGGTCATTGCGTTGTGCCCACGAGTGGGTAAACCGATGAGAATGCTTCTGAGAGGGAATAAGTCTGTCACGATGGAAGAAGGGTAAAGCACAATGCTTTAACACAAATAAATTATGTATGCGTAGCGAATGGAGACTGATGTGTTAGGTTACAGCTACGTGATACCGGATGCGCAAAATGATTGGCCTTCGATATGGATGGGAAAAAAATCTACTTCGGCATGCTGGTTCCCGACATTTGCAGCGTCATTTCATCACAATCTGAGGACCTTATAAAATGAAATGCGTCTGCTTTCAGAAATATAAGGCCGCTATAAGTTTGATCACGGCTCCAGTAACTCCAGTTTTTTTACACTAGACTTCCGCAGGCCATGAGTTGATGGCAATTTGATTTCCGTAGCGTGATTAATGGATTTAAAATATAATACTGCTACGTAAAATGTTAAAGTACGTACTACGTACTCTTCTTGTTAATTTTTGCGTATGTTGTTACTTGTATAACTATTTAATGGAATCATGCTGTATGTGGTCTATTTTTAAATATATAAATAAATAAAAGGTGAACCTGAGAAAAATAGCGTATTTGTAATTTGAACAATCATGTACAATTCATTACAATAAAGTTGTGAACTTTTCTACACTTTTTATTTTTTTTAAACACTACGCGTTTCACCAATTTTATGGCATCGCCAGGTGTAGTAGTTTGTTTCACCTGAAGATCCCATAAAATTGGTGAAACGCGTAGTGTTTTTAAAAAATAAAAAGTATCGAAAAGAACAAAACTTTATTGTAATGAATATTAAAAGTTCCTACAAAGTAGAGCCTGAAGCTGTGGAACTATGTACAAACTGATTGAGAGTAGAAGCCAAGTTGGATTCTTTTCATCAGAATAAAAAGCATTTAGCATACAGAGAATCGAAGACATTGACCTTGAGAAGGATAACGATTCAGCAGTGTGACCCTGACATTTGGAAATATATGTCAAAGGAAAAAAACATTCATTTAAATATGACACTGAAAAATTGATTTTTAAATGTTATAGTTTCATTTTTCAAACCATGAAGCATCCAAGGGAAAGAAAATTAGATGCCAGAATAAAAAACTACAGCTAATACGAGTGTTAAGCGGCTATCCCGAAAGATAATTATAAAGTGCTTCACTAGAAGAGGGCAGAGGGTTTTGAAACATATAATTAAGTTTATGAGAAGAACTTTTCACGGCTGTTTCAGAGATATTTTCACTTATAATACACACATCCTGAATAAAATGGGAAACATCAGTTTCGAGAGAAGAAAAAACAGAAAAATGCCAAAACGTCAAATTTCATTTTGAGATGTAACATTCCCATAAGGGGCTCAGCTTGTTACGGCCGGTGAGAGCCCTCAGGAATGTCTATCTGATCGGACTATTCAACCTTCTTGGACCGCGGAGATGTTCTCAGGAAATAAATGAGCATGGCAAGAACCCGTATGGAGGAGTATTAGAAAACAGATGAGGTGGTAAAGTTAAAATCAAATTTTAAACCAAAGCTATTTTTATCAACTTTGATCTTAGTACAAAAAAACTTAATTTGACTAGTCAGGAGATCGGAAGCATCATTAACTAGGTGACATAGTATTGGCAGTGGATTGGCGCACTTGTTTTTTAGTGCAATTTCAACCACCGGAAAATGTCCTCGGCAAGAACCAAAAATATATTTGTAAGGCAAAACGCAGGGCTCCATAAAAGCAAACCATCCCCTGAGGTTCAAGAAAAGGTTTTTCAGAGCCACCTTCCGATCATTAGGTTAACGTGGAATATCACAACTAAAAAAAAAATTGAGTGTCGTCGGACGTGCAATTCAGTAAAAAAAACTCGTCCGATGAAACTTTCTAATTCTAATTAAATTTAATCGCAGGAATAACTTAGTTAGTCACATTGCGATCAACAATCGTCCATATTACTAACGCCGGTATACGAATTCTGATGACCAATAGTTCCGTATTTGACTCTAAAGTCCTTTATTTTCTAAAACAAAAGAGAAAATATTACCTGGATGCATTTTATGAATACAGAAAAAACGACGATGCTAAAATAATGATTCTACAATACCGCTCACGACTGTGCATTTCACGAAATAAAAATGTCCACTATTTCAAAGTGAATGGATTTTTCTCCACATTAAGCCAACTAAAGCGCGAAATACGTTACATAGAAGTTAAATGTTTAACTCTTATGTAGATTTGACTGTATAATGCATTATTTTATCACGGCAAATGTCTATCAGATAGGGTCTCCTGGAAACCATGCCCACGAAAACCGGTGATTGGAGCAAAATTTGTGAGTACTATATATCTTCGGCGACATCTTCGCCGTAACTTAAGAATCCCAATTATGCCTTAATAAGGATATTTACAAATTCTCCATGGGCTGAGCCACCTGTGTTAGCACAACGATCCCTGGACATGCAACTGTCCGTGGCAACACAAACGTCCGCGGCTATGGTCCACATCGAACGGTATATCCTCGTACTGGCAAACACAGGCGTGAATTCCTGTCCGCCGAGCCTTCCCCTATAAATGACATCATGCTGATTAATACTTTTTACAGCTCCATCTCCCAAACCGAAGGGCTTCCACTATCACTCTCATAAATTGCCCGTTGACCCCAAGGGCCCCTACCCTTTTCTTCAAATTCAATAGGAGATCCCTCCAAAGCGTGATGGTTGCAATTCCAGTTTTTTTCTGCAACCACTCTATTAATTAAACAAATTGTCTCAGGCTTAACTCGACGCTCATCTAGCAGAGAAAAGTCCGCAAAGAGAGTGCAACTTCCTGGGAAAAAAACAGGATATCCTGGCAAATAAAATTAAGTTTTCCTGAAACACGAAATTGCATATTTTCTCGATCCTGATAATTTAGATGTCGGTTCTCAAATTAAAATCTAAAATCGTTTTCTCACTACTGCTGTGACGAAGCAATATTTTTCTGGACGGTTGTGAATCAAACACTTATATTAACTGCACGACTTAAAGTGAGATTATTTCACATTATGTTTTCATGATATAATGTATAGCTCCCGAAGCACTTAGTGGACGACTTATTATGAGTAGGATTGCAAATGAAACCCTAATTACTCAACTCTAGATTCAAAGCAGATCAGAAAAAGGCGGAACCAGAATTCTCCTTTGCGGCAAAGGTGACTACTAGACCACACAATACTTTACCAGAGTTGCACTCCATGATGAAATGAGTTTAATTTACTTTTATAATTGATGGATTGTGGTTTTCCGTTGCACGATTCGCGATAACCTTTATAACCATTTGTTGCAACATCTTAAATTGCGGCAGAACAATCTATGCTTATACAATCCATATAACTTTCAGTTTCAGAGGCTACATTCAAAAATACTTAAGCCTTCCCGCAAAGAGTTGCACAGCCAGCAGTCTGCGAATGTACAATGGCCAAAGAGCAGTGAGTTGGTTACAAAAGGGAACTGTTAGCGGTTAAAAAACATTTTCGCAGCAGCGCAACGGAAGCAACAGAATTTAATTTTTTACGAGAGTGTTTACTCTTCCACCACAGATTTTATGCACATAAATCGGAGGATGAGAAATAAAAATTTTAAATTAACACCTGGAATTTGCGAGCATGTTAAAACGATCATCTTGTTCCGCTTTGCTGATGACAGCACAACTACGGCCGAGATGAAAGATAATTCTACGGAGTTGACCTTCGAAGAGAATTAAATAAAAAGATGAAGTTTTAAGATAAATTAAAATGCACCAAATTACTCATTTACAGGAAGGGTTCAAGGTCAGCATAAGATTAGGGCAGTTACAACTGGAAAAGGAGGAAGAATTTTGTTACTGAAGGTGAATCGCCCGAGACGAAATAAGGCAGAGAACGCGGGAAAGCGTGTCGTCAGCGTAGAAAATATCTGTCAGGGGGGGAAATCGTTGCCATGGCCTCTTCCACAAAAATGCACTGAGAAGATCAGTGAAGACTAATTCCCGAAGCACAGTGAACGAAATCTTCCAAGCCTCGCGTTTCAGAATAAGGGATGGGCTCTAGCAGAAGTAGGGTTCAGCTGGCCCCAATTGTTAGTACTCGTGCGCACAGTTTAATGCAAGATTTGGCTAATATGATACCCATAATATCCATGTCGGAGACGGGATATATACCCTTTGGAGTAACCAGGCCGACGCGTCACCATTCTGGATTCAGGGTGAACAATGGATGTTTAATGAATGTGGAGATAGGGGAACAAAAATGAATAAGTGTTAGAAGTAGATAAGGAATGGAAGTTTCCTGGATGAAACGCTAAACAGACAGAAAAAGGGGATGAAAAAAGAAATCCAAAAACCATTTTAGCAACCTCACGGCTACCTCGAATATAGATGAAATGTTCGGTGAACTGTGTCACTCACTCAGTGATTCAACCCGAAGGTTGGTTTGGATAGTTGAGGGTAGAGCTCACCCCGGTCTAAGCCACAGGCGTGTGAATTTTACACATTCAGGTTAGGGGGGGCCAGTTCCTTCAAGGTAGGGGGGCCACCTTGCACTCCGAGGATTGTTTTTCTTATTCGGGGGCGTCCGAAGGCTTCATCCGGATTTGAACCCGGGACCCTTCGATCAGTAGCTCAAAGTAGCCCAAACTCTCTACCCACTAGGACACCACGCTCTCCCTGTGAACTGTATAGGGGTAAAAATATTGGTCAGGTGATGAGACTGTTAAAAGAAGGAACTATCGTCATAATAAATCATTTTGTACCGACGTAAAGGGCATGATAATTCCAAAATGTTTTCTATCATTCTAGCTTTCTGGGAGTATACCAAAACTAAGCCTAGTTGATTAACTACTAGTAAAAATAATTTCTGAATGGAATGGATGATTATAGAAAAACTGCATTAATCAATCCTCCACAATAATCAACTACTAAATCTTAATTTCAATGAATGACCACGTAGGGCAGGCACAGAAGGCTAAAGATATCACTGACGAATGTAGGTGGATGTTGTCATTCAGCGCATTACACTGACCGATCATCACATAGACATCCCGGGTTTTTCCATCCATCCCAGAGACACCCCCTCCGCAGTTACCTAACAATCACTCACATTTATTCGTCATCTACTTGATGAAAACGATGGCATTGACATATTTCCACGCTAACTCAGTTCGACGCGGGGAATAAATCGGCAAGGTTCACCGGGTAAATCACCAGCCGGTTAACGTCAGTCGATAATTCGAAAATTTAACGTAAGATTATACAATGTTTCCGAATCGCCAAAGAGACTTGATTGTTGCAATAAATGAAAGAGTAATTAAAGGAGCAACGCGTATAAGATTCATATTATATTTGAACATTTGCACTTTAGAATGGCTTAATAACGACTTGCACGGAGAAGTCCTTCTTTGTACACCTTAAAACCAAATATAGAACACCCCTATGGGCATTACCCTAGTCATGAAATTCCAAAGGGTGCTCATATTCAAAATTTCAGGCACCGCCAACAACCTATTTCCGATGACTGTAAGAGATACGGCTCCGTTTATTTCTCCTCATCAAATTACTTAATGCAGACATAAATAAATGCACCGCAGTGCTCTACTTAGGAAAGAAATCACCCCAACGCTAAGTATACACATCTACATCTACAAAATACCCTTCAATAGGTCCTTCGTAGTAAATGGTAGCAAATTATGGAATGCCTTATGTAGTGAAATACGTAGTTCCAAAAATAGCCGATTATTTGGGCAAAGACTCATTAACTACCTGTTTCTAAAACAAAGTTCACGCTCTGACCCGGCCTTACCATAATAAATGTAATTTAATGCTATGTTCAAATGGCATATTTGTACAAAATTTTGTTTCTGTATTAGTTTATGCATTGTCTTGTTGAGTTGCCTATATCACTTTATTTTTTCTTGTTTTGTTTGTGTTATCAAAAAAAAAGGTCCGCTAAATACTGGAATATCTGCACAATACGGACGATTATTCTCTTGTTAATTTATAAAATGCTCATATGAGGCTGTGTAGCCTCCGAGTATGTTTCAAATTTTTGTTAAAAAATTCTGTATTGTGATTACGGAATAAAATATTTTCTCTCTCTCTCTCACTCAAGCCACCTCAAGGGTGTGTGGCAGGGGGTGATATATATGTAAAGTGGGAGGGGTAAATATAAAGGGGTCAGATTAAGTCAAATACCTGGGTATCACCGTAAATTCAAACCTAGCATGGACGAGAAACAAATACGAAACATTTGCGGCGTTACATCAAAGGAACTAGGGTTTGCCAAGTGAATAGAGGGAAGGTTCTCCAAGGAAAATGTGAGAGAGAGAGATAATAGTATGCTCTGGTTAGGCCACATCATGGATACGCCGCCAGCATTTGGGACCCTGTACAGAAAGATTTAACTCGTCAAGTAAATAAAATACAAAGGAAAGCCGCACGGTTCGATGAAAAAACTTCTATGAGTGAATCGAAAGAGTTACACAACTGATAGAAGGATAAAGGTTAGAAGCACAAAGAAACTCGGAGGCCGCACGCTTTAAAAAATTCAGATCGGGTGAATTTCAGTTCGGCACGGAGGATATTGTTTTGACCCCGCGCCATGTCTCTTAGAACTGATGGAAGTGACCAAATATACGAGAGATACTTCTGTCGATCTGATAAGTTCAAAACTTCCTTCTTCTAATAAACCATGAGTTGTTTTAACAAAAAAAGCGAATCATAAACATAGACACATATCACCTCTGTCTTCTCTCCCCTCCTATACCCATTACCCCTTATTGGCTGGTCTATCTCCTAACACCCGCTGCCACACGCCTCTGTGGTGGCACATAGGGTAGTATGTAGATGTACATACTTCGGAAGTTTCATGAGGATAAAATTGATATGCCCTGTATGTAAACATCAAGTAAGCAGCACCGGGCAATGAGGGATCTGCTAGTCTTCAAAATTAGATTGATAAGCATTTCCCGGCAAAATATTTGCAAAAAATTTAAATTTACGAAAGCAGAAATTCTGATCCTTCGACCACGCAAAGCAAGAAAGAGCGCATCAAGTATTGTTTTTCTGCAAATCAATCAGGTCAGGATGATCGTTCCTTGAAGCACGTTTTGGAGAACATATAATTCGAATGACGCAACTATTTACTTCGGCGGAACTTACCGTGGCACTGCAACACCGTTGCGCGACGGGAAAGCCCTCACTAACGATTGCGTGACCAGCGTGACGTGAAATCAAAAAAGCCCTCGAAAAAGCCTCGAAGCCCTCTGAGACCACGATTCTGGATTCTACCCTGGAATCATGAATGTGACACCATGGTATTCAATGGGGGAGTAGCAATAGGTACATCACGATGCTTTGGTGGAAAATTAACATTACGCATCCTACACCAAAAATATAAAATGAAATGGACCGCCGGGTTCCGATGGCGGAACTTTCCCGGACAGTAACGTCGGCGGGAGTCACCAGCTGCGAAGATATATACACGAACGCGTGAAATTCGCAATGAAAAACTCTTTAGCCTGTTTTAGGAATCTAACACATGCCCTCCGCAGGGCACTTGGTGCGTATACAGAGGATGTGGGTTCAAATCGCAGTCAAGCATATTATTTTTTAATATTGTGAACTTCTCATTTTAGTATAGGTAAGTCGGGTCCAAAACACAACCATCTGTATACACCTGGAAGTAAATTATATTTAAATTATACGAAATATCAAAATAATTTAACCCTTCGCAGAAGATGTATCATTCTATACAAACATGATCTTCCATGGCTACTAGCGCTACTAGTAATGAAAAAGGAAATGTAATTTTACAAAAAATATTATATTTTTGTCTCTCGGAGATGCCAATTAAGGAAGTTGATATGTGTGCATGAGAGTATTCGGAGTTTCAGACAAACGTCACCCGAACTAGAGGGAAGAATTGTAATATCTCATTCGGGTATAGCCTGTTATAGCTGTTGTTGTGCTGGATGTGAGACAAGTTAGCTTTCGTAAAAATGCAGAATTCGCCGATGACTTTTCACCTAAAAATGAGAAATGAAACAAAAGTTGTTGCGTTCCGTAGTAAGACTTTCTATCTAAGACTTTCAGAGACACGAGGGTAAGATTCCATGAGTTCCCTACACCTGGAGATTTTGTATCTCGCACTAATGATTGGGGGGCAATGGAACGATTTGATCGGCGAAACATGTGGACACACCGGTTGATAATCGTAAAAAAGGTGACGGAGAATATTCTGGTGTGTTCATTACACTTCAAGAAGGCTGATTATATCCAACCAGATACGTAGAGGTATCTTTCTCACTTAAAATAGTTAAGGATATCAGTAAGTATATTCCATGAGCATACCACATGACTTAATCTGTCTCCAATCACCGGATTTTCAAAAGCATATTCCATGTAACTTGCGCTGAGCACTTATGCTTGTAAAAACACTATCTTAACAAGTCTCGGTTTCATTGTGTCATTAGAATGAATAATATGATATAATAATAATATCATTTATTGTCACATTGCAATGACAAAAGATTAGCTATGGCTGGGATAATTTGGTGACTCGTCATAAGTATAAAATATTGTTGGGACAATATATATATTATTGGGGGTACATACATTAAATCCTTACAAAATATATACTCAATTTGAGGTATATAGATACCCGGGTTTATTATTAAGTACATTATAAAAGTTCCTCGTCATCAAGATACCTACTCTTGAATAGAGTATCAATAGCTTCGTCCATCAATATTTCTTTTGCCTTTCTTTTAAAGATGTAAAAATTGGTCGAATTCTTTTTTAGTGTATGGGTAACTTGTTATACAGTTTTATACCCATGTAATATGGACATTTTTAGGTAGATTTCGAAGAAAGACTACCTATTGTAGTCGTTACCAAGGGCCATGGTACATCTTTAAGACTGACTGACTGACTGATTCATCAACGCACAGCCCAAACTACTGATGATAGAACTGCGAAATTTATAGGATGTATCCGTAACGTGGAGTATAGGCGCACTAAGAAAGGATGTTTGAAATTTAACACCATTAATGTTAACTTTTACTCCCATAAGAGAAACATTGACTTCGGTGTGTGTTTCTTTATTTGCTTTTTGAAATTACTAGCACTCAAGATATTGAATGGAAATTTATATCATAGAACGCATAAAAGAATGCAGTATTTAATTATTTCATTCAATTTTATTATACGCTTCGTTTTTGCCCAAGTATTGCGCTTTTAGCTCTAAATTCATCAATTTTTCTTATTTTTCAACAATAGAAATTTCCTTGGCAACCAGGCGTGAATATCCATTTAATAGCGTTATCTTGAACGGCCATTCACGCCTGCAGCATTTAAACTTAAAGGCCAGGTTCAGTGACTAATTTGATAGTGTTAACCCCAACCTCACTATTTGCGTTTAATGACTTTTACATAGTATCAGCATTTAGCACGTCACATTGATTCTTATAGTTACATACAACTGCTTTCATGTTTTGTCTCTCGCGCTGAATTTTAACGGGCACCCTCATCTTGCGCTTATTAGCATTATTTATGGCTGCAGTATGAAATCACATTACCAAGTAGTATACTTGGTATTTTTTTGCTTCTAGAATTGATATAGAATATGCATACCATCAAAAATATTCTGAGAATTTGAACTTAAAATCATGATGCGTAGGAACATTTATTTTTCCAAGAAAAACGAACGATAAGGGATCGAACATGAGATCATGAGTCACAAGAAAAGTGGTCCGTTATCTGTGCATAGAAGATATGTTATAATCCTTAAAGTTTGAAAATTTTACTACATTTCGTTTCTGAGTTTTACACGAGCATGCATAATTTGTACATTATTTACAAGATTATCATTATATATAAGCAAATTTAAATGAGAATTCATTCCGAAGTTCCAACATGCGGTTAATGGCTGATAGACAGTACCTGAATATAGTACGCGTCATGCATTGATTCTTATTGATAAAGGTAAATGGTATATTCCACTGAAATTCAAAGGGCATGATCATCTTGCCCTTATGAACATTATTAAGCACTATTTCTGGACCAAGATGGTGTAACAACATTACGAAATATGTGGATTTTGTACCATTTATTTTTCTCTTCTGAAATATCTATAAAATATGCTATTTAAAATATTCTCTAAATTAAACCTCGAATTTCATGTCATGTATAAATTTTATTTTATCCAAGAAAATGTAAAATGCTCAGCATTAGCCCAGTTCTTTTATGCATTATCGGTGTAATTAATTCACAGCTTCCCGTGCGAATTCGGGTCCCGGGGGCATAGTTGTACTCAAACGACTACAGTTCCCCGTTCGCATTTCCTTCTCAATGACCATCAACAAGGCACAAGATCAAGCTTCAGTGGTGTGTGGATAATATCTCTAAAATCTATGATTTGAATATGGTAAATTATATGTTGTATGCTCACGAGTGGACAGCCGAAAAATTCATTTGTTTTGCAGAGGGCATTTACACCAAAAATATTGTAAATCCCAAAGCACTTGAATGCATTTTTTCAACTTTAATTTAATACACAAAAAATCATTGTCTTTCATTTATTTTGTACATGGAAATGTGTGTGCTTTGTATATGTGTGCCTACTTAGAAAGAAAAGAGGCATTGCAACGCATGTCGGGCATTTTGAGGGTATGTGCAATTTGGGCAGATTTTCATGAAAGCGAAAATTACGAAAACGCAGACCTACGCCTACCTAAGCCGCGCCACTGGACGGGCAGACACTAGAGCGAATGCGATAAAATAATGTCCTACCCTACCTAGACCTAACTCGGGCAGATCAGCATAACTCTGGCAAGCTGCTGCGGTGAGCTAAGCGAGCCGTCAGCTGCTAGTTTTATATGTATATATATATATTGTGGCATAGTTTATTTATATATATATATATATATATATATATATATATATATATATATATATATATATATACAAAACGAAAATTTCGCCAATAGGCCACAACAATAAAAACACTTGACAGGGGGTGGGGAAAGAAAAGTAAAAAGAGAGAAGACTTACTGGTACGTTTCGGGCATGTAGGCCCTTCTTCAGCTATAGAAAAAGTCATTATATATATTAAATTATATATATATATTTAGATATATATATACATATGTAATATAAATAAATATATATACACCAATTATTTAAACATTGTTATTTATAAACACGTAACAAATAAATAAAAAATTATAACGTTTATAAATTGTTATTTTGTTGTTCATTACGTGTTTAATTGGCATATTTAAATTGATAAATATTGTAAGTTAAATAAAATTCCTTCATTTCCATACCAGTGCAAAGTAATTCCTTCCTCTTGAAGCAATTAAATGTTTTTGAAAGATGGTGTCCATTTCATACCTTCTATAAGCGATTATCTTTAATAATAAAGAAACTGATTACCTTATAAATTATATGTTCTCAATGCTCAAGACTGATTACCTTATAAATTATATGTTATATTTCTCAATGCCTCAGATTATTTAGTTTTCAAATTAACCGGAAAAAATATGCTGGAACCATTTAGATAAATGTAAACAATTGAACCATATATTACTAATCTGCTGACGGATGACATTCCAAATGCAGTTCGTATATTTAATGCTTTATATATATTATTGAATTTTCTCAGCTTGAAATACGTTAAAAGTTCTAATACTCAATGAGATAACCAGTGATGGCAAGTAATTAAGTAAAAGTAATTGGATTACCGGTAACGATTACATTTTAGGTATTTTTACTTGGAATCGTTACTTTTATAAAAACGTAATTTTACCTGTAATCTACTCCTCATTCTCTTTGAATAATCGTTACTGTAGAGTAATCGTAACTTTTCAAAAACCTTTAAAATAGTATTTTTATAGCTAAATTTTCCCAACTATCGAATTTTTTGTCCACTCCATGAGATTCATTTGAATCCAGCGGAAATGTCATGAATTCGAGTGCCTGTTCAGCAATACATCGCGCGCATCGAGCTATCCCAATACAACCTGATTTTCTGTGATTGTAAGTGAATTGCATGTACCGCATGCACACTCTGTACACACTCCCTGCTGGATTGTCCGTTGCCATCCTCGTCATCTTGTTCTTATGCCTCGCGGGTACTCCCGAGAATATTTAATTCAATTTGCTGCTGGTTTGTTAAGTGATTTCAGTTCTTCGAATGTTGTTAATCTACGAGTAGAGGAGATAGCTACGAGTTTACGAGCATGGAAAACGAAACTAGGGAGTTTCCCTTACCAAAACAATTTATAAATTAGAAAGCAAATGTACGGAGAGGAATATGTCTATACGCTGCAAACTGCGCCTCGGTAAATGAATCCTTAAGTCGGCGTGGAACGTTTGTTTGGTCAGGGGAAACGAAGTTTCATCCCCAAAGAAGGCAAGATAAAGTGACGAGGCCTTTTATATGCTATTGTTATGCAAAATTAATTCCTGCTATTCTAAATCATTTTTAGCCTTTTTTTTCATTTAACTCCATACCTTCCTCTCCTTAGTACGCCAATATTTTCAGCTGAGATTATTCATTATTCGCATAAACGTCTACTTTAAATCATAGTAAAAGTAATGTAATAGGAACCATGTATAATGATTCTTCAATATGCATAACAACTTACTTTTATTTCAACGCTTAGATTCTCTTAAGTTTGTTCAGATTTAATATCTTTAATCACAGTTTGTCTTATCTGATGAAATTTTAAAGGCAAATAATAGTTAACTTTCGTGCACATTGTCACTACCACTGAACTCAATGGCGAAGGCTTGGGGAAAAATTAGTTCCAGTGAACTATTAGGGGTTTATTTAATGGTGTAGTAATTAAATATTCCTATACCAAAGAAGAGTTAGGCAAAAACGTGCGAAGACGACAGGACAATAAGCTTAATATCCCACGCGGCCAAAGTAGTTCTGAGAATTATAAACAGAAGGCTACAGAAGAAGGCAAATGAATCCCTGGATGACGATCAGTTCGGGTTTAGGAGAGGGACGGGAACGCGAGACGCTGTAGCGGTGATGAGGACGCTGGTAGAAAGAAACCTAGAGTATGGGCAGGATGTTTTTGCATAATTCGTAGATTTCGAGAATGCGTTTGATCGGGTGGAATGGACGAAATTAATGGGAGTGTTGAAGAAATTAGGGGTCGATTGGAGGGACAGGCGTCTGATTTGGAATTTGTATATGAACCAGATGGCGCAGGTTAGGGTAGCCAATGGTGAATCGGGATGGGCCACGATAGGACGGGGAGTGCGGCAGGGGTGCCCATTATCGCCGCTGCTTTTTAACGTGTATTCAGAAGAAATGGTAAGGGAGGCATGGGGGGTGGAGGAGGTAGGAGTAAAGGTAGGAGGTGAGCTGATACAATCAGTGAGATTTGCAGATGATCAAGCATTGGTTAGTCAGTCGGCCAAGGGGTTGCAGTCAATGGTGAATGCATTAGAAGTGCAGTGCGAAATGTATGGGATGAAGATCAATCACAAGAAAGCGAAAGTAATAAGAAGGCGGGGCTGAATATAAGGGTGGGATGGAAGAAGATAGAGCAGGTCGAGCAGTTTACGTATCTGGAAAGTATTTTGGAGGAGAATGGGTTTAGTGGTAAGGACATCAGATGCAGAATTGCGCTAGCTAAAGAAGCATTTTCGAAGAGAAGGGAATTGATGAGGGGGGGTCTGAGAAGAGACATAAAGAAGAGGCTGGTGAAAACTTTAATATGGAGCGTGGCGCTATATGGGTCGGAAACTTGGTCAATGCGAAGGGAGGATGTGCGTAGACTTGAGGCGTTTAAGATGTCGGTTTGGAGAAGGATGGAGAAGGTTAGCTGGATGGCGAGAAAGACGAACGAGGAGATATTGGATATGGTCGGAGAGGAGAGGAAGCTTGCGGCAGAGGTTCGGAGAAGGCATAAGAGATGGATGGAGGAGGTTTTGAGAGGAGAGGGCATGTTGAAGAGAGTGATAGAGGGGAGAACACTGGGGAAGCGTGGAAGAGGAAGGAAGAGGATAGGAATTCTGGACGAAATAAGAGGAGGTAGAAGATATGAAGAATTGAAGATGGATCTAATAACGGGCCATCCTTAGGAAGGAAAGCGATACAATGTTTATGAGGTTGGGATGCAGAATGGGGACTGTCCAAGAACCTACCAATCAGCCGGTAGAATACTTGAATGAAAAAAAAAATAAATATTATTTTATTAAGAGAAAATTAAATGTCATTATTTCAAAAATATTATTCATATTTTATTCTAATATCTAGTGATAAAGGAAGTTCCTTAAAAAGCATGGTCATACTATACAATGAGGGTCATATTGTAGAATCATAATATTACTATCAAATGGTAGGAAAAACATGTTGCTAAGAGTTTGATCAACAAATTCCAAGGTTAAGTTGAAATGAAAGTTAAAAGAATGGTGTAAGAACAACAAGAAAACAATGTTAACAAGAAAAAAGTAATTCACTTGTAATTTTAATCAATTACATTTTTGGAAAGAAATTGATACTTTAATCATTTAGATTTCAGTCAGAGTAATTAGTTTAATGGTCCCATGCATATTATTCAAGTATGTGGATGTCGCTGTAAATGCTGGACGAATTTGTATTATCCCACTGACAAACTTGACAAGTGAGCGAACCTTGGAACTCTGGTGGCAAAACAGTTTAGACATACTGTGCAATCCATGATTAATATTTGTCTCAAAAAAATGATAGTAATATCGACCGATATAAATCAACATCGGATTTTCAAATAATATGAAATAAAAGCCCAAATCACAAGTAGGAACACAAATACTGAAGAGGCATAGATTCAAAACACACAGTATGTTTAATGTAGGGCATCGTAGAGAATGGGGCCAGTGAAATTTCCCATAATTTTTAATATGTAAATAGAGTTCATTCAATCATTGTCATAAGGTGAGCAAGAAAAAAATATTGAACTCCTCAGAACAAAGACCTGCTGGGCATTATGAGATGTCTTCCCGACTTAACAATTCATGCCGCATGAAATTTGGCAGTCTTTTATTTCCGAAGAACAAAAATCCTCATCGTAAGTTTATGGTATGCACAAAGTTTGCAAATCATTTCTTCAAGGAATGCAAAAAACAACTTCAACTTACCATTAAAAAGTTTGTAAATGATTCGTCGAATCAAGATAGTACTTACTTTTAGTTGAGAAATGCATTTTCGTTAAAAAACACTATTTCAAAGAAAAACAAATGTATGGGTAATTGAACATATAATGAAAGAGCACCGCATTTTTTTTAAACCATACTGAGAGCCATTTCACAACTTACCTATATCCAACGGTTGTGGAAATGCAATCAGAAATATTTCATGGAATTTTATTTTTTTCTCCCAATGACGCAGATGAGATTATTACACTGTCAGCTCACGTGAATCGCCTAATGTCACCTACTTACTCCTCTGTTCGCAACACATCGTCCTGATGCTTTCCAGGGAAACATCGCGATATCACCGAGCGTTGGCAGGACCAAGTCTTGCAGGGATGTAAACTTTAGAAAAATTTGGAGGGAACTGATAAGACGGGCGAAGGAGAAGGGGGAGGTGGGGGTTAGAGTAGGGGCGGGGGAGGGTGGAGAGGTTGCGTCAGATGCGGGAGGGGGCGCTGTGGGACACATTGATTAGGCTGGAATGCCAGGGGTAGGGAAATATAATGGAGGCCGGTCTGAAAGTTAAATGGATGCACTATAGTTTTCTATAGTTTATCGGCTATTAGCACCGTAAGTGCAGAAAGAAGTCTGAAATTTGGCGTTTAGAAACTATAAGTCACTATTTTCAGCTTTTTCCTCCCAGATCTTTTGCATATTGTAGAACAGTTTACTTCTAAAGTCATTACAACAGATTTAATCATTTACTTACATTCCAGTATATCGGCAGTTATGATAGATTTGTTGTAGGATGTGTGAGTAAATCCAATTTCACGGATAAGTAACTGAGAATATGAGATTTTAAACAACCTTTCCTACCGAAAAAAATTGAATCTTACATGCCTCAAACTTCTTGCACGCTTTCCACGATTTCGCCTAAAAATGTCATAGTGTAGAGGGAGTTGGGGATTACATTATTCTGAAGAAACTGCGAGCGACTGCCACCCCTTGCTATCCTGCTGAGCTTCACGGCATGAACTCCCGACTCCAAATTGCCTGGCTATCCACTGCCCTCCACACAAACAAATGCCTTTTGTGGCTTACACAAAGTTTATTGCCTCTGAAAGTAGTGCGTGTTGTACGCTCAGCTCGCCAAGCAGGCAAGCTGAGCAAATCAAAGCGTACAAAGCATTCCTTGCCATAACTAAAACAGTGGCCCTGGAGAATCATAAATCTATGACCTCTCCTATCCATGGCACCATAATTACTACGCAGAATGAAACAACTCATCCATATAGGTTGAGTTCAGAAGCTATTAGTTATGAATAATCATTTATATTCGCTTTCATTTTTCAGTGAAAGATTACTGTTACATCCCGACCCCCTTACATGTGATTACAAAGAGCGAATATTTTAATTTATTTTATCATATTTACTCGTAGGCTTATGCGGATGCAATGTTGATTTTCTTTTCGGGATTCATTCCGCGTTTTTTTTTTTTTGAAACAATTTTTCGATGGTCCTCCCTCTTATATAAATTGTATCATAATTTATTTGGTTCATTTATTTCTTAAATAGTATTTTCGTGCAGGAATTGCAGGAATTGAAATGAAAACCATACGCTGATAACTGATATTAATGGGTGTTCAGGGACAATACTTTTGAGTCAACGGAAGATTGCGGAGGCAAGATGCCTAACATATTCAATGCTCTCAAAAGATGTATGACTAGACAGCAGTTACCCTCATAACGTTTGGCTGCTGGCAACGAAAGTAATGATGTTCGTTATTATATATACCCACAACAGCTAGTAACAGTTAAATTCATTCCATCAACGGTAACTGACAATACATCCATATGGTTCCCTTTGAATTTCCTGTATCTTACCCTCGCACGCGATGGAAGTGGGCTCTTCCATTAGGATTTATTAGATTTCTGAAGTCTAACTAGTCCTCCGACTTGAAAAAAAGCTCAACTGCACTTCGACACAGAATACGAGTTCACGGCAGCGAGGCATCAACCACAATGCCAAACCTCTCAGGCTAAGGAATTGTTAAGTGATTCATAAAGCTGGATGGTGGAGTGGTCTGGTCTTGGAATGAAAACACAAGAGACTCAGTTTTACTGCCGTTGTCGATTCGTGAGCAATGCTGCTTTGGCTGTGTTGGATCGCGAACTGAATCCCAAACTCCAATAATACTTAAGTTCATATCATTTCAACTTTGCCAATACAATCGAGCGTTTTTTCATGCTCCCATGAAAATTTGACTGAGTTACAGACGCTAAGTATCGCGATATTAATACAGTTCATCGGATTGCATTAATTGCTTGATGCACACAAGAGCATAGGGTTCTTTATTAAGTGAATTAAATCACGGTGATTCAAGTAAAACGTGGTATGAAAGAACCCATTGCCGCTTTGCAACTTTGATATCTTTCCCTGCAACTGGACCAAATGCAATCTTAATACACACTATGTGGCGATAGCGAACGAATTCTTCAGAATTCAAATTTGTGAAATGTGCCTAGGTGATCAAGTGCAAGAAGATCCACAATAATTCTTCGCCAATTTAGTTCACGTTAATTAATTCAACGCTACGTTGTGACACGTGTGGTATTCAACTATTCGTGTGATGACTTCAAGACACGAACAAGAGAGAATATTTTGTTTATAAGTGATCCTTCATCTGCACAAGAATTGGCCTAGTAAGCAGTTCTCTTGACTCGGGTAAGTATTCTAATGCTCGTGCTCTAGTCTAGTTCCGCGTAGATTTTTGTCACAGGATGTGACTGATGTCAGCTTAGTCACGCCATATTTTGAAGGTGCGATCATCAAAGGATATATCAATTAATTTAGCTAATTTTTTTTATTAGTTATGTCTGGAATATTGCTAAATATGTCGTTTGTTGACATAACCTCATCATTGGTGAGAAATAATAGACTGGAAGACTGAAGGTTTTTTTCATAAAAACTAATTTACTATTAAAAAGGTTAATGCAGTAAATGATGTTCATGTGTTCGCTGTTTTATGTAATGAAAATCGTTCAATTAAAACGTCATATTAGTTTATAAAAGTAGGTTTAAGTAAAACGCCAAATTTTGTTTGAGATACCTATATTTTGCACTTTTTCCAATTATTTACCACTATCTTTCCTTTATGTTTTTCATACTTCTACTAGCGCCATATTGCTAGTAATTGGAGAGCTAATTGAGTCAACCATGCAGTAAAAAGTGTTTATAGCATCCTCATTAAAAGTACCGAATTTATAAATAACAATAGTGTATAAGTATATTAATGTTTTACTTTAAAAAATTATTTTCGCTAATTTATTTAAAAATTTCACCGGCTGTTTCCTTTTTGGAAAACTTTCGCGCGAAATAAGACGTGACGTCACATCCGTTTAGCTCATGTGACTCTCTCAGTGCCGGCTAATGTTTCTCCTTTCTCAGTTTGGCGGCAAGCTGTAATTGCGATGAGAGGTACCTAAGCAACTTGTAAGTGTGAAGGCAATATTGGTTACCTGATATCGTTAGAGTATCAATTTAAGCTAAATTTAAACGCGTTTCTTGGCTCAATTTTCGTTTCACTGAAGGACAATCGTAATCAGAGTGTTCCTGACCGACACTTATCAACTCCTGATGAAAATGTTTATCACCAAGCGTCTAGTACTAATCAGTGAGTGTCACGGGGAAAAACCCTACGATAGAACTGCCTAATTAGTTTTCATCTTAATTTGACTATTCATTAAAGGTGGTATGTAAAGAAAGTTAAATTTTTACTTCTGCAATCGAAACTATTACGCTATTGTAATTCGACTTACAATTGTTAGATTAAAATTTCTCATCCGTATTTGCTGCTTGATACAGTTAACAACCTCCATGATTGTATAAATTTCGATTACCCATTTCACGGTGATATTTAGATGTTTACGTATATAGACTAGTAATATGCGCTTGTTGTCATCTCATGCCATTCATGTGGCATTGTCTCAATTGAAAATATTTTTGGTTTAAATTACAGAGAGCCCATGTGTTTTCACAGTTGTTTTGCTGTTGACCACCATTCCCGAAATAGGCATAAGAGATATGCATGAGTTCAGGGTTTATGAAATGATAAAGAATAGTGCTCACCATCATCATCAACATTTAGTAATATTTGCACGAACCCGCTTCCTCGCCTTCTCATCCGCCTCTTCGGTTTTTCAGTTGGTGCTGTGTGCATAATTTTTCTCTTGATCATTAATAATTCCTGTGGAATGGTTTTTGTGGTTCTCTTCCATTGAGAATCGTTCTGTATTTATAAGTAAGAGAAGCGTTGTGTTGACGCAGGGTGTCCGTCAGCATGTACTCAACACTACGTGTTATCCAGGAATCACCAAATGACCCACTGGTCATCAATGGAGGTCACGATTACGGGATTCGGTCGCTTCTCCAAATTAACTGACTTCAAGTAAAGTCAAGTAAAATGCGCTGGCTCCATTTTTTCAATCACTTTGTATTTCCACCCTTGCTCGTAGTTGCTGAAATTACATTGGCTTTTTTATGATTCCATTATGCTTACTCCATATCACTATTTTGTATCCTAAACCTTCAAGTCCATCCCAAACAATTTTGACAATTTATGGGAATTAATTTGTCATTTATTTCTTTCAGTTACGCGCGTAGTTTCTGAGTTCGTGCAATGAGTCCCGTGGCGCAAGGATTCTCCATTAAGTGTGTACTATTTTGAAATCCAGGTCGGTGTTCATTGGATTAAGAACCTGATGGAAACGCAGTAAGTACATTTTATTTCCTTGTGTTAACTTTAGATCTGCTTTGTCTTGTTTAGTACGACCTTAATATGGATTTAAGTAGATTTAATCTGAATGCTCAGTACTCGTAAATGTGGCATAATCGAGATAAATGCATTTCTGAGAATGAACGGCAATTTACAGATCTCTCCGGGCATGGCAAATAAAACTACCATGAGCATGTAGGTAATATAAGGGGCAGTGAAAATCCTCCCAATTCCTCCAGATCGGTGGATATGCCAAATTTTTACCTTATTCACCGTTAATAGCTGTCAATTTTTGTTTGTCTAGTGCCTACTACATATTATTTCAGGCGAATACTCAGTCGAGTCATTCCTGTGTCGGATTTTTTTCTATAAGGAATACATATGCATTAATTATGTGCATCGCATTTATGATATGGAGTTGACATTTTGCATCCATGTACACCCATACAGCTTGATGCTATTTTCAAGATATGAAATCTGTCCAGTATTTTGCTTATTAGTCGGACTTGTCGTGTGATACGTAAATGCAGGTGTAGACGCTTTGACATTCGACCTTGTGAGGAATATGTACTAAATACAATTGCGAGTCTGTGTTGGTAAGTGTTGATGCCAACTCTTTCGTATACAATTAAACGGTTTTGGACAGATTTGTTGTTTATTTTTCTCTTGTAATGTTAGTAAACCTTTGCTAGTAAACAAGATTTCTTGGTGTCGAATATCACCAAGGTTAGCACATCATAACCGCTTTTTCGATGGGGAAATGACCTTCAGTTTGGTCGGCTTTTGCGTTTTTCGGATAGTGGCTAGTATCGGAAGTTTAATGAATGAACGTCTAGACGCTTTGACCGTTTCCATTGTGACTTCGACCCATGTCATTTCCAATGTGTGTCACTTTATGGCTTTGAGTAGCATATCTGTGATGCTGAAACTTACATAACTATTTAAACACTCTAAGACGTAAGTATTCGTTTGTTTTATCCTGTAACGTTAGTGAGTCTTTCCTAACCTTTACGTTTAGCTGGGGTCGGAACTGCGAGGTTAGGACTTATCAACAGTCTATAAGAGAAACTAGGAATTGCGAACTTCAAGCCACCCAGCGTTGTCTCTTCCAGATTTCGCATGACAGAGTAGGTAATGGGAGTATCAAGTTTTGGGGTTTCCCGCGAATTGCCTTCATAAAATAATGGAACTTAAGCGGCATATTGTGGTACATTAACCCTTTAGCCCGTGCGAATCGATAGGATTTGGGCAGTTAGGTTTACGAAATAACCGATAGCCTGTATTCACGCAGATGTAAAAATCCTACCTCTCTTCGCAGCGAACTAGTTTCTGAACTAGTTGAAGTCACGAATCACATTTTAGCTTTGACTTATTTCGCCTTAATGTATTTGCTGAAAGACACCCTGATTAACTCCAGTAAATACTTCCTTGGAAATCCATATTGTTTGTTTGATCCATACTCAATACAATATATTCTTGGACGAATAAGCCGTTACTACTCTGCGCTATGCCTTTCTATATAAATATATATTGTAGCCAACCTACTTCAGTTGAATATCATTACCTTTGTCTCCCAATTTATAATCTGCATTTCAAACGCTTTTGTTTGAAGCCCGTAATGTTCGAGTGGAAGAAAATTTAATATCATTAGAACACAAAAGTGCGCACATGGCTATATCCAGATTTTTACATCAGTACACACTTAATCTTCGGGTAAACTGTTTAACATGGGAACCCCAATGAAGTCATCATCTACCGGTGCATAAATATCTGCAAGCTTTTGGCCATTTTTATACAATTTATCACTTACATATGCTTACATCCGATGTCCAATTTAACCGAGAATAACATAAGATGCAAACTTAATCGTCTCGTCAACCCCTTATCTTCATATGCTTTCTCTTAATTTTCCTAGGCTTCCATAGATGATACTGTATTTATAACGTGGGAAATAGCGGACGCCTTCAACGTTACTTATTTTTGCCAAATCCTTTACGGCTCGTTTTTCTCGCTGCTCAGACGTCGTCGTATAACCTTGGGAATAACCTACAATTGAATTCCACAAACCCTCATGCACCGAATACATCTTCATTTGAAATTTTCAAATGTTGCAATTATCCCTTCCATCTAGCTTCTCTAATGAAAATAAGCCACTTCCGGCCGGTGCATTTGCCATTTTTAATAAGTGCTAAAATTGAATTTCGCGATTCTAGAGTGCTTTTCGTAATACACAGTGCGTATCACTGTGTATTACTGGGCCCATAAACTGTTAGAAGTCAGTTATTGATCGAGTATAGGAAACTTAATCGTAAAAAATCAGTAACGCGAGCACATGGCTACATATAGGTTTATACAGCAGTAAAGAATAGAGTGAACTAAAAAAATTAACATTAGTTTCTTTGGGGGAGAAATTATCTTTCTATAACAATTTATCTCGTTAAATTTCTCCAGATCATCTACCTTGAGGGACATCTCAAGTGCGTTTTATCATTAACAGGGAATACACGGTGTAAGAGCGCGCTACTATTTTTTTATGGCACTCTCAACTATAATAGTGTAGTAATATGAATATAGTTGAAGGGAAGGCTTCCGCTTTGGCTTTATTTACTGAATCAGATGTTTTCAGGTGCAAATTAGTATATTAGCGTTTAGGTGACGACTGTTTCGCCTCCGTTACTGAATGCGTCTTTAAGTGTTAAGACCTGCCCTGAAGACTTCTCCTGTAACGGAGGAGAAACTATCCTCACATCAACGCTGACATACGCAGTTTCACCTGAAAAAATGGGACCCAGTATGATGAATATAATTAGAGATTGAGTTCACAAGTGACTTGTCATGAGACAGTGTATCGAAAGCATTGTAAAAGTGAATGAAGTTCTCGGTAGCGTTTGTGCTATCATAACAGGAATGTTTAAAACTGAACACTGCTTGGTAACTTTATGCGAGGGATTTGCTATTCATCACGGATTGATGGACCAAACAATACATTTATTTTTACCTGACCTTCCATTCCAGCGAAACTCACTCATAAAAATTGGTTCAAACATACTTTGTAAACACGTTTTACTATTTTTTCCTTATTCTTTTTTATGGTATGTTTTTTCACTCGAAATTAGACTTATAAATCCATTATTCTGTAGGTGTTTATATTCACTCAATGATGCTTTTTTAAAATTGTTTTTAATGGTATATCAGGTAAATTAAATGAAATAGGTGTCTCATAAGGAGGTTTAAATGAAAATACCCTAATTTTGCCCAAGATAACGACACATGTATGTCATCTGTTGGCGGCACAATTTTGATTCTTAGTCTGGTAATGCCGCCCAGAAGAAAAAATTCAATGTTGAATTAAAACAATGTTGATTTAGAAAAATATTTACTACATGTATCGTTTTAAAATGCAATATGTAAGAAGCAATTCTCTGATGGATATGGTATGACACGGCTCTCCAGAGCCAGTCCTTTTTTTTATAATTTGACTATTGTACTCAATATTCGCTGTAATGGTCGACGAAAATCATGATTTTTCAAAGATCATTGTGATTTTTCGTAATTTTTTGTCGAAGAAATAAAGGGTTGGTCCATGTAAATTGATATCAAAACCTTGTTCTTCTGATCAATTGCAGAATGAATATAGAAGCAAAATATACCGTGGACATTAAAGGAACGGTAGAAATAAGTGAAAAAGTAACCAGGGGAGTAATCACGTGTTTTGAAGAAGATTGCTGAAAGGAAATTGCATTACGCGGATGAATTAATTAAGGAAATGCTGGTGATAAAAAAACCAAGGTATATCGATTGGAAGGATCGATCAAGAGGTGAAGGTTATGTGGTGATGAACTGGAGACAGTTCTTTTTCCTATTTGGTATCCATGTAAAAATTATTATTTTTATGCAAGGTAAATGTGCTATGATTGATGGTTGTTTATTTATTGTGTACGATAAGGTATAAGTACCCAAGTCCATGAGCATGGCGGGTACGAAGGTAAATATGCTTTCCTTCATTGAAAAGGTAGAAAAAATGAGGGTCAGCCAAGGAGTTGCCATTGCAAAAGAGTTAAAGTTAACTCCTGGCAAAAAATGTGAATTCACATAAGTAAAAAAGGTGTAACGGAGTTTCATTCAATGGTATTAGCCGATGTGAATGACAGGTTCACAAAATTATTATTTTTATGTGAGGTAAATGTGCTATGATTGTTGGTTGTTTGTTTATTGTGTAGGATTAGGTATAAGTACCCAAGTCCATGCGCATGGCGAGTAGGAAGGTAAATATAGTTTCCCTCATTGAAAAGGTAGAAAAAATGAGGGTTAGCCAAAAGGTTGCCATTGCAAAAAGAGTAGGTTAACTCCTGACAAAAAATATGTGAATTCACATAAGTAAAAAAGGTGTAACTGAGTTTTATTCTATGGTATAAAACGATGTGAATAAAAGGTACACAACAAAATGGTGAATGAAAACGCTTTGCAAAGATGCAATGAAGCACAAATCTATTTGGGTATAAACTAATGTACAATTCTCAAAGTTTACCAAAGAATACACAAAAAAATAAAATTTTATCCAAATAAGAAAGAAGTTACATAGGTAGGAGACTTAATATATAGGTAGGAGCAAAGGAGGTATATAATAGGTAAAAATCAGAAAAAGATGTCTTCACAGCTGTTTGTATTGCGTTTGATTTATAAATGATGTGTTTTTTGAAAAATGTGAAATAACCCGCTCTTTACACAGAAATCAATAAATTCAAGAATTCAAGTCTCGTCAATGGAAAACAAGATAGAAGAGGATAATGTGGCCACGAAGAAAAAACGAAGATAAATTGCGTGTGCAGTGTGTAAAAAATGTTGGTGCAAAAATTAAGGCGCAGTGAGAGTTAAGAAGATGACAATAGGCCGATTGATATAATTTTTCATTGCATTGTTTTTTGGTACTAATCCGTTCTCCTCATAGGATCAGCAAAACCCTGGAAGGCAAGAATAGAAGACTGAAAGACACCCATGGAAGAGAAAGACGACTGAAGAATTAGTTTAGATTTGGGCCCATATGGCCATGAAATAATTTCTCGTCGAGTAAGGCTAGGATTAATAGTGCGTGCGTTAATTATAGTATTTTAAACCGTGGGTTGGCATGCCAGAAAATTCTTTGCCCCTTACGGAAAAGGAAACGTGTCCCATGGTGGGAATTTCTTCATTTCCTCCTGAAGGTCACGTATCCTTCCTGTAACATCCTAACTTTTTCCTTTGGTGCTATCTTGCACTTATTGGCATGCGATACCACGTAATTTTTGGGGGTAGTTGTATCGTTGTGCACTAATCCGTTCTCTACACAGGGACATCTTTTCCCCGGATCACAAGAGCAGAAAATGGAAGACTCCTGCCGAAGAGAACTACATCAGGAAGACGACTGAAGAACTAGTTTAGATTTGGGCCCTTATGGCCATGAAATAATTTCTCGTCGAGTAAGGCTAGGATTAATAGTGCGTGCGTTAATTATAGTATTTTAAACCGTGGGTTGGCATGCCAGAAAATTCTTTGCCCCTTACGGGAAAGGAAACGTGTCCCATGGTGGGAATTTCTTCATTTCCTCCTGAAGGTCACGTATCCTTCCTGTAACATCCTAACTTTTTCCTTTGGTGCTATCTTGCACTTATTGGCATGCGATACCACGTAATTTTTGGGGGTTGTTGTATCATTGTGCACTAATCCGTTCTCTACACAGGGACATTTTTTCCCCGGATCACAAGAGCAGAAAATGGAAGACGCCTGCCGAAGAGAACTACATCAGGAAGACGACTGAAGAACTAGTTTAGATTTGGGCCCTTATGGCCATGAAATAATTTCTCGTCGAGTAAGGCTAGGATTAATAGTGCGTGCGTTAATTATAGTATTTTAAACCGTGGGTTGGCATGCCAGAAAATTCTTTGCCCCTTACGGGAAAGGAAACGTATCCCATGGTGGGAAATTCTGCATTTCCTCCTAAAGGTCACGTATCCTTCCTGTAACATCCTAACTTTTTCCTTTGGTGCTATCTTGCACTTATTGGCATGCGATACCACGTAATATTTGGGGGTTGTTGTATCATTGTGCACTAATCCGTTCTCTACACAGGGACATCTTTTCCCCGGATCACAAGAGCAGAAAATGGAAGACACCTGCCGAAGAGAACTACATCAGGAAGACGACTGAAGAACTAGTTTAGATTTGGGCCCTTATGGCCATGAAATAATTTCTCGTCGAGTAAGGCTAGGATTAATAGTGCGTGCGTTAATTATAGTATTTTAAACCGTGGGTTGGCATGCCAGAAAATTCTTTGCCCCTTACGGGAAAGGAAACGTATCCCATGGTGGGAAATTCTGCATTTCCTCCTAAAGGTCACGTATCCTTCCTGTAACATCCTAACTTTTTCCTTTGGTGCTATCTTGCACTTATTGGCATGCGATACCACGTAATTTTTGGGGGTTGTTGTATCATTGTGCACTAATCCGTTCTCTACACAGGGACATCTTTTCCCCGGATCACAAGAGCAGAAAATGGAAGACTCCTGCCGAAGAGAACTACATCAGGAAGACGACTGAAGAACTAGTTTAGATTTGGGCCCTTATGGCCATGAAATAATTTCTCGTCGAGTAAGGCTAGGATTAATAGTGCGTGCGTTAATTATAGTATTTTAAACCGTGGGTTGGCATGCCAGAAAATTCTTTGCCCCTTACGGGAAAGGAAACGTATCCCATGGTGGGAAATTCTTCATTTCCTCCTGAAGGTCACGTATCCTTCCTGTAACATCCTAACTTTTTCCTTTGGTGCTATCTTGCACTTATTGCCATGCGATACCACGTAATTTTTGGGGGTTGTTGTATCATTGTGCACTAATCCGTTCTCTACACAGGGACATCTTTTCCCCGGATCACAAGAGCAGAAAATGGAAGACGCCTGCCGAAGAGAACTACATCAGGAAGACGACTGAAGAACTAGTTTAGATTTGGGCTCTTATGGCCATGAAATAATTTCTTGTCGAGTAAGGCTATGATTAATAGTGCGTGCGTTAATTATAGTATTTTAAACCGTGGGTTGGCATGCCCAAAAATTCTTTGCCCCTTACGGAAAAGGAAACGTGTCCCATGGTGGGAATTTCTTCATTTCCTCCTGAAGGTCACGTATCCTTCCTGTAACATCCTAACTTTTTTCTTTTGTGCTATCTTGCACTTATTGGCATGCGATACCACGTAATTTTTGGGGGTAGTTGTATCGTTGTGCACTAATCCGTTCTCTACACAGGGACATCTTTTCCCCGGATCACAAGAGCAGAAAATGGAAGACTCCTGCCGAAGAGAACTACATCAGGAAGACGACTGAAGAACTAGTTTAGATTTGGGCCCTTATGGCCATGAAATAATTTCTCGTCGAGTAAGGCTAGGATTAATAGTGCGTGCGTTAATTATAGTATTTTAAACCGTGGGTTGGCATGCCAGAAAATTCTTTGCCCCTTACGGGAAAGGAAACGTATCCCATGGTGGGAAATTCTTCATTTCCTCCTGAAGGTCACGTATCCTTCCTGTAACATCCTAACTTTTTCCTTTGGTGCTATCTTGCACTTATTGCCATGCGATACCACGTAATTTTTGGGGGTTGTTGTATCATTGTGCACTAATCCGTTCTCTACACAGGGACATCTTTTCCCCGGATCACAAGAGCAGAAAATGGAAGACGCCTGCCGAAGAGAACTACATCAGGAAGACGACTGAAGAACTAGTTTAGATTTGGGCTCTTATGGCCATGAAATAATTTCTTGTCGAGTAAGGCTATGATTAATAGTGCGTGCGTTAATTATAGTATTTTAAACCGTGGGTTGGCATGCCCAAAAATTCTTTGCCCCTTACGGAAAAGGAAACGTGTCCCATGGTGGGAATTTCTTCATTTCCTCCTGAAGGTCACGTATCCTTCCTGTAACATCCTAACTTTTTTCTTTTGTGCTATCTTGCACTTATTGGCATGCGATACCACGTAATTTTTGGGGGTAGTTGTATCGTTGTGCACTAATCCGTTCTCTACACAGGGACATCTTTTCCCCGGATCACAAGAGCAGAAAATGGAAGACGCCTGCCGAAGAGAACTACATCAGGGAGACGACTGAAGAACTAGTTTAGATTTGGGCTCTTATGGCCATGAAATAATTTCTTGTCGTGTAAGGCTAGGATTAATAGTGCGTGCGTTAATTATAGTATTTTAAACCGTGGGTTGGCATGCCAGAAAATTCTTTGCCCCTTAAGGGAAAGGAAACGTATCCCATGGTGGGAAATTCTGCATTTCCTCCTAAAGGTCACGTATCCTTCCTGTAACATCCTAACTTTTTCCTTTGGTGCTATCTTGCACTTATTGGCATGCGATACCACGTAATTTTTGGGGGTTGTTGTATCATTGTGCACTAATCTGTTCTCTACACAGGGACATTTTTTCCCCGGATCACAGGAGCAGAAAATGGAAGACGCCTACCGAAGAGAACTACATCAGGAAGACGACTGAAGAACTAGTTTAGATTTGGGCCCTTATGGCCATGAAATAATTTCTCGTCGAGTAAGGCTAGGATTAATAGTGCGTGCGTTAATTATAGTATTTTAAACCGTGGGTTCGCATGCCAGAAAATTCTTTGCCCCTTACGGGAAAGGAAACGTGTCCCATGGTGGGAATTACTTCATTTCCTCCTGGAGGTCACGTATCCTTCCTGTAACATCCTAACTTTTTCCTTTGGTGCTATCTTGCACTTTTTGGCATGCGATACCACGTAATTTTTGGGGGTTGTTGTATCATTGTGCACTAATCCGTTCTCTACACAGGGACATCTTTTCCCCGGATCACAAGAGCAGAAAATGGAAGACGCCTGCCGAAGAGAACTACATCAGAAAGACGACTGAAGAACTAGTTTAGATTTGGGCCCTTATGGCCATGAAATAATTTCTCGTCGAGTAAGGCTAGGATTAATAGTGCGTGCGTTAATTATAGTATTTTAAACCGTGGGTTGGCATGCCAGAAAATTCTTTGCCCCTTACGGGAAAGGAAACGTATCCCATGGTGGGAAATTCTGCATTTCCTCCTAATGGTCACGTATCCTTCCTGTAACATCCTAACTTTTTCCTTTGGTGCTATCTTGCACTTATTGGCATGCGATACCACGTAATTTTTGGGGGTTGTTGTATCATTGTGCACTAATCCGTTCTCTACACAGGGACATTTTTTCCCCGGATCACAGGAGCAGAAAATGGAAGACGCCTACCGAAGAGAACTACATCAGGAAGACGACTGAAGAACTAGTTTAGATTTGGGCCCTTATGGCCATTAAATAATTTCTCGTCGAGTAAGGCTAGGATTAATAGTGCGTGCGTTAATTATAGTATTTTAAACCGTGGGTTGGCATGCCAGAAAATTCTTTGCCCCTTACGGGAAAGGAAACGTAACCCATGGTGGGAAATTCTGCATTTCCTCCTAAAGGTCACGTATCCTTCCTGTAACATCCTAACTTTTTCCTTTGGTGCTATCTTGCACTTATTGGCATGCGATACCACGTAATTTTTGGGGGTTGTTGTATCATTGTGCACTAATCCCTTCTCTACACAGGGACATTTTTTCCCCGGATCACAAGAGCAGAAAATGGAAGACGCCTGCCGAAGAGAACTACATCAGGAAGACGACTGAAGAACTAGTTTAGATTTGGGCCCTTATGGCCATGAAATAATTTCTCGTCGAGTAAGGCTAGGATTAATAGTGCGTGCGTTAATTATAGTATTTTAAACCGTGGGTTCGCATGCCAGAAAATTCTTTGCCCCTTACGGGAAAGGAAACGTGTCCCATGGTGGGAATTACTTCATTTCCTCCTGGAGGTCACGTATCCTTCCTGTAACATCCTAACTTTTTCCTTTGGTGCTATCTTGCACTTTTTGGCATGCGATACCACGTAATTT
This sequence comes from Pyrrhosoma nymphula, assembly GCA_963573305.1. Classification (NCBI taxonomy): domain Eukaryota; kingdom Metazoa; phylum Arthropoda; class Insecta; order Odonata; family Coenagrionidae; genus Pyrrhosoma; species Pyrrhosoma nymphula. The sequence continues at coordinate 153,144,582 of OY754328.1, forward strand.
TTGGGGGTTGTTGTATCATTGTGCACTAATCCGTTCTCTACACAGGGACATTTTTTCCCCGGATCACAGGAGCAGAAAATGGAAGACGCCTGCCGAAGAGAACTACATCAGAAAGACGACTGAAGAACTAGTTTAGATTTGGGCCCTTATGGCCATGAAATAATTTCTCGTCGAGTAAGGCTAGGATTAATAGTGCGTGCGTTAATTATAGTATTTTAAACCGTGGGTTCGCATGCCAGAAAATTCTTTGCCCCTTACGGAAAAGGAAACGTGTCCCATGGTGGGAATTACTTCATTTCCTCCTGGAGGTCACGTATCCTTCCTGTAACATCCTAACTTTTTCCTTTGGTGCTATCTTGCACTTTTTGGCATGCGATACCACGTAATTTTTGGGGGTTGTTGTATCATTGTGCACTAATCCGTTCTCTACACAGGCACATCTTTTCCCCGGATCACAAGAGCAGAAAATGGAAGACGCCTGCCGAAGAGAACTACATCAGGAAGACGACTGAAGAACTAGTTTAGATTTGGGCCCTTATGGCCATGAAATAATTTCTCGTCGAGTAAGGCTAGGATTAATAGTGCGTGCGTTAATTATAGTATTTTAAACCGTGGGTTGGCATGCCAGAAAATTCTTTGCCCCTTACGGGAAAGGAAACGTGTCCCATGGTGGGAATTACTTCATTTCCTCCTGGAGGTCACGTATCCTTCCTGTAACATCCTAACTTTTTCCTTTGGTGCTATCTTGCACTTTTTGGCATGCGATACCACGTAATTTTTGGGGGTTGTTGTATCATTGTGCACTAATCCGTTCTCTACACAGGGACATCTTTTCCCCGGATCACAAGAGCAGAAAATGGAAGACGCCTGCCGAAGAGAACTACATCAGAAAGACGACTGAAGAACTAGTTTAGATTTGGGCCCTTATGGCCATGAAATAATTTCTCGTCGAGTAAGGCTAGGATTAATAGTGCGTGCGTTAATTATAGTATTTTAAACCGTGGGTTCGCATGCCAGAAAATTCTTTGCCCCTTACGGAAAAGGAAACGTGTCCCATGGTGGGAATTACTTCATTTCCTCCTGGAGGTCACGTATCCTTCCTGTAACATCCTAACTTTTTCCTTTGGTGCTATCTTGCACTTTTTGGCATGCGATACCACGTAATTTTTGGGGGTTGTTGTATCATTGTGCACTAATCCGTTCTCTACACAGGGACATCTTTTCCCCGGATCACAAGAGCAGAAAATGGAAGACGCCTGCCGAAGAGAACTACATCAGAAAGACGACTGAAGAACTAGTTTAGATTTGGGCCCTTATGGCCATGAAATAATTTCTCGTCGAGTAAGGCTAGGATTAATAGTGCGTGCGTTAATTATAGTATTTTAAACCGTGGGTTCGCATGCCAGAAAATTCTTTGCCCCTTACGGAAAAGGAAACGTGTCCCATGGTGGGAATTACTTCATTTCCTCCTGGAGGTCACGTATCCTTCCTGTAACATCCTAACGTTTTCCTTTGGTGCTATCTTGCACTTTTTGGCATGCGATACCACGTAATTTTTGGGGGTTGTTGTATCATTGTGCACTAATCCGTTCTCTACACAGGCACATCTTTTCCCCGGATCACAAGAGCAGAAAATGGAAGACGCCTGCCGAAGAGAACTACATCAGGAAGACGACTGAAGAACTAGTTTAGATTTGGGCCCTTATGGCCATGAAATAATTTCTCGTCGAGTAAGGCTAGGATTAATAGTGCGTGCGTTAATTATAGTATTTTAAACCGTGGGTTGGCATGCCAGAAAATTCTTTGCCCCTTACGGGAAAGGAAACGTGTCCCATGGTGGGAATTACTTCATTTCCTCCTGGAGGTCACGTATCCTTCCTGTAACATCTTAACTTTTTCCTTTGGTGCTATCTTGCACTTTTTGGCATGCGATACCACGTAATTTTTGGGGGTTGTTGTATCATTGTGCACTAATCCGTTCTCTACACAGGGACATTTTTTCCCCGGATCACAGGAGCAGAAAATGGAAGACGCCTGCCGAAGAGAACTACATCAGGAAGACGACTGAAGAACTAGTTTAGATTTGGGCCCTTATGGCCATGAAATAATTTCTCGTCGAGTAAGGCTAGGATTAATAGTGCGTGCGTTAATTATAGTATTTTAAACCGTGGGTTGGCATGCCAGAAAATTCTTTGCCCCTTACGGGAAAGGAAACGTGTCCCATGGTGGGAATTTCTGCATTTCCTCCTAAAGGTCACGTATCCTTCCTGTAACATCCTAACTTTTTCCTTTGGTGCTATCTTGCACTTATTGGCATGCGATACCACGTAATTTTTGGGGGTTGTTGTATCATTGTGCACTAATCCGTTCTCTACACAGGGACATCTTTTCCCCGGATCACAAGAGCAGAAAATGGAAGACGCCTGCCGAAGAGAACTACATCAGAAAGACGACTGAAGAACTAGTTTAGATTTGGGCCCCTATGGCCATGAAATAATTTCTTGTCGAGTAAGGCTAGGATTAATAGTGCGTGCGTTAATTATAGTATTTTAAACCGTGGGTTGGTATGCCAGAAAATTCTTTGCCCCTTACGGGAAAGGAAACGTGTCACATGTGGGAAATGTTTCATTTCCTCCCAAAGGTCACGTATCCTTCCTGTAACATCCTAATTTATTTTGGTGCTATGTCGCACTTGGCGGCATACGAAGCCACGTATGTTTATTTGTATTTTTTGCACTAATCCGTTCTTTCCGCAGCCCCAACGAAGCGCAAGAGCACAATATCGAAAACGCCAGCGGAAGAGGAATACTCAAGGACTTCGGAGGATGTTTTTACCAACGGGATTTCATTAAATATATTTTTATATTGAAATCTGTTTTATGTGGATTTCTACTCACAAAGGTAGTAGTGCACACTCTTTTTTGGGAAATTCTCTTTTTAAAAGGAAAAATTCTGTTTGGATGCGATTTTCACATGGTGAATTTCACCTTTCCTTATGTTTTGCAAATATTTCACATTTATTAAGGCTCGAGAATGTTTCTTCATATCCAATGTTATATTTGTCACAATCAGTATAAATCTATGGGCCTTCAATTTACATTCAAAAGTTGATTTTTCAAATTAAAAAAACAGGGAATATGAATCATTTCTTAATATTGAGTAAATGAGTAATCTAATTAGTAACAATGTTCCCCTTTCCAAATATATTAAGTCAGTATATTTTATTTGTGACATCTCTATTTAATATATATTGTCGTGTCTTTCCTGTGCTTCATTGAAAATATTCTAAGGCATATTGACATTTATTATTGGTATTTATATCAATCAGTACCTCTATGCACATATAATGATTATTATGTTAGGTATGCTGTTTGCACTAATCCTTTCTTTCCACAGCCTCACTGAAGCGCACGAGTAGAACAACAAAGACACCAATGGGAAGGGAGCAATCCAGGACGTCGGGAGACATTTTAACTACCAGGATTACATCATAAATGCGATGATTAATGCTGTTCCTGAATGTCCTCTTCACACAAAGGTAGCATTTCTCACTTCGTTTTGGGAATACACACTTCTTAAAGGTAATAATATTGTTTGGCTGCCTTTTTCACATGGTTAATTTTCTCCATTATTTATGTTTTGCAAAAATTCGCATTTATAAAGGCGCTAGATTGTTTCTTAAAATCCAATGTTGAATTTTTCCACAATCAGCATAAACTTATGCGCCTTAAATTTACATTCAAATTCGATTTTTCTATTTAGAAGAACAGGGAATATGAATCCTTCCGTAATATTGAAATGAGTAATCTTATTCGTAACAATGTTCCCTTTCAAAATATATTAAGTCAATATATTACATTTGTGACATCTCAATTCAATATATATTATCGTATCTTTCCTGTGCTCCATTGAAAATATTCTTATGCAGACTTACATTTACATTTGATGTTCATATCAATCAATACCTCTATGCACATGTATTGATTTTTATGTTAGGTATACTGTTATCACTAATCCTTTCTTTCCCCAGCCTCGTCGAAACGCAAGAGCAAAAGAACAAATAAATCAAAGGGGAGGGAGCACTCCAGGAGTTATTTTGACTATCAGGATTTCATTATAAATATTATTATAATAAATGCTGTTCCTGAGGGACGTCTACACACCAAGGTAGTAGTGTACACCTCTTTTGGGGAAAACTCACTTTTTAAGGGAATAAATTTGTTTTGCTGCCATTTTCACATGGAAAATTTTCTCCCTTATAATTGGCAATAATTTCACATTTACACAGATTTTCAAAAGTTTCTCGTAAAATGTTGGTTAACTTGCCCAAAACGATAATATGGCTATGGACCAAATCTTTACATTAAAATTTGATATTTCAATTTTTTTAACAATTTTCAATTTTACTTATGCGTTATTTTTTATAATCTGGGGACTTGTAAGACCATAGTGATTTTCAATATTTTATAATATTTACTGAGAATATGTAATCAGTCATTCCTTTTTGTAATATTTGAATGAGTTTTTTCTTTCGTAGCAAAGTTCCCTTTCATAAAAAATGATGTCAATATATTTTTATTGAGACATCTCTATACAATATTTATTGTCATGTTTTTCCTTCGTGTCGTTTAAAATATTTTTATATAAATTTTAAAAACATTATTGCTATTCAGATCAATACTTCTATGTACATGTAATGAATTTTATAATAGGTTTGCCGATGGATTACCTAGGGGACGAAAGCAGCAATTATGCGGATTGATGAATGAAGCACACGACGAGGGAGACATGAAGAAATACTCATGAGCCGAAGGCTGAAGAGCTCGAGAATGGAGAGTTAGCCGTTCTGTTTCTCAAGAATGAACTTTTGTTCTTGTAAATTGAACTGTAAAGTGTTTCATTTGTGTTTTTGTGTCATGATATTTCATTTTTTTCTATGATTACGCAATACGGATGGTAGGAGTGTAGCAAGTAGCGAGTTAATTAGCAGATAATTTCGTAGGGCTCTAGTTATCTGTAGGGTTTCGTGTATTATATAATATACTAAGCAGGCGAGATCCTTATGTAGGCAGGAGTCAGTAGTTTGAAACTAGGTACGTCGCGATTTATAGAAGGATCCTTTTACATAGGTCGTATAGGAAATATTTAGGGTGCATTTTGAGTGAATGTGATTGTGTGAATGAGCGAATGTGTTGCTAAGATTTTTTTGGTATGTGGTAGACGTAGTGATTGGTGGATGGTGGTGGGGTAATTTTTAATCTTGTTTTAATGCTTGAACGGTAGAACTAACTCTAAACCTTGTTTAAAATAATAATTCCTAACATTGCATTTTGGTATTCTTTAGAACATAGCAGTAGTTGTAGTGCATGTCCCCCTCAAATCCAAACTGCTGCCTCAACGTGGCGAGGGGGTGTAACAGGGGAAAGTCATCATCTGCAAAATATCATGGAAATGATGAAGCAAAATCATTGCCAGTTGTTAATTGACGATGTTTCCGATTATATCTTCTCGCGTCATTCTTAATAAATGTATAATATGCGGCCACAATAAAGATGAATTTCAACAATTGAAATATAGAGTAAAATCTGAAATACAAACCTTCAAGCAGATGCCTTTCCCCTGGCGAATGCAGTTGGTGAAATTATTTATGTATAGATGTATTTGAAATTGTCAATTTGTGATATGAGGAAAGTTCTTTGATGCCCTAATAAAGTGAATATTTGTTTATACGTCATCCTAATCTTGCTTCATTTATTTACGTCCTTATTTATTCTTGTCATTAATTACGTGTTTTTTAATTGTTATTTATAAACAAATATTAAATAAAGTAAAACGTTTAAAATGATTATTATGTTGTTTATTAAGTGTTTAATTGGCATATATTTAATTTAATAAATATTGTAAGTCAAATGAAAATCCTTCATTACCATACCATTGCAAAGTAATTCCTTCCTCCTTTTAGGGAGATTAATAGTAACCTATGAGGTACTATGCTCTAGCAAATCCCAGCCTGATTTTCCAAATAATACATTTTATTGTAATAAAATAAGACGCTTCAACATATTTGAATGAGATTCCCCTGGGAAAGAGGCTCTTAGTTTTCAAAATATATTTCTATTTCCAGCTGAATAAAATTCCTTCACTGATATATACTATGTGATAGTCTTGGCCAAAGGGTTGTGGAGCCGTAGGAAGAATTGATTAGCTATTCCAAAGAATGAGTTCGTAAAAAGACAAAGAGCCAATGCATCACGAAGAAGGCACTCTGGCCCACAGCCACCTCGAAAATACTTTGGCGTGTAGATCTACTACCATTGTTACTGAGAAAAGGGAATTATTTGTACTTCTCGCCAATTATTTTATATCGAAACACAAATGCTAGGAAAGGAGAACTGACATAAGTGACGAGATTATTCTTTCTACAGAATGGGTATTAGGAGCAAAAATGATAGTGGTGCAAGTTTCTATGATTAATGGATGGTAATTTCAAGATGCATGGGTTCTTCTACATAAGTTAAGGAACAAACACATCTTACAACTAATTTCGTTGGAGCATAGTTCAAGCATATCTGACGAAGCACGTATTCACCCTCTAACTGAAGTGTGGTACATGAAACCGTAGATTACTAGTACACATGCACACTGTGTTATCTTTATTTCAAGCACAAAATAGGCTCCAAGGATCTTACAAAATTGTTTCTCTATGTTCGGAAAACTAGGTAGAGAATGATATCCGTGTTAACAGATATTACTACCGAACTATCGGGTTTATCGGAAACTTACAAGTAATTTATTTTTTACACTTCGTGATAACAGTTATAATCACTGTTGAAGAACTTTCATTGCAAAATTCACACTAAGATCAAGGGATAAGTTGAAGCAATAGATTGAACGGCGGGGGGGAAATATAGCATAAAATTATAATTTAAATCTTGTTAATATTAAAGTATTACTTACATTAATAATACTACTACTAATAATTACTACTATTATTAATTAAAAGTATTACTCAGAATTTTAAATAAAGCAGTACATTTTTTTAATCCAATTTTGCGGTTAAATTGCTTCCTCATAAAATATTGTACCACTGATATTGATCCACAAAGACCATTTATTTAATTTGTATATTTCATTGATTTTGAGAATTTAATTGTCTTTAATTCTAAATCAAAGGTTGTTTGCTTTTTCCTAAATGTGGCATATTTAGTTGATAATCCAATATGTTTTGCAGAAGTGATGAAATAAACTGCATAAACCCTTCAATGCCAATGTATTTATTTTGAATATCGACAAAAATTTTCATCTCTGCAGAAGTGAATCCCGAACTAATTGATAATGCTTTAAAATGTTTATCCTCATAGAATGGTGACTTTAATTGATGGTGTTAAAAATTTTGGCTCACTTATACGCACAATTTATCATAATCACTTCAGCCAATAAGGTTCGAAAACTGCGTTACTCTTCGCTATCCATAAGTTCAGGCAAGCTTTCGATAGCTACTGAATCCGCGAACAGTTTTCCAGCTAAAGATACACCTTACAAATTGTGATTTTAAGGAAAAGGATGTGGGTAATGAACCAAATAATGGGAATAAAGTAAGTTGTTTTTAATTTTTTTCTAACGGAAATCTGTAAAATGTACTCAAAGGGACCAACTAAAAACCGCCTTTACCGCGAAAATAATAATCTTTAGTCATTTTTTTCTTTTGTGCGGAATTGAATCTTCTTTATTAAAGCCTCCGCAATAGTTTCCCATCGTTAAAGTTTACCAGAGCCTTAGTATCTATATTGACAAACACTTATGCCTTTATAAAATCTTTCCCCCGGATTATCTCCTCCCGCCCCACGATTTTGTCGAAATGTGTCTGTAAGCGAATGCAAGAAGTAGATTTTAACGAGATTTGGCACCATATCGCATTTTAAGTAGCGGTAGGGCAACAAATCAAAGTTGTCTCTCATCTCTCTTAAGCTTTTCTGCTTTCAGCATCCCCTTATTTATTATATTTTGAAATTCAGGGCCTAGGGTTACCTTCCTGTTTTCAGGTCCAGTAAAAATGCTTTCGTTTAGACGTAGCACTTCATTATAAGCTGTGAAAATATTTCCACTTAGTACTGGAAACCTTTTTCATATTTTATCAGCGTTTTATCAAAATTCTTCATTAGTCATTACTTGATAAGCAAAGGTGGAAGAAGTATTTCCTTCGGACGAACTAAAGGGTAGTAGAGTAAATTTTAATTTTCTAGGTTATAAATTCTTCTTTAAGCCACAGTTTTTCAAGGAAGAGATATTTCTTGTCTTGGATGTCCCATAAACATTAGAATAGTTATATTTTGTGTGCAGTCATGGAAGTTATCAAAAGTGAAGTTAAATTTTGAGCCCCCACCGTAACTATACAAGTTCTGATACGCGGCCCACGTCATCGCGTTGTCATCACGATAAACACGTTGTGTCCTTGGATTTATAAAAAGCAGGGGTTTTGGCATTCTTCTTCCTAAATTAAGTTTAACTTACTCTTTTATTGCATTTTATATGGAAAAAGAATATAATTTAGAATTCTATTGACTCATGTATTTTATGGTAACATTTTAATGTATTTTAGTGATAGAAGAAATGCCAGCAAATATCAAATCCCTTTCTAACTTATGAAGATTAATTGACCCATTTTTCAGCCGCTTGTGTTTCATTTTTTGATTATTTTTTACGTAAATGGTTGTATTTAAATTGAGTTGAACAATTATTCTAAACTTGAAACGCGCAACTATTGGGAAAATTATAAAAACAGTTTGAGAGTCATTCACGGATTTCGCGTTTCCACTTTTAATGAAATGAAATGGCGAATTTGGTGGAATGTGATATGATGGAAAATTATTGATTTACAACTCCTTATTATAATGGAAAGTGCATTGAGAAAGTAATATTTGTACGCATGTTGCTTAAACCGTGTCGGCTAGTTTTATTGTAACAATCTTCGTGTAATATTGGGACAATCTTCGATTTTTTCCTGCAATTCGATTGCGTGACACAGTGCTGCGTGTTAGGCCACCGCGGACTTACCTAGTTGACTCCGCCAGTCAAATTCCTCTCTCGCATTCCTCTAGACGTGTTTTTACCATACCAAAACGAAACTGAAATTAATGATTGAGGAGCAAGAAAAGATATTGATTTCAACAAAAACTTGGCTAAGTATGTTCCTAGTGATACTAATTTTACTCCTATGCTGATTATAATCGTTGTTTGACAGTGCTAGTAAATTTAGCTAATAGTAGTTAATAGTTCAGTAGAATACATTCACCCAATTAATGCAATAGCAGCTATAAACTGCAAAAAGGACAAGCAAGAGCGAAGTTTCCATGATAGATAAATTTGGCAACAGCACAGGAAGGCAAAATGATACCGTAGTGGTAGTAAATATACAAAATGGATTCCAAAATGATGATCAAATGTAAAAAATATACTCTGGACGCCATAATGATTGGGTTTTAAAGGATGCCAAGATGTTACCTGTCTGTACGGATTCAAGGTGCACGAATATCTCCTGTAAAAAAATAGTTTTCGTAAAACAAAATAGTACACAAGGGCGGAAATCACTCCGTTGTTCTACATACGCGAAAAAATAGCAATATATATAAATATTTCTGGTGGATGCCAAAATGTTGCAGAGTGTAAGGAAGGCAAAATGTTAGTGGGATATATATATATATATATATGTGTATGAATTTATTCGCGCCTTTGAGGGTCATGTTTCGAATGATGAGTATATTTGGCCTTCTTGGCTCCTTTCTTCTTCTTCGGCTATGCGTGCCTTTAAACGTACTGTTCTCCTCTTTATATGTTGTATGCCTGTATTCCTCTTTACCTTAAAACTTTCCAATTGTGCTTGTCCCCTATATGGTGGGTGAAACCGTCCTTGCGCGCCATCTCTGGGCCGTTCTAGTTGGGCATGGGTTGTAACATAAAACCCCGTAAAATTCAGCAGTTAATTGAGTAGCCTTGGTGGTGTAACTGGGAGCACACCTGACCGGCAATTGGGAGATCCGGGATCGAATCCCGGCAAAGGTGAAATTTTTTCTGTCTGGATTTTACTCATTTTCATCTTCCCCACCAAACCCTGTGTTCGTCCTTTTATGTGTTCCTATCCATTTCCATTTCCTATGAATGTATGAATTTATTCGCGCCTTTGAGCGTCATGTTTCGAATTATATATATATAATTATAAAACAAAGAATACCCCTTCAAGCTTGAGCCCGTAGCCGTGGCCTCTGGAATTATATATATATAGGAATATATATATATATAGGAATATATATATATATATATATATATATATATATATATATATATATATATATATATATATATATATATATATATATATATATATATATATATATATATATATATATATATATATAATTCCAGAGGCCACGGCTACGGGCTCAAGCTTGAAGGGGTATTCTTTGTTACGAGCCCCAGCCGAAATCATGGTAAATCTAAGTGTCCTGGTAGCTCAACTGGTAGAGCACTCGGCGCGAAATCGGGAGGTTCCGGGTTCGAGTCCCGGCCACGGCACATTTTTACCCTCTGATTTCTCGGCTTTACCATCTTCCACATCACCAGTGTCTTCGTCCAATTTTATTTACATGTTTCCTATCTCTTTCTTTCACCTTCTGTTCAAATTATTATATATATATGATGAGTATATACATATACATATATATATACTCATAATGAGTATATACATATACATATATATATACTCATAATTCGAAACATGACGCTATATATATATATATATACTCATATATATATATATATATACTCATCGTATGTATCATCGTCTGATGTATATATATATATTGCAGTTTTGCATTTTCAGTGGGCTAGGTTTAGCCCGGGCTTTTTGAATGCCCTTGTTACCCAAATATGAGTATACTCTCGAACTTTCACATCAAGATTACCGGCGGATTCGGGAAGGGCTTCAACGATTTCTAGTGAAAAACAATCGACAAATGTTTGGAAGTGGGAGGCTGTATGTTTGGGGATGGAATAAAGAAAAGGTGGAGTGTTGGTGGTATGGCAGTGATTGTTCATGCGAATATTAAAAGGGGTGGTACATTTTCCCACGTAGAGGGCAGGTCAGAAATAGCAGGAAAGGCGGTAGATAATGTTGCTGGTGGTACAATCGGCCGTAGAGGAGGATCTTTTAAGGGAGAGGGAGGTGGAAGGGCGGAGGAGAGAGCAGCATTTGCACCTACTTAGGGCGTTCGCAGGTTGAGGAAAGTGGTGAAGGGAGTGGGCGGTGGGTTGGAGGGAGGGTCTAGTGGATTTTAGAATGTCTCGCAGATTTGAGGGACGCTTATAGGAAACTTTGGGACATGAGAGTAGGAGGAGGGAAGTAGAGGTGCTGTTTTTAATGATAGGATACAGGTCTTTCAACATGTTTTTGATTCTGTGTGCTCCAGGGATGAATGTGGTGACAAGGTTAAGTTGGTGAGGTTGGTGGGTCTTGGTCCGAGGGGTATATTTTGCAGTAGGAAGCAGAATTTTATTTAAAAGCAACTTTTCGGTGTACTCGCATTCTCTGAGGGAGTGATGAAGGGCCCGCTTCATTGACGACATATTCGTCCTCTGGCCTCACGGCCGTGATTCTTTATCTTCTTTCATTTCCACATTGAACTCTTCACACTCAGTTTCCTTCACATCTTCCATTTCTGCCTCCTTAATTACGTTCCTGGATATTAATATCCAAATTAAGGACAGTAAATTCATCACCTCCGTCCACCAAAAACCCACTAACCACGACCAATACCTCCATTTTAACAGCTGTCATCCTTCTCACACCAAACGCTCCATCCCTTATTCCCTCTCTATCCGTGGCCACAGTATCTGCAGCAATGCCCTCCTCTCTAAAAGAATATATCGACACTCTTCATCAACATCGACACTCTCAACACTAGATAGATTAGGTTTTGGTTAAAGGGAGTTGAAGAATGAAGGCTCAAGAGTGTTTTGAAAGGAGTAGACTTCAAGAGGATGGCTGGATAACCTATCTCCTTCGGAAATCTCGGCCCTCAGAAAACTCTCTCTAAATCCAGATATTGTCGTCATTCCTTCCGAAAAAGGCTCCACAGTGGTCATCCTCAACTATTCTGACTATCTCTATGAAGCCAACCGGCAACTTTCTGACACCTCCTCTTATCAGTCTGTGTCCCATGACCGTAAGGAATTTTTGAATGAAATAATCTCATTTCTTCCCAATAAAGGCCCAGATGAAGGCCTATCTAAACAAGATATCACCCTTCTTTCTCCTTCGCACCCACGCACCCCAATCTTCTATATTCTACCCAAAATTCACTAACCTGACAACGCCAGCAGCCTCATAGTTTCCTCTTATAACTCACCCACCGAACGCATGTCCGCCGTTGTTGACTATTACCATAGAGTAAATATACTTACTCTATGCTACTACCTACAACCCATTGTCCACTCCCTGCCCTCCTACATCAGACACTTATCATTTTCTTGAACGCCTCCATTCCACTCCACTGCCATCTGACAGTGATATCTTAATGGCTACTATTGATGTCACTTCCCTATACACCAGCATTCCTCATTCTGAAGGAATTTCCGCCATCCGCCATTTCATTAATCAACGCCCTGCTCCTCACATTCCCAGCTTTGAAATTTGGGACAATGGGAGACACCCCTTTTTTACCAGTTCGCAAGGTTGCATCGTTTTCATGGAATGAGGTCCAGGAAAGCTTGGAAGTTCAGCGGAGAATTTAGTTTCGGTAAACATTTCCTAATACACGTCTCTTATGAAATCTTTTGTAAAGAACTTGCATTATTTTTCGAGAATAGGGATTTAATGATCTACCATAAATAAGAAATTATACATTAAGCCTCAAAGAATCATACGCAAATGTTCTTAATTCAAAAGTAAAAAAATAGCAATGCAGCCGATCGTACTGAGCAAAATTATCAGACACTTACGTCAAAAATATATTATTTTTGCGGTTTATGAATTTGCAAGGAAAAAAGTAAATTACTACAAGAATTGAAATGCCATGGAAATAAAGTGCCATTGCATTTTTATATTTTGGTAGAAATCAACCACCACTGAAGCTTCGAATGAAATGAAGTTTGGGAATGTTTCAATTATTTGGTATTAAGTACGCATATGGTGTCCATCAACTCGAAATTACAACTTATAGGAGGGGGAGAATGAGTGTGGAAGCTATAAGTGAGTAGCCGCTGACTAATATAGAAAAGGTATCACTTGAAGTTTTATTCGGGATGTCCACTCGGTTAAAGAATCCATAGTTGCCGAAATTTCGATGGACGACTCGGCCATCGAAACGTCGGAAACCATCGATTCTTTAACCGAGTGGACATCCTGAATAGAGCTTCTTAATATCACACGCCGGGAAAGCATCAGATATCACACTAGGTATTATATATGCATTCACTCTTCCAATGCGTTCATTTTGCCCTAGATTATTTCCTTCCTCCGCACTTCAAGTTCTATATCCATCTAAGCGATATCCAGAATACTGGCTCTTTGACTTCACACTCACCCCCTTATAATCCAATACACCCTCTATTCTAAGGCGGCCGTCCACTTCCCTTTAGTACGTCCTCCATCCACGTTCTCTATCTTCTTCGAAAAATCCCCTACTATTCATCTCTAAAATATTATCGTATGTCATCCTCCTTACTTAACTTACCCAGTTCATCCTCAATGTTACTCATTTATCTAAATTTTCCCATCTCTCTCACTCCCTATCAAACGCGCTACTTCAAAATAAAGCTTTAATTTATCTCTACTTAATTTTTTTTCATGTCTGACTCCAAGTCACTGCTTCACTTGTTTCTCTAAACGTTTTCTCTTTCGTCGCAGTTTCCTATCCCGGGACGTTACTACCGAACTCATTTCCATTTGAAATACTACGGAAACACGTAAGATTCCAAGAGGTGGAGCTGTTTACGCATATCTGGGTGGCCTAAGGCATGACTTCCTAAAACCGAAATACGTCCAGCCGGTGCAAAGCACGTCCGACTTGTTCCGCGTGAATCCCTTGAGAGGTGGAATATCTCTCCGGAAAGACAAACACATGGGCGAGAGAGAGAGAGACACAAACATACGAGTGGTATGCAATGTGTCACCGTTGAAGTTGCCAATCGATTAAAAAAACCGTTGACTCAACGAAATATATATATTGCGACCGTTGACTGATAAACAAAACCGTCAAGTCGGAAGCTTTCCATCGCACCTTTCTCCAGAAGCATGAGAAACCCTGTACTGTGCAGTGGGCGGCCGCTCGAGGAACAATAAGTCACGCTCGTCGGAGATCACGGAGTTTGCGCTGCCGTGAATAATAGATAACCTTTCGCCCCCGAGTTGCGAAACAAAGAATTCCTCCTCCCCACCGGCAGGATAAACCCGTTCCGAGGAGGGAGATGAAATCATTTTCAAGAAATGCTGCTCCTCTCCTGAATATAAAATTCGCGGACACAACTAAAACTTCCCACGTAGCACATTCGCGGAAGTTCTTCAAAGGAGTTTCTTTGGTTCAGAGGTAAAACGAATATTATTACGCTATCAAAGAAAATCAAATCCTTGAGCAACACTGGAGAGTTTCAGAATCCGGATCTCATACACCAATCACTTTCCAGGGTAACGCTCTAAATTTGCTCGCACGCACGAGAAGAAGGAACGGCAATACATTGAAGACATTAAAGATGTGAGTCATTGGAAATGATGGAACACATCGGTCAGGAGAAACCGAAACAAACAAATAAGTGCTAAGGACGGTATAGGAGGAGAAAGGAAGTTACGAGAGGAAAATCGGAGGCGAGAGTATGTGGTTGAAGCAGATAATTAGAGGAAATGGGATGCTAAAGGCGGTAAGCGAGTAAAGGGGTAGAAAAGGAAAGTTTTTATCGTTGGTATGAATACACTTGAGAGTACGGGAAGCTGAAAAAGGAAAAATATAAGAAAATGGGGGATCATTGATGAAACTGGGCGCCAAGAAGTACCAGAAGTCTATCTAGCTAGACCTTTGTTAAATCAGTAGACTCACGTAAAATAGCAACCAGTTGAATAAAAAATTCCAAGAGTAACAACATTAAACCAATTTCAAGAGGTTCTCTCCCGGACACAAAATGTAGCACAAAACTCATTTTTTCCACGTCGCTGCCCTTTGATGCATCTCCATTATACCACTGATATCTTACGAGTTATTTTGACTTTCACTCTGGACAATTATTGAGCATGCATTGAATAAAATTAAATCCCTCGTTCTGCATTCTATCTTTCTAATATTATGATTTTAAAATAGAAGATGTTGATAGGCTTGCAAAAAGTTGTCGATGGCATCGGGAAATAATCGCCTTAAGATTTACTTGCGTGGTGTTCCCTTTATTAGAACCCAGGCTCTGATAGTGATCCTCATCAAGTAATGGCTTGCTTGGACTAATTAAAATATACACTTTGGCAATAAAATCCTAAAATTTTTCTGATATGTTAAGTAAAAACAGTACGTGAATGCTGTGCTGAAAATTCATCTAACTTTTCTACAATGAAAGACTTCCCCAAAGTTACGCCCGAAACCGTTTCTTAGATAATTACGTTAGCAAAAGAGGCGTCAACAAACAGGAGGGAACAAATGACTAGGACCTTGTTATGAAAAGCCAATTGAAGAATCTGATGTAGAGGTATGAGTTATGTAGTGAACTAACATGAAAATTTAGGAAAGCAGATGACAGAGGATTGGAGGCGTCTGAGATTTGGATGTGGAAGAGAACGTAGTAAGTGCAACGGACGGAACGGAAAACAAAAGAGGAGAGGCTTGTAATGGTGTGTGGGGAGGGGAAGTTGCTAGAGTAACTTAAAAAGAGGTAGAGTAAGTAGATAGAGCATGTAGTAAAGGGCAATTGGATGCTGAGGACCCTAATAGATGGAATAGATAGAATGGAATATAAGGTGATGGACAAGCGGGGAGGGGATAGAAAGAGAATAGGCTATATAGATGGGATGAAGGTATGAGAGGCAGAGCGTATGCCGAACTGAAGATAGAAGTTCAATAAGACGGCACATCTGACGTTCAAAAATAAATTAGCAGAGATAATCTTATCTCCATCAAACCCTACTCCAACCGGCGTATCACCCCAAATAATAATTAAGCTCAGTTCACAGCGCGTGACTGGAAGTACCGGTCGGCAATGGACTTTAGTGAGGGGTTCAGCTTGGGTTCGAGTCTAGGCACTCGTAAGGAGCGACCCATTTTTCAATGAGCAACTACCCGAAACATGGCGCCATGTAACTAATGCCATCAGCCCACCCACACCACTTGAGACATATAAATTCGCTAAGTACCGAGCAAGCCAAATCTATTTTGTTTGATAAGGTATGAATCCATACAAGGCAAATTCAGGGTCGAATCACGCGTCATATCCCAGACCGCTCAGCGCCGATTGCAAACATAAACACAAGCTCCAAACCAATTCCAATAGAGACGCCAGAGAAATAAATATTATGCAACATATTTTACAGCAATTACTACCCTTATTGTTCGTGGAAAAAATGAATTTTTGAATCCCTCCTTTAAACAATCTATCCTGTACTTGAGATCGTTCCAACTGCTATGCGTAGCAGTTTGCGAATTATTCAGAACGTCTTCAAAGAAATAGCCTGCTCCGAACTAATGAGAAAGATTTGACAGATCTGGAGGAAATTTCTACCTTAATTCATCATACAATTTGGTCACACTGCTCAGTTAAAACAACTTACAACAAATATAGCTGCTCTATACGCTACCCTCGACCTATTTCTGAAATTAGTCCTATTTCTTTAGGTTCATACTGGCGGCATATTCTATAAGCGAAGCCCTCTGTGACCATTCTAAGACTGAGGTGAGGTCTAACGAGGCAAAAGTGGTATCTCTCTTCCGGCTTTTCGAGAGAAAAATGACTAGAGACAATAATGACATGACGGCTTCATATGGCCATCTATACTACTATCTGCTCAACTAATTTCTAAGAGGGCACGAATGCCATACGGGAAAATAAGTCGTTTTTGATTGGGTTACTTTGAGGATCGCAGGTATCACTTACCCAAGTTCCCCATGGTGTGGGAAGTTAGCGTATTTCTTTAGCCAGCTTCAACCGTGAAAACCATGACTTCGTCTTCTCGACAACAAATCATTGATGGTATCACTCTAAAGCTACCCTGGTGTTTGATATTTACGAGTAATATGAATTTGTGCAGTGTGAGTGAATAATCCAATATCTGAGTAAATAGATATACGCATTCGTCCAAGATGGATCAGATTCTTGGCCCTTAATGGAAGCTTCAAAATTTGGAAGTTTGTCGAGCACTCCTTCGGATTGAAAGACTCTACGAAAGGCACTCTCGGATTGAAAGGCACCATCAACTCTAAATCTGGCATCTGAAAATTATCTTCAAGTGAAGGTCCAATGGCGTGTAGCGCTGATTGGGAATTCACATTTTGACAGTACGCCAAAATTGCGATGTTCCCAGTTATTTTTGCGTTTTATCCAAGCTTTCTCAAGGTACCTGAAGAAATGCCTCATCCAATCCCAGACAGCACATGTAAAAACGTTTTTTTTCCTGGTAAAAATGGTTTCATATAGGGCAAAAACCGTTCTGTGCCCGAAACAATCCAGATTAAAACGTCTTATAATGGTTTTCAGAATTCCAAAAAAAACCGCTTATCAGAAGACGTTTTATCAGGTTTTTAAACGGTTTTCATAAAAACGTTTTTCAGAAGACGCGTTATCACGTTTTTAAACGGTTTTCATTGAAATATTTTTGAGGGGGAGTTGATACATAAACTACAGTTTAATCCTGGTGGTCGGCGCATTTGGCTGCCAAGACGAAGTTCCGTGGGTCGATTCTCGCGGTCAAGGCCGATATTTTTCTCATGACGAATATTTCAACTAGGTTAACCTATTAATTAATTAATTTTGACAGAATCAATTCAAAATTTGTAAATTATACAATGGTTTAATTTTATTTCATACGACCCGCGGTTTCATCGCATAGGCGACATCTTCAGGTACATGATGCCGCCTATGCGATGAAACCGGTCGTATTAAATAAAAAACCATTGTGAAATTTGCTGTTTACATTTATTCTGTCAGTATATGAATATTCACAAAGTATACTTCACAGGCGTTCATTTCTCGACCAATGTGTATGATATAATATGTTTGTCTGAAACCTGGTTAAAGCCTTCCATACCCGATGCAATGGTACATCATCCAGAATATGACTTATTTAGGTTAGATAGATGTGAGAAGATTGGTGGTGGTGTGGGAGTTTATATCCATCATAGTTTGAAAGGCAGAGTATTGTATTCCTCATCTCCACTTTACTCATCAAAGCCTGAATTTATGTTTGTTGAAGTTACAGGTTTTAATTCATCGAATTTTTATTATGTATTATATACCGTCCACCAAAATGCTGTTTATTGAGTGACTTTGAGTGTGCCCTGCTTAGATATTATCCAACCTACAATAACCTTGTCATTGTTGGTGACTTTAACATCGATGTACGCCGAGACTCATACGAAAGCTCATACTTAAAAAACCTTATTTTTAGTAATAACCTGCACTTAGTCCCATTTGAACCTACACCACTACTAGACATACCCTCTTAGATCTGTGCATAGTTGACGATTGTGAAAAGGTCGACAGTTATTCTCAATATCCTGTTCCGTTTTTATCCGCCCATGACCTATCTGTATTAAGTATAAGTTCTCCACTCAACGATTTCTCCCAAGGACATATGTCTCACGCAATCTGAGTAACTTTGACACCTCACTATATCAGAATAATCTCCTTGTTAAAGACTGGACTCAGATTTTTTCTTCCAGTCACATTGACCAGAAAGTGGAGGCATTAAATTCTAACCTATTGCATTGTGTAAATATGCAGGCACCGAAACGCATCTGCTACCGTAAACGGCCTCCTTCCCCTTGGACTACAGAGGAAATAGAAGGCCTTATCAAGGAGAGGAACAAACTCAGATGTGCCTACATTCGCACGAGAGATCCCATTGTTCACATAAAATATAAATCACATAGGAAAAAGGTAAAGTCACTCATTTGTGGTGCCAAGCGTCAATTCTACTCTAATGTATTCTCTAAACCAACGAACTCAAATACGGCGTGGCGACAACTACGGCGACTTCGTTTACTGCGGCAGAAAGATGACCTAATTATCCATGACTTTTCACTAAACCAGTTCAATGAATATTTTACTAGTGTCACCACTGGAGATCTGAATGAACCACTGTATCATATTAATGACATAGATCCTTTAGTCCCATACAATGACTACAACTTCTACTTTAAGCATGTTACTCCTGATCTCTTGACCAGGACCCTAAGTCGCTGCAAATCTCACTCATTGGGAATCGACGAAATATCTATCGACTTTTTTACTAAGGCTGGAGATGTCTTGGTACCCATCATCCTTGAAATCTTCAATCACTCCTTATCCGTATCTGTCTATCCATCAGTATGGAAGTCAGCAATAGTACTACCGATTAAAAAATTGAGAAATCCTATTTCACCATTCGATTATCGCCCCATTTCTCTACTTTGCACATTGTCCAAAGTTCTGGAGAAAATTGTTCACCAGCAGGTCAGTGATTTCCTTATAAAAAATCATAAATTGGACCCTTACCAGTCCGGATTTCGAAAGAACTTCAGTACTCAATCCGCCCTTCTCAAGATTACTGACGAGATTCGTCTGGCTATTGATAGAAAAATGGTGACTATTCTGGTTCTCTTTGACTTTAGCAAAGCTTTCGACAGAGTTAATCATGCCAATCTCCTTAAAAAATTGAAGGGCCTGAACTTCTCTTCCTCCGTTTTAAGCTGGTTTCATTCTTATCTAACGGACCGCCAACAGGCAGTCAAGGACTCCGTCGGAAATTTGTCTTCATGGTTACCAATTACACATGGTGTACCACAGGGGTCTGTTCTCGGCCAGCTTTTGTTTGCAATTTATATTATGGACCTTCCAAAAACCTTAAAATATTGTCAGTATATGTTATATGCAGACGACCTACAAATTTACATTCAATGTCACCTGCAAGACCTTCACGATAGAATAAAGAAAA
Organism: Pyrrhosoma nymphula; assembly: GCA_963573305.1. Lineage (NCBI taxonomy): Eukaryota > Metazoa > Arthropoda > Insecta > Odonata > Coenagrionidae > Pyrrhosoma > Pyrrhosoma nymphula. The sequence goes on from OY754328.1 coordinate 153,164,734, forward strand.
TCCAACGTGATGCTGAAGCAGTTTCCTCATGGGTCAAAAACAACCAATTAATCCTTCACAACACTAAAACTAAAGCCATAATTATTGGTAACTCTAAGTTAATCAATAAAATTAACTACGACATCATCCCGCGCTTAGAGATCGACAATGTCACCGTTCACTTCTCCAACGTAGTTAGAAATCTTGGAATTCTAATAAATAATAATTTAACCTGGAATAATCAAATCCACCAAATTTCCAATAAGGTGAACGGTATTCTTTACCAACTCAAAATCCAGAAATACGTCTTACCGACTCATACTAGGAAGCTGCTTGTTACAACTCTAGCATTTCCCCATTTAGATTACTGTTCCCTAGTTTTTAGTGACCTATCAGAAGAGCTTAATGACAAGCTACAGAGGATTCAAAATTCATGCATCAGATTCATTTTTAACCTTCGATATGATGAACATATTTCTTCGTATAGGAAAAAACTATCTTGGTTAACTGTTAAGGGCAGGCGTAATTACTTGCTAAGCGTCTTCCTGTTCTCCTTATTTTCCGTTACAGAACCTAAATATTTGATGGATATGTTTATACACCAACCTCAATCCCGTAATATGAATACAAGGATTGAAGCATCTGATTTATATTGCCCTGCCCATAGAACCACCAAATACCACAACTCTTTCCTAGTCAAATCCAAAAATTTATGGAATTTTCTCCCCATAGACCTAAAGAACAGTAAAAACCGGCAGTCATTCAAAACGAAACTTTATTCTTACCTTTCACATATATATACATAAATCTCTAATTCGCATTGTTATATCTATATCACCATCCGCTTCCTACTTTGTTATTGTGCAATCTTCATTAAAATTTCTTTTTTTGTTTGTTTTTTTCGTTATTTTGTGATATGAATATGCATAATAATTTTTGTATTATCTTTGTATTTATGTTTGCAAATATGTTTGTACTCATTGTCTATGTTTGATACTATGTTGGTTGATTAAGCTCACCACAATTGTAATTGTAACATTGGTGCTCTTAGGGGTATTGTACCTAGAGCTAATAAATATTTATTTATTTATTTAACGCCCGAGAATATCGAGTTCATATAGTTTTTTATCGTTTCAGGAATTCGTGTAATTTATGTATGGAAACTTGCGTAGTCATACATTTTAAAGTGTAAGCCTGTGTTATATTACAAATTAGCACTGGCCATGATGTGAATTATTTCCTTCCTCAGCGGACGGAACGCTGGTATTGAATACAGAGGGCCATAAATCACGTAATTGTTCCGTTTCGTGCCCAATCCAACGTCAACCCTTCGTCCGCTGTGGTAACACTGGTATCACTAAGGAATAGAATATTCCCTGATGGTTATACTTTGTCCACTATCTTTGGTGAAAGCGTTGCCTGAATGACGCTCGTATACCGAGCGTCACTTAATTAGTTAACGTACGTATAGGCTATAGCCAACGACTGGCGGGAAATTGCGGGAAGCAAGTGCTGAACCCGCAGTCGTGTCTTTGCATAGACACTCGACTAGGTTCAGCATCCGCTTCCCGCCCTCCACACCCTCACCCTCTGCACCCTCATTCCATGGTGTGGAATGCGGGTGCAGAATTGTGAGAGAGGGACGAGGGTGCAGGACGCCTGAAAAAGGACTAACTTGAAGGGTATCCGCAGGGTATATAGAGGTAAGAATATAACCTCTTTGCTTTCAGCTCCGCCTTTTCATTACATTTCATCCTGTAGCGATAATTTAGCACCAATTGGCGGAAAATATAAATACAACTCACAGGCATTTTCATGCATCATGCGGGTGCAGTGCACCCTTTTTCTCCTCTTTCAGTAAGTTTAACTCAGTCAGTTCCTCTCTGTTGCCCTTCCCCTTGCATTCTCCAACGAAAGTTGACTTGTATTTTTTCCACACACGTCTCTAAAACCACTCCACTTCTCGATGCCTAGTCCCCGAACTCTGTTGTCTGTTGTACCCTAGCTAGGGCGTTGCCTTGGACGAAACTGCCCTTCCGGAAGGAGGGAGAGGGGGGTTCGGGAAGGGTGGGATGGGACTGGGAACAAAGGCGCTCCAATGATTTCCAGATGTTGACGACAAAGCGAGAAGAACCCACAAGCGGGTTTCGAGGAAAAATTTTTCTCAGAATTTTCCAAAGCTTTCCTTGCGGATGGGTATGCGGGGTATGTGATTAGTCGTGTTTGGAGAACCATAAAGTGAACTTCGTGCTCTGCTGGTGCCTGCGACATTCCTGTGCAGAACGGGAAGAGCACGTCGTGACCATAGAGAAACTGAAGAATTGCAGAAGTCAATAGTAAGTACCTATTCTATAAAATTTAATTCACTCTTAAGCCGTTTTTACACGATTAATGTACCCGCGCGAGTATATGCATGCATGTTCACCTACTTTAACACATTCAGCGAATTAGAACAGGGGCTATTTCAAGGCCACGCGTTGACGCGCGCATTTCCGCAATAATGCGTGTTTACACGATGCATTTTTCATGGTGAATGTGTTCACACATCTACCCGCGTAGGTACATGAATCGCGTAAACACGGCTTTATATTTAGGATGGAGTTGGTGAGGTAAGGGAAAGTACTACAAAGTATAAGGTTGGTAGTTTGGAGAAAGTACTGGCTTTCCAACCTGAGGATGCAGGCTTCTAACTTGACAGTTGCGGTTATAATGAGAGGAATCACGATCCATAGTTGGATTCTATGTGGGAGTGCGGAGTTTAAATAGCGGCATTATAATTCACGTGCAGTTACTCCACTCGTCGGCTGAGACGTGAAACCTTGACGCCTTCATGAAGAGTGCCGATACTCGGTCTCTCCCCTCCCATCTGCAAGTAATAATAATGCTTCCCTTACACACTTATTCTCGCTGGAGCAAATGGCTTCAGTGGTCGGTCTTCAAACAGCCAATAAATATATTTCCAGATATAATAATTCGTGACAACTCACTGCAGTGATTCGCTGAGGTTCACTGCTTCTGCAGCAAAGTTTGACAGTTTAAGTAACTAGAATATAACTATAATTTTTTTCTTTTTATTTTCAACTCGAAATATATTCCAAGGACAAATCTGTGGCAAAGGGCAAAAAACTTTACAGGGTGAACATTTTTAGTTTTGGTGGAATTAATTCGTATTATATGATATGTCATGTCGCGCGGGACAAAATTACTCGGCGGGATACAACTGATACAACTACGCGCAAACCGACGTGAATCCCGCCCGGCGGAACGCGGGACCCACGCGAATAAAACCCAGTTCGCTGCAAGCAGCGTTTTCCCGCGACTCTAGTCTAGAGCGAAGTTGCAGTGAGAAATGTCTCCCTGAGAAAAAGTACTGACTCCCGCACGCGCCCTGTAGTCCCGCCAATGTTTCGCTCTGTAAAAGCATCTCGGCGCGAAACGGAAGTAATCCGGATCTTTGTCCGGATCACAGGCGTGCGCAGGATTTTGGTATCGGGGGTGCCAACGATAAAAATGCCGCCTTTTGCCCTTGCCCATGACCGTAACCATAACCCCTAACTCCAAGTGCAAGGAGGAAAGCCAGTTCCATAAAGTAATTTCCACAACAAAATTAGAAGGTCCCAATATTTGTGTAAAACAAAAAATCTATATATTACATTTCTGCTTTAATTTTCGATTCTGGGATAAGATATTTATTTAAAATACTTTTTAAAAACTACAATTTAATAAAGCTTTGATAATACTCGCATAAAATGTCTTTACTAGTCAGTTACTTACTTTTTATCAAATAAAAGCAGATAGTAACTATTGGGAAGAAAACTCGATTAAAAATACGAAAAACTTTTTGTAATCACCTTTATCAGAATAATGATTTTAGTATGCTATACTATACTTCTCGTTTTTTCTAGCCCACAATCGGGCTCCGTACCCCATTTCAAAAGAAGCACATACATAATGATAGTTTCAGTAGTCTTATTACATATAAAAAATTAAAAGCAGACCTTTAAAATTTTTTAGACTGATTGGTTTACCAGTTCTCTTCACCAGGACTCGCTTTCCCCCTAGTTTTCTGTTCCATCCAAATTTTGGTGCCCCTCGAAATTTTTTGGGGGTGCGGCGGCACCCATGGCACCCACTGTGCGCACGCCTATGATCAAGTCCCGGTCAAGGCGAATGATTATTTTCTTTATGGTATTATTTCGCAAATTTGTTCTTGGTTGATATAAAAGTGAATTTTTGAAACTAGAACTTGCGTGCGTTTCACCCTCATATGATATAAATTCGGTTTATCAATTTAACATATGTAACATATGCAAGTCTAGAGAACACATCGGCTTAAAAATTGCATCTTGTAAACACATGCCAGTAAAATAGCCCGTTCAAATTAGAATTCGTTCTTGCGGTCTTACCAGCGCAGCGCGGGTGCATGAATGGTGAAAACAGGCCTTCAAGTTTGGTGTAAGGCTACATATGTATGATATGAATTAAGATATCTTAATTAATAGTTTGGTTAACCTTAAGGTTAAAATGGTGGCTAATAAGTATACTTTTCTCCTCAATAGGTAGCCTGTAGCTTACAGCGGCAATCATAAAATGTTACGTAAATTACGTGCCTTTGGTGCCTTATCTGAAAAACAAAGACGGCGGAGAATCAGGCGGGAGGTTCTTCTTAGGTCCAGGGATTTTTCTCGGAGTAGCAATGTTGAGTTCCATGGTGGAATGTCTGCTATTCCCGTTAATGAGACCAGCACTTCACAGGCCAATGATAGCATGCTCCCTATCGTGGATTCACCGGTTCAAATTGTTGCTGAAAAGAGTTTGCCATCAGGCATGAATGATACTGAAAACTCTGAAGGAAGTATTTCGTTTCAATGTGAATCATCCAGTGATACAAATGAAGACCCTGAGGTAGAAGGTGAATTAGTGACTGAGTTAGCCCAGTGGGCCATAAGGGAGGGCATAGGGCACAGTAAACTCAATTCTTTGTTACTCATTCTGAGGAAACATCCATGTCACACTAATGTTCTTCCAGCTGATTCCAGAACTCTATTATGTACTCCACGTGAAGTAGTATTGGATAAAATGGGAAATGGTAGTTATTATCATGTTGGTTTGAAAACGAATTTAAGAACACTGCACTTACACCTATGTGCTGACAAACATTAAAACTCTAATTTTCATTCATTTGTGCTGATTATACCTTAGTCAATTCACATTTTTAAAGTCTACATAATTGTACATTTTTAAAGTCTTCCTTGACAACGTCACAGATGATACCATTTGAATTAGAAGCTATAGCTATGGCTTCTAATTCAAATGAATAATATGAAGCTGGCTATGTAATCACTGATCTATATATAGATCAGTGATTACATAGCCAGAGACTTCAACTTATAAAAAAGCATCAGTCCCAAGTAATACAAGTTGTAAGATGTGGAAAAGTTATTTTAATGCCATCAGCATGGGTTCACATGATTTCTCAGCCTAATTTCACTCTTCAAAACAAGCTTTAATTGTTGTTTGTCTCGTTAGTGCAGTTAGTTAGTATTAGTACTTGACTTCAATATAGAGTATCCTTAGTTCACAGTAGTAATACCCTGAGCTCATCTCAAGGTTGTAGTATCAATATATGGGCACAAGTTTTGCAGGTATAACTATTAAATCTTGTTTCATTATTTTCAGTTGATGTCGCATCATCTTCGCTGGATAAAGAATGCAGCAAGAGCGATGGGGAAGTCCTGGCATGCCTAGCATCGGATGCCGAATTTAAGAAGTTGCAAACATTTTTAGAAAGGCAATTCGAAACCTTATGTGGTAACTTAAGTGCCCATAGCTATAGTGTTCCATCATAACATATTCCAAAAATAATTTAAATGTTCTTTTAAAAGACTGATATTTAAAGTACACTTTCTATCTGATACTCTTGCTTCCTTATTAACATTCAATTCAAATTTCAGGACAATTTACAGACTTTAATGCACGATTGGTTGCCCTAGAGAAGAAGGCAGATGTACTGACAGAAGGACAGTCTATTATGCAGAGACTTATCATGGACAAGGAAACACCTGCTGTCACAAATTCCAGAGAGGTCTCAAATGAAGTTCATCTGGTAGTCAGTCTCCCATTGAAGAGCAAGGCAGATTTTGATGCATTTAAAACTCAGATTTCGCATGATGAAGAAGCAGTTCGATTCTTTGTAAGTACCATTAAGCAACATAGGTAGTGGTACAATGCAAACGCATTAGTACGATTACGGCTTAAAGCAAGACCTTCATTTATTCATATGATGCGTTTTCTGGACCTCTTTATATTTTATGATGTAAATATCAATCCTTTTATTATGACTTTCTTTGTTTTTGGAAATTTGGAACATTTCTTTGAATAAACATTTTGATAAATTTTGTTCTGAATCTAAAATTTTAGCTTCTTCGAAATTAAATATGTGACTATTGTTTGTGGCATGATTTGCTAATGCACAAAGTTGAACTTTAGCTTTAATCGATGTTTTGTGTTGGGAAATCCTGTTTTTTTAATACTGGGATGTTTGGCCTATATATAACTATACTGTAACAATTGTTACATGTTAATCGTTGGCAGAAGTTTTACATTTTTTATTTTGGCCTAAACTCCTGATATTTACATTATTTATGACATACTGCATTTAACATAAATGTAGACTAGTTAAGAATTGTAAAAAGAGTATTTATGTTACTTAAAAGAAGAGAGTTGATATTTGCAGCATTGGCAATAGTTTGCTATTCATAAAGTGTGTCATTCATTCTAAAGTTTGGTTTCCCATCCGTAGAGCAGGAGCATTGCCCTCATAATTGCTCTATTGACTATTTATTGGCTTTCAATTTTTTTCCATTTCAGAGGAAACAGCTGAAAAGATGCTTAACTAAGGACCTCTCTGAGAGCATTTATTCAATGCTTAGGAGGACATTTTCACCATCTCTAGCAGAAAATATTAATTGGATGGGCCACAATCGCAAGATAGCCTTAAGAGATTCTGTAGTGCTAGTGGAAATATTTTATGGTAGGTACATGATGCTATTTGTTGATATTTTTAAAGCCAGTGCTATGCTTTTAAAAACTTACCTGAACTTATTGAACTAATGTAAAATATTGTTACAGACACTATACTAGATAGCATGCAGTTCAAAGGCAAGAGCAAGAGAGACATAAAGTCAGTGATTCAAGCCTACCTCAAGTCTGCAAAAACGAGGAGGTTGATAGCTCAAAAAAAGAACATTATTATTGGCAAAGGGATCAGTGAGGAAAATGTGATACATAATGATGTATCACAACAATAAACATTTATTTATTAATTCCTCGAGCCTTAACCATGTCTCAAAGAGTTAGGTACCACCTCATTTTCTTTTTTGTAATCTATTCCCCATTTCCTGTGTGGTTTATGCAGCTCAAGCAGTATTGTCATTGTCTTTTGAGTACTGCATCATCAAGCTATTTCAGTTTTTATATTCCCAACTCTGAGTGCATGTACCACATTGCATTTAAATATCAGTTTTGCATTGCCATGCCTGGGCAAAATTCTGCAGTCCCTGTGAAACATTACCATGTCTGGAAATGCAATGACCGATGTCAATCCATTTCAAGTCGAACTTGCTTCCTGAATTAAGGTGCCCCTTCACTGTTGACTCTCATCACTAAATTTGTATTGCCATTGCAGTTCAGAATTAATGGTTAAATTTCTTCTGTTCTTGTTGAGGGGTCTTTCCTTCAGTACTGAGTAGCAATTGTAGCAATATCTTATGAAAAAGTATTTTAAAATATATTGTAAGAATATTTTAAAATCATTTTGAAAACATTTAAAACTCTTTTTTTAGGCTTCTGAATTGTTTTTTTTTCATTATTTCAATATAATTTTAGCATAAGTTTCAAATATGTTTAACTCTTTAAGAAGCCAGGAATTATTATTTAAAATTGTTTGAACATATCTCAGGTAAAAATCTAATAAAATATATATATATATATATATATATATATATATATATATATATATATATACGTATAGTGTGTGAGTGTTCTTCTTTTTTGTGTTTCTATATTTATTTCCGCCCCACCTGTGGCAAAGTTTATTTTTATTTAAATTATCGCGTGTGTGATTTTCCACGAACTCGTATATATATATATATATATATATATATATATATATATATATATATATATATATATATATATATATATATATATACTTGAAAAAGTCATGAATTTTTAGCCATCTTAAGATTTTCTTTTGATCTTAAAATTATTTGAAATTATTTTAAAATAATTTTTCAATATTCTTTTGCTGCTTTGATCCTACCTCAAATCATATTGTGTACTGTCTGCTGTTGATTACTTTTTAATAAAAAATGTTTGCACAAAATGCTGATGTCTAAGAATTTTATACACCACGATCCTTGTTTCATACAGCAATTGGTGACTTTATAGTTTTAATTGTGCATTGATAATATTATTAATTTCACTTCTGTCAAGCAGGATTAAATTTTGTGGTCAGGAAAGTGCACCATGTTAAGAGTGGTAATTAAGTATAATATTCAGTTCAGAAACATATCAATGTGCATTAAGAACTTTCTGAACAGAATCTGTGGGATTGCGTTAATAATGAAAACTCTCAAGTATTTTCAATGCATATATAGGTGAAGCGTCTTGAAGGCTTCCTTTATATGCTTATCTAATTTTGAACTTAATAGTCTTTCTCTTTCGGGGCATCTGTTCCGTCATTGTGGTTATTTCGCCGGCTCAGTTAAAAAATTTATAGTTTCAACTACGCGTTATTCAGTTTTGAAAATTCATTTTGTTGCAAAAACGTATGCAAAACAGTGTCTCTCTCGGCGATTCTGCTATGTAGTTGCCAAAAACTACATAAACGCACAGATACAAGAGTCACGCAGGAATCATACGAAACGTGAGGTTAGTATGTACATACTACGTTGCATATTAAGAAAAAAGCATTAGGGAGAAAATCAACTAATTAGCTACACTACCTAACGACTAACCAAATTTAAAGTGTCATTGGCAACTATTATGGCAGTAACATATTGAACGACAGTTTCAATGAGTAGAGCAGTGCACGCGTGGCCTAAATCACCCCATCTTACGGTTGAATTGCGAGTGATTAATGATGGACGTACCAAGAGGCAAGAAGGATGCTATCCAATGAAAAAGAAGGCATTTTCAGACTTTCGACATCTATTGGCGAAAGCATTTGGCGTTTGGTATAAACAGGCTCACTGAAAGAGCCAGGCATTCCGTTAATGCATGGCAGCTTCTCAAATGCTCCAACTGGAGACAAAATATGGCGGTGCATACCCCAGGGTGCTGGTCCGAATCCCAGCGAAGGTGAATTTTCAAGGGGGATCCCGATCACATGTGTAGCACTCCTTTTGACGATGACTTGGATTTTTCCCAGATCTGATTCATGGATTCAGGCGAAAATTTCTCGAAGTTCATACTGGAATTAATGTAAGAATTTGGTACTTTTCCACGGTTTACTTTGAATTACGATGCGATGTGTTATATCATCATCAGGTAATTGGCAACACAGGTACTGTGATATCTACCAAGATGATGTTCCTTTTGGGTGCCATGAGTATCACCGGTGATCCTCACATTCGTTTCGCTAAGGGGCCACGAGGAACATATGTGTTACTCAGACTTATTCGCCTTCATATCTCATTCATTTTTGGCCCCTGAAGAAAGTCTAAGGGCTCTAATGGTGGCAGCCAACGTGTTAACATGATGATGGGCGAAGAAACGCTGTAGAAATTCGACAACATGGAAAGAGGTCATGTACATAGAATATTGCATAAAATATTACCAAGAATTATTTCTTCACTTCAAGAGCAGAACCCCATCCGTCATATGGGACAAACTAAGGATCCCTTTACACTGCCTTCCCTCATTAGGTAATTCAAATGCCGGGATCTCTCCATCCCGAAACTATAAAATCCTTCGGAACTCACCTCATTGGCACAAATGACTTAAGCTGTCGGTTGCCTAGCTAAATAGCGGATCAAAATAGATCAGAAACAATCACATTACTAACATCGAACGCTCCCTGATTCAGAAAAGAATTGGATCAGGAAACCTGCTATAATTAACCCTCAGAGCTGACCATCAGGGTTAACCATGAACTAACAAAAATAGTATAAAGCAGCCTCATATGAGACCCTTAGGTTTCTCTATTGTTAAGGGCTTCTTCCTTAACAGAAACACACTAAACCAAAGCCAAACACTACAAACACACGGAATTAACAAAACTGTTACTGTACATAAGTAAGTTGAATATTATTGGACACATGACCTTGAGATTGCTAAAATAAAAGTTCATTTATGGTTTATGTTAGTAGTGGTCAGTTAGTGGCTCAGTCACTGAGTTTAATGATGTTGATACAGAATGCTTAATCTACTCCTGTGTCTAGACACTGATTATGCAGGGGAGAAGATCATGTGTCATGCAAATCTACATCTACATACTACCCCGCAAGCCGCCTCAATAGGCGTGTGGCGGGGGGTGTTAGGACACCAGCCGTTTACATATAAAAAGGAAACGCTCTATGAAATTACGCCTTGCATTTATTAAAGTCCCTTATTGTTCGGGGGAAAAACGAATTCCCATACCTATCCGTTCGGAAAAATATCTCTCTTAATTTATCGTTTCTGTCGGACCTGGAAATATAGTGGGGTTCTAATATGATGTTCTCCGTGTCGCTCTGAAAGATATCTATTCTCAATTGCTCAAGTAATCTAAGCCTAGCGCGCAGCCTCCGAGTCTCTAGCGGCTCCCAGCCTAATTCGTTTAACATCTGCGTAACGCTGTCTGTACGCCCGTAGCAGTTTTTGACGAATCGCGCAGCTTTCCTTTGTATTTTATTAAGTTCCCGAATTAATTCTTTCTGCACCGGATCCCATATGCTTGCTGCATATTCAAGGTGTGGCCGGACGAGTGCGAAATAGCACCTCTCTTTTACTTTTTCATCTGAGAATCTTCCCACAATACGCTTGACGAATCCTAGCTTCTTCAGAGCTCTGCCACAAATATTTCTTATATGTGTTCCCCGCGATAGGTTTGAGGTTATCGTAACTCCCAGATACTTAACTTCATCTGTCGCCTTTATCTTAACGCCATCCACAGCATATACACGGGGATAGTTGGACGACCTCCGCAAGAAATGTACCGCCGCACATTTGCTCAGATTAAGTTCGAGTCCCCACTCTTGGCTCCACACATGAACGTTGTTTAAATCCGATGATAGAATTTCAAAGTCAGAGTGATCATTAATTTCGCGATAGATGACAGCGTCGTCAGCAAATAAACGTATTTTACTGCTAATTCGAGAGCATAGATCATTTATGTATATAATGAACAAAAGGGGGCCGATTACGCTTCCTTGTGGGACACCTGATGTCACTTTAACTGCATCAGAGCTAATTCCGTCAAGAACTACTTTTTGCTTACGATCACTCAGAAAGTCGCGTATCCAGTTTACTACTGTTTCGTTTAGGCCGCATGACTGTAATTTGTATAAAAGTTTGTTGTGAGGTACCGTGTCGAAAGCTTTCTTAAAATCTAGGAATAATGCGTCCACTTGTGTTTTTGATTCACCAGATTTGAGAACGTCATGAAGAAAGAGCGCGAGCTGTGTTTCACATGATCTACCTTTCCGAAAGCCGTGCTGACAGCCATGAAGGAAGTTACGACTGTCCAGGAACGTCATGATATTGCTAACGACGATATGTTAGAGTATCTTGCCTATAATAGACGTTAATGAAATTGGTCGATAGTTCCCTGGGTCATGTCTGTTTCCCTTTTTGAATATCGGTGTAACGTTTGCAATTTTCCAGTCTATTGGTATCTTTCCTTCAGACAATGACTTCTTGAATATTATGTCTAAGAACGGTGCGATCTGTGGCGCTAATTCCTTGAGGACACGCGCGGGTATTCCCTCCGGATGTTCCAAATGTTGCCACTGGGCTCATAAATGAGGGACGGGTAGGAACAGATTGTTAACTTGGCATATCCTTCTCGCCTTCAAAACAAAAGAATGTAGATTAAAACAAAATTTTCAAGGGTCTCATATTAGGATAACTTTCTTTGACCTCAAATTTCACTATCTTTGTTTTTGCAGTTTTTTGTGTGTTAAATTTCATGATTTTAATTTTTCAAAGATAAATTCTTACAAGAATTTATTGAGCTAAGTAAATACATAATTTTATCCCATTTTTGTTTTATTACAAGTTAACTTGGTGTAAATTCCAGTGTTTCTGTCCTCTATTACTACTAAATTGTGTCACCAAGTTTAGCAAATAAATTTGAATCCATATTAGCTCAATTAATGTCACAGACAATACAAAACTTTCCTAGAAATATGTAACACTAAAATCATTTCATAAAAACAAAAAATATGGGAACTCATTATAACTCTAAATTGTCGAACACTTATACCTTATGCTGTTGTTCTTCTCAGCAGAATAATTTTTTTTAAATCCTTAGGATAATACATTGGAATAGATAGTAAAAAATGTGTGCTACTTGATAGACTCAGCCATATGATTCAGATTTACTCATGTTTTAGGCATAGTAGGAACACTCGTGCATAGTATTCGTACCTTTGTATTATTGCTTACCCTATGCACTCTTACTTATTCTCACTATTAGCTTATACATATATATTGCCAGTAAACAGTAAAATATATTGTACATCATTTAATGATAGGATTCTGAAATCATACAGAAATTAGCATTTACATATTTTGAAGCAGAGAAGATTACATGGATCTTAATGTAAATATACCTGCTTCAAAATAATAAAAGAGAAATAAAATTTAAAAACGCATGCATACGAAAAATAAAATCAAATAACTTTTTGCAAACAATAAGGCAAACAATAAATATTAATATAACACTAATCGCCACTTAAAAGAAAATGACTCATTTGTATGATCACATCAACTCTTTATTGATCAATCATCAGCTGTGTTTATTATCAATACACGAATTTGTAACAACATATAGGAATAATTGTGTGCACTGTATGCCAATAAAATGCACATTAAAAACCATCACACTGAAATACAGCATGGCTACAGCTAATTATTGTCTTGTAGTTAACAACAAGTTTATGTAAAATATTGGACTAGAGATATCAACAACAGTATAACTATCCCAATTCACTAAAAAATGAACTGTAAGCCACTCACTACAACATAATCTTATTGATTGTTTAACAGTTTTACAAATGTGCCTCTAATAGCAGTTATTTCACCACACAGGTTTAGAACTACCTGAACTCCAGAATATGTAAACAAAACTTGAGAAAACACCACTCAATCCACATTTTAAAACAATGGCAGTGTTACATTTTCAAAGACATCACAGAAGAATTGACTGTGTAGAAAATGTTGGCTATTATGTTTTAAAATAAAAATGCATACAATCGGGAACTATAATTTTCAGTCAGGAATGACTACATTATAAGTTATTAGGTGAATATGGAGCACATGGATAGAAAACTTAACAGTGACATGGAACATACTACCTTGTTCTGAGCACAGGACTTAGATAACAACATTCAATTGGTTAATGCACCCATATAGACACAAATTCAAACAACTGGCACAGTTAACCACCATTGACATATGCATTTAATCTAAGACAAATTAGATAGCACATTACAGATACTATGGGAAACAAAAACTAGAAGTTAGTAAAATATTTAAAGAAGAATCTGATAATGGTCGAATTATCACAATCCACAAATGCTCAGCGAAAACTTTAATGCCAACATCAGACGAAATAGAATTACTGTAAATGAAAAATCAAATCTAAAAATATCCATTCTGTAGACTTCTGAGGCAAATAATGACAGACTTCACTCCAATAAGAGGTATACCAGATTAATATCCAACCTTTAAGTGGATTCCAATTCATGCACTGTCATAACAGCTACATAATGGTAATACCAAAAGATAGAAAAAATAGTCGCCTTAAAAAATAGCTCTCTAGAAGTCATCCCTGCAGTTCTGTGACCATGGCATTCAGTAAAAATATCCTCCTAAAGAATGCTACACCATTTGCAATATACTCCAGCAGTTATAAACCTTTATTGAAGTACACAGTATCGACAGGATGTGGCAGCTGTTTTATCTTTTCCTGCAGAAGACATTTAGACAATTTAATGGGTTAGTAATCTACTAGTACAGACATTGAAACATATCTATCTCAAAACAACAAAACACAAGGGTTTTTGCAAGGGATATCAAGACAACACCAACAAAATAGGATCAGATGTCCTCTATTTGGCACATACAGTTATATCCCTAAGTTGTGACTATGCAGCTAAATTTCCACAGAATAAATTAGCAATTACAGTCCCACCTACTAGAATAGGACTTCACATAAAACATCGTATGTATTGTGAAATAATTATTGATTTCATGAAATCACATTTCTAGTCCTAATCTTAACACAGTACACAGGACTCTCGTTAGGACGTTCCTTGATAGCATGTTGTCCTCATTTGGACGTTCACTTCCTCAGGCCCACGTCACAGTGAATGTAAATAACTATGGTTAGCACGTTTTGGTTACCTCTTTAGCACGTTTAGAGGAGGACCAAACCCAATTTGTCCTAGGCAAATGACCACCTCGTAAGTTAATCACACGATGGATAAATCTCAAGAGGTTTACTTCTCGCATTAAAAAAGACCGATATCACTTACAATACTATTTCCATAGTCATATTATAGTAAATAATGTTTATGAAGTAAGAAAAAAGCAATGTCTAACATTAGAATCACCTATTCAACGCTTGACAAGGTCCCCACAAGAAGCGCAATTTATTGTGATATTCCTTTGTTTTATCGCTGTCGCGGCTATCGCTGTTGCCACCTATGAAATCAAAACTGCGTGAGCAACAGTGCCTGTGATCCTCATCTATGTTATCATCAAAAACTACAGCCCGAATAACATTTTTAATGCCGATGAGACGGGCTTATTTTTTAATTTGCTTCCTGATAAAACACTGGCATTTAGAAAAGATGTCATGAAGGTAAAATGAGTAAGGAGAGGCTGACTGTTCTAAGTTCCAATGAAATTGGAACGGAAAAACAGATTCCATTAGTGATCAGGAAATATAAATGCCCCAGATGCTTCAAACATGTTCAAACATTCCTTGGATGTATGATTGCAACTCTAATGCCTGGATGAAAATAACAAATTTTGAAAAGTTTTAGGAAAGAAATTGGATGCCAAGATGGGTGGACAAAATTGTAAAATTTTGTTGCTATTTGATAACTGCGCAGCACATCCAACAGACACTGCATTTTTAAGAATTGTCAAATTGGTGTTTTTTCCTCCAAATAGCACCAGTGTTCTTCAGCCCCTCGATCAAGGCATCATACGATGTATGAGGCATAAGTACAGGAAACTACTAGTCAATGAGAGGTTGGCCAGCTTTCACGAGTCAGGAAGAAAAGTAAATATCCTGAAAGCGATGCAAGTTTTGAAGTATGCCTGTGACTCCGTCAAAGCCAAGAGCATAAGAAATTACTTTTGGACCTCTGGATTTCATCGCAGCACAAACGAGGACGATTCCACATCACTGAGTGACAAGGCAGCATATGAGCACATCCTTAAGGGCTGGGATAAGTTGTTTGGAGAAGGGGAGGGTATGACCTTCGACGAGTACGTTGCCTGTGACGCCGATATCAAAGTCTGCAGGTTGGGTGTAGGAATTTGTGACAATTAAAAAGGAAGCTTTATTTATGGAGATAATTACGTAACAAATAAATAATAACCATACCAAACAATCTTTCATCTTCCTAAATGTAATTGAAAAAGTCTGTGAATCTCATTATCGTGTATTTTTGTTATTAGATTGATGTCAATAGATGAAGTCTATGAACAGAAAGAAAGGAAGAAGATGACTCCGGGTAAGACAAAGCAAAGCCTGAATCTCCTCTAACATTTGCAAAAGCAGTGGAAGCGATGGAGACATTACGACAGTTCATCACCAGTCAAGAGGTTGATAAAAGTGTGATGAATACTTTAATAACAATTGACTACTATCAAAGAATTAGGGCTCAAAATGAAAAAACAAAGCACCTTACACAGATTCTTCCAGCCCCTCTAAGTTTATATGTATTTCCATTAAATTATGTATTTTTGTTTTCAATATTTGTGGAGAACACGTGGGAGGTTCCATTTTTGTTATGTTACAAGCAATAAAGTTTACGCCACTACGCACGGAAAAGACTATGTATTTGGGCTGGGAGCTCAATTTGTTCATGTTTTCAAGGAGTTCTGACAATCCAAAATATAGCATTTTCCGTGCAATCGTTGTAATTTACTACAAGCAATTTTTTTATTCACGATTTCCATAAACATGAAGCACAATTGAGTGAGAAGTGAGCATTCGCAACGCGGATTCATCTGTCCTCCCACCTAATTATTTCATCGCAAGTACGAAGAGAAAAATATCGCTAGGTGGCTTCACAAACTTTGCCGCAGAACTTTGTGAAAGCAGCATCTGTAAACTAAACGTGCTGCTTGGTCAATGTTGATATCATTAATAACTGACTACACATAAACGCTAGGTATCGTATGTATTTTCTTGGAGGTGGAATAGGTAGAAATGAAACTATTTTTACAGTAAATGATCATGTTATCTACGGCATGAGCAAAACTGAGCTGCAGGATAACATTCCCCTGATAGTTATGCAACCAACTAGTACATATTTGACTTTCCATGGAATGCCTACCCTGTTTTGCACGTTTTCCTGGTTACCATTTTCAGAATCCCAGGTCCCTTCAAAAATGTGCTAACGAGAGTCCGCTGTATTGTGTACATGTAATGATGTAGGAAATTTTCCCTTGTATAAGTTTTTAAAATTATGGGAATTGCTATTCATTTGTAAAGTAATTTTTCAATGCGATTAGATTTAACACTTGGCACAAGTCCTCTCAACAATATTAACCATCAGCACCTTCATTCACTAGCTTTAACTAAAATACTTACCGATTGGTAAGTCTTTTAAATGTCATCACTACAGATGGTGATTTTTAATGTGTATTTAAAAATTAAATATTTAACATTATGAATTCAAAGTTAAGCATTTTATAGCATTTACGAACTATGACTGCATAGTTTTGTAGCATATTCTTGGAAACCAGAAAAAAAGCATATGAATAATTTTCAAGGAGAAATGTTCATATAGTATGCCAAAAAATGTATAAATTATTTGAGCTAAATACATGCTAATGCTAAATGTATTGGTTCCTGTTTTTTAGTTTCTGTGAGGTTGTTTTACCTTATTTCACTTTCATTGTATCACGTAGGGAGGGTAGGTACACAAAAGAATCTCAGTATTTATCATTGAAGAGTTGCATGATGCATATGATCACAGTTTGGTAATATATAATGTAAACCTGCATCTGATTTGGAATCCTTAAAGAGTTCAAACCTCGATGAATTTAATGATGAGTGTAAAATAAAAACAAACTAGAGGAATATCACTCCAATGAGAGGTAAGAAAGGAAGCCACTTTCGATAAATTCAACCATTCGAGTTCGAAGATTAAGGAGATTTTAGTTAACCTACTAGCTCATCAATGAATACCTCAAATTCATAGGAGTAAGACGACTTAGGTGAGCGGATATTTTTCAAGGGCTTCACCAAGAAGAACTGAGTGGACATAGGTTAGGAGAATATGCATCCATAGATATTTGCCACAATTTATGAAATTCCAATCCTAAAATGACATTTCAGCTTCATACATAGGTATTGTACATTTCTGTAAATAGAATATATTCAAAAAAATTCTCCATAAATGAGTATGATAAAGTGGATTGAATGATCATCCAGTTATGCATTAAAATGAGAAAACTATGAAAAAGGATTCAAATAATTGCTGAACAGGTAAAAAGCCATTTCACAGCTTAAGCATGATGTGACAATAATGGCCTCTATTTATTATCAGATAGAAATTTCAGGAGCTCTCTATAAAAAGTTGGGATGCTGTAGTATAATAAAAGGTTACTTCAGTCTGCTAAGCTCAACCTGGTTCCGAAAATGTATTTTTTAGCAGTACCGAAGACAGTCTAATAAAAAAATAATGCCTAAGAACACTTAATAGGAATTAAAGAAAATTGTTTTGGATACTTCTAATATTTTTCTGCATTTTTAAAAAACATTTCGCAAGTTTAAGCTTAGTTTTCCTTTGGTATGGAATTGTCTTTTTGGTAATCCATCTTGTAAGAGAAACAATATTACCAGCTCCACCAAAACAAATGGTCTCTAATTAGACCCAGTTAACCATAAATTAATATAGTAATGTATCATGAAAACCAGTCTTGCTAATGGATATAAAATAATATTTCTTTATCGACTTTAATATTTTTAAAATAAGGTAAAAGATATTTTATTATGTAAAACATATTACTCAGTTCAAGAGTATCTTAATGACTCCCCCATTGACCCTTTGTAATGATGCATTCACATCATTTGTATCAAAATGGAGGATCTTATCCTAAGTACAGTAAAATTCAGTCATAACATGCCTCAAAATATTATGGTTTGGGCTGGTCATGGGTCTGGGCTTGTACCCCAAAATTATCAGTTTGTTTTCTTCTTGTACTGGCTTTGTATAGAACTTATCACGAGGCATTTCATAGTTTCATGCTCCTATTTACAAAAGGAAAATCACACCAAAAATCCACAAATTATATATAAATGTTCAGCAAAAACTTTACAAGTTATAAAAGGTACGTTCAGGCTTCCCTTATCAACCATGGTATTCAACTGCGGTCCCCGGTTATCTGCGGTACACATATGTTTTGAGTACTAGATTTCTCAATGGCAGAGGCTTCCCTTGACTATCCAAGTCCACTATTCGAGTGCTGTGAAATCGCGCCAAACGCGGCTTCACTACATTCCAGTTCTAATTTATGCAGTACCCAATCAGTGCCTAACTTCACCAACCGTGGAATGCAATTCAATTTCCCACAGTTGCCTTCGGTGACTATTTCCACAGTTTTTTCCTAAAATATCTAAGTCTATTTCAAGAAACTCACCGATGTTAACTTTTGATTGCACTTCAATGCCAGATTCATGCTTTTTAACAATTTTTTACATTAACAACGATGCGCCACGTGATATATACTTTGTATCACCAAGTTTTATGCATGTTTCATGATGCTGTTTATTTAAACTGTTTGTCAATCACACGGATACTGGAGCATTGCATTTCTGCACAATATTCTCTCTCGGTCGTGATGCACAAAACTCCAACTTGCATTGACACTGCTTATTGTTAGATGTTGGCTGTCCTTACGATAAGAAACTCACGTCGTGAAGGCGTATATTTTCATATTTATCAAAGCACACACATATGTAATTGCATTCTTGTGAATGAAAAGAGCATAGAAATGTCTTTATTACACTTCATCCACTACAAAAGCGTGTTTGACAGAAAAGCAGCTTATCAGTAAACAATGCCAGCAGGGGAAGTGAATCATGTGATCAACAAAAGCCAAGATGGTGGCCATTGCCTACAACAAATAGCATGGCTGCTACCTATCCATGATGGCTTAGTGACTATGTGTCATGTATGCCTCACCAAAAGGCCTTTACCCAGTTTCCGATAGGTTGTAGGTTTAAATGCTCAACTGCCAACAATGGACGAATTAAAATGTATTTGGTGATTTACCACTTGCATTTGTCGAATCGGGGTCTGGACATCATTAGTTTGGTCGCAATTGGAAATCTCTGATGCTGCCTTTCATTGCGTGGCTAGTAGTTTTCGCTTAAAACTTCAAGTCATCCATATAAAACAAATAGGTGACCTTATGCTTCCTGCCACCTGGAACACCGCACATGTATCCTCTACCTTGTCGCAGCCTTGACAGAGTGACAGCAGACAGTGACAGACAGCAGTGACAGAGTTAGGAGGGAAATACAGACAGTAGGGGGCTCAAGCTATCTATCTCAATCTACTATTATTATCACAAATGGAGCAGGACAACCAATGAAAATTGGAATTATGTTGTACATTAATGCAACATAACTTTGGTTCAAGTTATAATGGCATCCTAAACAGGCAAAAGTATACTTTCTATAGCATATTCCCATTTATCTTGCAAAAATTGATAATTTTTCAGTTATTGGCATTTTCCTCAAATGCTAAAAATAACCATTTCCAGTCATCACCTTAATTTCTCTTATCTTGGAGGTGCTTCAGAACCCAAATAAAGAACCCTAAAAGCTTCAACCGGGAGGATGGTTACACCCTCATAAGTGGAAGAGTTATTACTTGTCATAATGAAATGGTTAGTAAGGGTGCTAGGATTCAAATTCAAACAACAAAAGTCAAATCAAAATGGTCCTTAGCAACCAGCTATCCTATAAATATATAATGGCCAAAAAATTCCCTATACATTGTGGCAGAAATGCAACAAGAATACTTAGACCAAAAGATGCTTTTCTAACCATGCATGTAATTGCTAGTGCTGTAATAAAAATGCCTCCTGATGAACGGTGAAACTTAGTATATGAAGCTACCAAATGCAATGAAACTCAATAATAGAATGAAGCCGGAGATTATTTGTTGGAATTATTAAAAGTTAATGATGAGTGAAATATAGTAGAAATGGTCAAGATGATGAATTAACAATTAGAACTAGAACAAATTAACATATTTTGTTGCAACCTAAAATGTAATCACCCGTAACTTAGATTTAAAAATCGGTCCTAACTAACAAGAGCTGATCATGGTAGGTCACAGCAGATATTAAAAAATAGAATACAATCCTTTTGTGCATTGACAATCAGTTTTCAATATGGACTAAGGAAAAACCAAATTATTTGATGAACTCAGTACAAAGTAATGGCAGAGATTTTTACTTCTGCTCTAAGTATTACCAAAGCAAAATAATTCAGAGCACTTAACTATGCCTACCTCCATACTGTTAGTGAAATATTATATAATGATATTAGAACTTAGGAAAATGAGTTTGTAATTTCATTTCTACATTACTTTGGTGTACTTACCTTTAGGTTATCCTCTAAACTAGATGCAGACAATGATGACTTTTGAGGAAATAATGCACAGCACATAGGAGTGGCAAATGTGAGGCAGAAACCACACAGAAAAACTTGCAATGGGGCACCCACCCACGGAAAACGAGCCAAGGTTCCTCGTCGCTCAAGGATATTCATAAGAATTGGTGGAAAAACTGAAGAAAAAAGAAATAATTATTTTTTTACAATTCTTAACAAGGAAACAGATATTCAAACTATGTAACGGAAATTATGAAAAAACACCAAACATAGAAGGATGAGTAAACATTAAACACTTAAGTACTACGTACATACATTGAGAATTTCACATCACACATTGAAATTCCACATCTTTCAAAACTTTGCAACAAGAACAGTTCAAAAACACCAATGAAATTAAAGGGGATACATGCACCTAGGTACTTCCTTTCATAACAGACATTATTTGAAGGGGATTTAATTTGCTACCAAAATGCACAAGGTATTATGAAAAGGTGATTCCTAAATGGTTTACACAATTTAATTGAACATTGAAGTTAATTTTATACCATGAATAAAACCTAGCATGACCATGTGGGACAACACATCTAGAAAAGGACAATTTTCACACAGCGAGCAGGTGACAAGGACCCAAAAATGCTGTTCTGACACACGATTGTTTAACATTAATCACAGCTTAATTATGTATTGCATAGATAACATAGATTTTGTAGTTTATATCATGCTAAATTCATGTCAAACACTATTATTATATTACAGGTTTTCAAGAATATGTATCTGAAGTTTATTTTAGTCAGTTGGGCAACTTTACAGCAGCTACTCAGCTACTGTAAGGTCAAAAAGATGAGATTTTCCTGATGATGAGACCAGAAACAGCCGCACAGGGTGAAGGTGCAGCAACTACAGTAGTCGTGGATTAGGGGGGTATGCGAGTGAGGGGGGGCAGCCACCCCTCACCCTCCCTCCCGTAATTCCTGGAGAACTAGGAAAAATGGTGGTCATAAGGTATTTCCATGCCTTGCAGACCCATGGAAAGTTACAATCTGCTAATACGAAAGTAGCAATCTCCCTCCCCCCCCAAACAACGACCTCAATTGAGTTACTACCAGAGGACTTCCTTTCTTCACATAGCAGTACAGACCTCAAAGTACATTCCGGCACCTAACTTCTTCTACTAACACCAAAACTAACCAAAGGCTGATGTTCTTAGGATTTAGGATGTTCTACAGAAATCAAAAAAGGAAGAAGAGATTCTATCTCAGAAGAAAAGAAGGTAATTTTTGGAATTGAAACAATGGTAAATAAATAGAAAAAGTTTTATTTGGATTATGCAAGCAGCATAAAGAAACAAAGATTATTTTGTTACTGATGTAGGAATTCCTTATAAAAACATTTGTTCCTACAATTACTCATCTACTTTCAGAAAATTAGGAGTCCATTTTTTACTAATTTGTTGAGTTTAAAGATTAACCAACACATTTATCACAACGTAAATGGAAGATGTATGATTTGGTGCTTTCTCGGCGTAGTTGATGAATGAATTCTTCTTGGGTTTCCAGCCGGGTAAGAATCTCCATGATGGCCAACGTTTTGATGCCTGACTCGGATGATAATGCACGAGTCGGGCATCGAGACGTCAGCCATCATGGAGATCCTAACCCGGCTGGAAACCCAAGAAGAATTCATTCCAGGTAAATGGAAAATTGCCAAGACCACTGAGGCCATCATACATATAAGTAAAAATTAATAAAGCTCAGACAATATTACATGCAGAAGAATAATCAAAAAATTAATCTCACTAATTATTAATGAATGAAATTAATTTCTAAAATTCCATGATAAATATAAAAACATACCAAATATAATGTGAGCCAGCAAAAGCTTATTAAAATATAAAACACACACACAATACCAAATGCATATTATCTAAGATTCCAGTCCATCTGAAAGCTTGTGACCTTTGAATAATAACCAGTTTTTAGTCTCACAAGATCCATTCAGAAGCAATGCACCAATTTGGGGATTAAAGTAGCTACTATCTTTAGGTACTGACTTCAGCATATGGCAAATGACCTTATCCTCCAACCCTCCCCTGTCTCCCTTCCTGCTAAATGATACTCTTAGAAAATGAACATGCACTAATATTCCATTAGTATCTCAATAAAAATATGGGCAATGCATTTGTAAATTTCATAAGGAGGAAGATAATAAAAGCATCTAAGGACATATGTATGTACAAGATAACTATTTCATTAACTACTGCGCTTTAAAAGTAGGGCACACTATAAAAGGAAACTGAAATGGAAATACATAATCAAAACTACATGAATGAGTTGCAGGATAACTCTCAAGTGAAGCAACCACACATATGATGCTTTGCTTACATAAACAATAATTTACAGGTCTGCAATTACATGTGAGAGAAGGGAAATTTTACAGGGAATATGTATAACTATGGTGTTACTGGGAGAAAAATCAAGATAACCACTTCTGCTGCAATGGAAATAATAACTGTACTAATGTATGTATGGAAGAATAAAATATTATATTATTATTATAATGTTGGATTATCTAGCATGAATTAATGGTGTGTGAAATGAAATGTTATCGTACTTAGGTAACTACTTATTTCAATTTATTTTAAAGAGATTCTGCAAAATATGATCAGAACTGAAAAACAGCGTCAAAATTGGCATAGCAAAAGTTACCTACGATGTGTACATATTAGCAATCAAACTTCAAATGCATCACAAGGATTCCAATTTTGGGTTGCCTCACCATTGAATCACCTATCATTTAATTTATAACAGTAAATTTGACACAATGAGTCATGAGTAGCATGCATATCAAGCTCAAGCTAGGAGGCAAGGAGGATGAGATGAGCAGGTCAAAGCAAAAGCCCACCCACTCCTTACCCATCGAGGGCACAGCCATGGCAATCCTGGAGAAAACCACTTGAGTTATAGCTGAATGTGCAGCCACTTGAGAAAGTCCCAACCTGTTTCCTTTCTCATCAGTCACAAGGATTCCATCATTCAGCTCTCTGATACACCGTCACCAATTGATCATCGAGCATGAGACAGAATGGACAAAAGAAGCACATGAGAGCAGAGATTACCAAAAGGATTAAAGCATCCATTAGTCATATCAGTGACTGACAAAATAGAGCAACTAGAAGAAATGCAGAAACCAGAAAACTACAAACACACTATAAAACAACAGAAATATAGACAAAATACAACCCCATTTCATCAGACATCAAACTATCAAGTGTAATGAATATTTAAAGCTTCACTGCCATGCAACCACCCAAGCCTCCAAGCACCACCGTAGCCCAACATTCTTCATCCACTATACCAACATATCCATTCAATAGGTAAAAGTTGATCATAATCCAGCATTAAACAGTGATTACAACAAAATACTTAGAGTCACCTGAGTTAACCTTTACATATTAACTAACTGAGAGTTAATAGGTAATACATGACAGAAACATAATAAAAATACATAGATAGAAAATTTACTAACATGATATTTATTGGTGTCCAATAAAATAGTTATCATAAAAGATTCAAGCTGATTCCATGGTACCACCATGGTTATAAACTTCAACTACAATCTACACCCCACAACTCTAACTTTGGTTGATTTACCATATTGCAAGCCAGGCAAATGCCAAATACATCAGATAGAAGAAGAATTTAGTATAGGGACTATCTTTAATCACAAAAGTTTAATTTTTTTGCCTTACACTAGGTACCTCTTTTGGTCAGTGATCATGGTGTAATCTAATAGGCTGGTTTATGTAATTAAAATTGCGGAGGGCTGAATAACTTTTAATACGTTTCAAATATAAATGGATTTTTATAGGGCTGAAAGAGGAGGTATAAAAACACATTTAAATAAAATATTTAGTAATAGCCACATTAATATACATATATGCATAATAAACTTGGAAATAGCCCAGGGGCCATTTGAAAATATACCAACACCATGATGCGGTGGAAGGGATTGTGCTATCCAGTGACCCCTAGAGCTGGACTGATAGGAGCAATTACTGTTGCTCTTGGCGGATAGGTTGAATGGTAGGAGCCAGAAAAAAAGGTAGCTCACGTGATGGTGTCAAGTTAAAAATTCCGTTGGGAAGTGGTGAAGGGAAAGCCCATTAACTATCAATTACCTTGAACATGGAAGTTAATCACAAAGAATTTAATTCTGGGAACGATGGGGTGGGTTTTGTTTCAGGCAGTGAGGGAGGCAAGACCTCTGTGGTCACCATATCACGAAATCCTTGTGCAACAGCATCAATAACCGATATAAGGACTACGAAGAAGAAGGAAATGAATAAGAGGAAATCAGCAATAAAAATAGGAACTTGGAACATAAGGACAATGATGAAGCCCGGGAATCTATAAAATATTTAACAGGAAATGAAGAAATGGAAAACAGATGCTTTGTCACTGTGCGAGGTGAGTTAAAGGTAAAATGAGGACTATTGGAGTGATTATTACAGGGTAATTTAAAGTGGGGAAGATTAGAGTAAACTCCAGGTTTCTGTTGCTACGGTAATGAATTCAGTATTGAGGAAGACAAAAGTAAACATTGAACAGGTGAGTGACAGGATACTATAAGTTGAAATGAAAGCACACCCTACGAATTTTGCAGTAGTCCTGGTGTACATGCGTACAAGTAACCACATAGAGGTAGAAGTGGATGGAGTGCATGAGCAACTAAAAGAGATGAAGGGAAACATCCCAGAAAAAAAACACCAGACAGTGATCCAGACTGGATTCAGAGGTGGGGGAAGAAAGTGATGGATATAAAGTAGAAGGGTATGGCCTAGGAATAAGAAATGGCTGTGGTGAGAAGTCAGTTGAATTTTGTTGAAGAAATAAATAAGTAACAACAAAGACTTGATTTAAACATCACTTCAGGAATAGGTACACATTAAAAATGCCAGGAGGGTTATTTTGTAATCTCACTTTAGTGAGAATACGTCATAAAATGTGGAAAATTACGTCATTTTTCAAAGTTCAACTCCGCCACCCAGGTGGTGTGACCATCTTCGGCTCTCAAGCGGTGATCTGCCAGTCTATTTATTTGATTCATCCGCTCTTTTGACTCTTGATCCGTATCATTGGCCTCTGCCTTTCATTAGTTCCATCTCACCTGTCGTAAGGAACGTGAAATGGAGCCAC
Organism: Pyrrhosoma nymphula; assembly: GCA_963573305.1. Taxonomy (NCBI): domain Eukaryota; kingdom Metazoa; phylum Arthropoda; class Insecta; order Odonata; family Coenagrionidae; genus Pyrrhosoma; species Pyrrhosoma nymphula. Next base: position 153,190,990 of record OY754328.1, read on the forward strand.
CACTGGACCTTGGCTGATCGTGAGCCGATCATTAAGAGAGCGAAGTAGGTCTCCAGACTTCCCGCAAATAGTCATTGAAAAGGTGAGATTACAAAATAACTCCCCAGAGGACACAAGGAGATATCAAATTGTCTATATTATGGCCAAGCATAGGTTTAGCAGCAGTGTCAAAAACTTTGCAGCTTTCTAGGGACAGATGCAGACTCAATATCATAATTCAGTTATATTGAAATATGAAATTAGAATCAAAAGCTTAGTCAATGCTGCAGGATGCAGTGGAGCGTGGAAGCATTGAAAGGGTGGAGGAGGCAATACCGAGAAGGTGGATAGGAGCATAAGTGTAGGAAAGGTAATGGGAACAATCAATGAAAAATGGTAGGAATAGTATAAAAATGGAATGGTATGTGCAGCAGAGAAATGAATAATGGAATTGAGAAGAATTATGATTCATTGGGTCCAAGAAGAAATTATTAGAAAAATAGAGGAGAGAAGGAAGTGGAAAAACATGAGCACTTAACTATCCAGGAGGAAGTAAAAGAAATTAAATTATATAATAATTCAGAAACATATTCATATCACCATATTGATAATTTAATTTATAAATATCAAGAGCAGATATTTTACTCTTCCTTTGTTACAAAAATCATGAGATTGAAACTGGCTGGGCCACAAGTACTTGTGAAAGGCCATTTGTGTGGGATCACCCATTATTAGTGAAATCGAGTACCTATTACTTTTCAGAGAAAAACTCCTTTGATTATGTGAGATTCACAGTGAAAAAATCATCCGCCTGGACTGGGATTTGAACTCAGACCCCTCAATTTCGTGCTGAGTGCTCGAACCAGTTAAGCTACCCAGGCGTCCTCTCTCACTGTGAATTTCATGGAGGTTTTAAGGATCGAGATGTCATCACAGGTACGTTTTGAAAATTCCCTTGATAAAGTCTGGATTTTCGTCATTTGGGGCAATACTGTAGCCCATGATGATGTCTCTAAAGCTACTAACGCACTATGGAAGCAAATGAAAAAACTTTCAGTTTCAGCCAGTGAAGCAGCAAAAGCCTGCAATTTAACCAAATAATAACCATGGAAAGGTTTTCAAATGCCTTCATAGAAAACACTGTTCAACTCTTCTAGTGTCAGTACTTTTAAATAAATCCTTCAGTGCTCCTGGAAATTTGGTTAGTAAATAGAAACAGATAAGATCCTGACAGACTAAGAATGCTCCATTTATTAAGCACATATTAACAAGTTACACGTCTTCACTTAGCTTTCTTAATCATTCTTAATTTATGAGTGAATAAATGTCACTGTGAATCTGAAATTGCAGCTCAATTTTATTTCTTTTTAAATCTAAATTATTAAATTTGTTTGAGGGAATACCTAGAGTGGGTTACAGGGGCTCATAAATTTTCCAGAAAACTAATAATGGATAAAGATTTGTTTTGTAAAGTTATGTATTGGAATAGAAATACATATTAACTCTATAACTTACTCTTGGTATTGGTAATGAAAAGTAACAGGGATTCATAATTTGATGAAAGCAGAATTTGGTTTCGGTATTTGAAATTCGATAGAAAAAGTATATACACGGATTTAATAAATTTTAAATTCTGCCCATCAATAAAGTTAACCCTTTGACTTAAAGAGCATGAAATACACCAGCTCATTATATCTGGGCCGAGACTAAAGATATGGCAATTCCGTGGTTTTGTACTATTATATCAGTATAATCTCACTGTTAATTAATATTAAGAAAAAATTGATTAAGCTAATATAAATTTGAAGAATATGCTAAGTAATGTTAACCATTAGATGCAAAAACTTCTCCTTTATTGCATAAATAATTATTGAGATAAAAATATATGGTTTAGCAAAATATATAAGCAAAGTTTTGATAAAATAAATAGTTACTTAGTGGAAGGTGGCCAATCAAAAAATGCTAAGACAAGGAGTTAAGACAAAGAAATGAAAGACCAATGTCAAATAGGAGGGTGAAAATATAAATTAGGTCAAAGGTGCACAAATATAGCTGTAACATAAGGTATTTTAGAGATGCACAAAGTAATGAAAAACAGAGATGAGGTGCATATTACATTAAGTCACAAAAAAATAATTACTTCTTAAATAAAAGTGTAAAAAACTAATGCTCATGGATTGGGAATAAAAGAATTAGGATACATACAGTATCTAGATCTAGGTCAAAAGATGAAGAGGTGGAAAGAAAATTAAATCGTATAATCTATTTCCAGATTATTCATAAAATTTATTTTCACCAATATATTAGGGATTATAACCACATCTTATACTTTTATGAATACCAAAACACTTAGAAATTCATCTGGGAATGTTGGTATTTTATTTTCAAATTCATGAATATTTTCTACATGAACATCACTATCAAACCTTTCTTTTATTTAGAGATCACAAGAAAAAATGAAAGACAGAGTACCATCTTTTAGCATTTGAAATAAACAAACTACAGCAATTTTAAGACTCGAGCTCCAAGTAGCAAAGGTATATGTACTACATGTTTCATACATTACAAAAGTAACCTGAAATATGCTTTGTTTTCTGATAAGCTCAGTATACGACCAATTTTGAGGATACCAGGACCAGCCACGGTATTACCTTTACGGAGTCACCCCCAAGTGCACATAACATAGGTGACATCCTACCCACGTGAGCATGTCCATTTACTCCGTGTAATGCAGACATTCCAGTGTGACTGCGGACAGGTAGGGAGACGACTCACATGCTGGTTCAAATTACCGCCCTAGATTTATGATTGTCATTTTTTTGTAGTAGTTTAAGCATCGGCCGCATGACCGGTGAAGTGAAGGGAGTCGAAGTGGTAGGCTGGAAGAGAGATGTAACTGAGCTCTCAAGAGAGTCGGAGCTGGGAGGCGGAAGGTGGAGAGTGCTCATTGGCCAAGAAAGTATTGCTTGGAGGTGCGCGAGGCAGCCCACGAGACAAGGACGATTGGGGTAGATGTCCCATCCCGAGAAGCAGCCATGCTCGTGACGCAGGAAGAATTGACCTGTCGGCCCCGAGGCGAAAGAAAAGGAGCCCAGACCGAAGCTCGCAGACAACACGTTGTCACCCCAGGGTGGAGGCGACACCACGTATCCACAAGCAGACTCCAATGGCCAGCTCACCTCAAGTATTTGACCACGAATCACCTCCTTTTGCCATACTGACGAACGGTTCAGTGCTTCTCAAATCACTTTTCGATCACCCAACCCAGTGTCAAGTGGAGTGAAGAACAGAATTCCCTCTGTGAAAGTTATCCTGTTGACTCAACCACGTGGACTTACAAATTAAAAAGGGGTTTTTCGGAGTTTAACTCCGTTGTATGAATCATTTACCTCCCATCCTACTAACAGTTCTTAAAGTCATAAAGAAAAGAAAGGATAAAGAACTTGTAAAAAGTGTAGATAAAGAGTCCATTTCATTTCCATTATTTCTGTGTCACTCATGTTATGCGAACCATTCATTAGATTTAGGCCATTTAGTTCGAACGTGTTTTTTTCTTTGCTTTTCATTTGTGCCTCACTAATCACCAGCCATTCATTCTTCATTAGTAAGTAAGAGAGTATATTTTGTCTATTTGTGCAAGGCAAATAAATGTTCATGTTTCCGGCCAAGTGCGAGTCATTTTAACTCCCGCGTGCCGTGAGTACGCATCCGATTTTATTTCAGATCCACTCACCAGCATGATTGCAGGGTACTGCGCTCCTCGCGTAAAGGCCTCCCCCTTTAGTATAATACTTCAGATAGTCTACTAGCTGAGTAGCTTAACCATGGTTTTGTGTGGCACCCTTATTGCTCTATCAGAGGAGCATTACTTTCCTTCTTTCCTTTAGTAGGCATTCTTTTTGCCGCTGTTGAAGCTGGGAAGGGGAGGGGGCAGAGCCCGACCGTAAGAGTCGTCACGGGAACGCAGAAGAGAAGGGTTTCAAGGGACTTTTAACTCGCGCCCGGCAATGAGGTGACGATTCAGAGACCTGCCCACCCGTGTTCCGTCACAACCTTTACAGAGTCACCCCCAAGTGCACATCAGTGCGATATTCCACAGAGGAAATATCATTCACCTTGACTTGGAATAGAACCCGGATCCCTTGATTTTGCACCGAATGCTTTAACCAGTTAAGCTACCATGGTGTCCTTCTCCCCAATGATCAGTATATGAGCTCTTCGGAAAGAAAACTTAATTGTAATGAACACATACCCATTCCAGTGGAATACAGGATTGACTTTCGCCATCCAAAATGTCTCTTGCAGAATTAAGGAGGCAATGCATTAAGGTAGGAATCCAAAAATGCTGGAAAACACCACTATATTTACCTTGAAACCTTTTCATAGCAACACTATCACCTAGATTTCATAGAACTTCACCAAATTCACAAGTAATGAAGTTCAGGTATGAGAAAACTCCCCATTATAATTAAATAATTTAAGGTGGCTAGGGATTATGAACATTAAAACTTGATGAAAAACTTTTTATTAAAAATAAAGTTAAAATTAGAGATTTCAGCACTTAAAACTAAAACTTGAATGAAACCCCTTTAAAAATTATGTAATCGTAATACTGAAAACTGGTAGGCTCAGCACAGAAAATGCCTTCCAATTGCAGACATCAATGCACTCCAAGGATCAGAATGATTTTGTCCTGAGTGCCTCAGGCACATAATTTATTGGCAACCCCTACTTCTGATCCCTTAAAAAGGGAGAGGATGATGTTAGTATGACTCTTATGGCTACTGTTATTTAAAAAAATAAAACTTATCCTCCACTATTTCATCTGAAGGAATGAAAAGTTTCGAATAGTTTCCAGAAAATAATCATCCGTACCCATTCCTGGAGAGGCCATTAAAATTCTACTAAGAGTCACAGTAGCTATGCCTCTTTGGGCAGCTACTTTTGAATCCCCGATCTTATTGCCATTTTCATCAAAAACAGGTATTCCTTCTTGTAATTCTCTGAAAAAATATATCACATGCATGAGATCATTACCTTAAAAGTCTAACATTCCAAAGCAGATAAAAACATTTTTTAAATGATAAATACCGTAAAAATTTGGCCCAATGAATTTTAAAGCTCTAGAGCACTAAAATCAATGAAAAATTAAAATTCTATAAGCACTATAACTGCATAAAGCAAACATTTTAAATTATTTCTTTACAACAGTAAAAAAATGCATTTAACATTCTACGGCAGCAAATTTTCCATTCCATAGAATTAATTTTTTAGTCATTTTAAAAAAGCCACTTAAAAACATAAAAATGTAATCATTTCCATTGGCTACCGACAAATGTAGCTATTTAGGCTGAACTTTCTTTTATTGAGTCCAGTTTCCCACTTTCAAGTGAGTAAATTAACCCAAGGAAATAAAACGACCAGAAATTATGTACACACAAGCACTAAATATCTAAGTAAACAGAAAAAATATATAAATCTTTCTCGGGTTTCACACTAGGTCATAGGCTTCATTTCTGCCAACATTTCAACAAACGTCTTGTTCCCCATCATCAGGGCTACATATAATAATATCAAAAATATACATTATAATAAGCAAAATTTAATGGGTGAGTACTTACTTTCTCCTCATCATAGGAATGTTAACACAATTGGCAGCAGCTACAGCAGCAAAAGGCACCCACCTTCCAATTAATGGTGGAGCTTTCTATTAAAATAAAAAAATAACTATGAGCACCCAGGGAATTAATTTTACAACACTTACATCTTTATCTTAGAAATAAGAGATAGTGGTAATGTACAAAATGAAAAAAGTGCAATTGTCACATTATGTCACCAAGCTATCTCAATTAAAATGATAATTTTTCCAAAGAGGGTTTTATGTCACCAAATATTTATCAGAATCATCAAGGGTACAACGTGTAAGCATGTTTGTGTTTAATGCAGTGACAAGGCTGAGGATAGCTTAGGCACACTCAACAAGTGGGCTGAATTTAATTCCATAAGTTGCTATTTAGGCTATAGAATTGAGATTCAGAGTTACTTAGATACCTAAAATAGAGCGGATAAGAAAGACAACTTTTATTAATACCACAGAATATTTATTTAAACTCCACCCGGGCTCCGACGTCTGGCCTGTATTCACATCACCATCATGTTGATTCACACCATGATTCCTAATGATAATTCACATCATCATCAGGCCTGATGATGATGTGAATCCACGTCAAAACCTGGGTCGAGTTTAAATAAATATTCAGTGGTATTAGTAAAAGTTGTTTTTCTTCTCCCTCTTATGATGGAATAGCACCAAGTTAACCTCGTAAAAGTGATTGCTCTAAAATTGAGCCTTAAAAATATCCTCAACCACTGGTTCAATAGCCAAGGTTATCCAACTAGAGTGATTAGAGACCCAAAATTCTCTTGAACCACAATATTGACACCTGATGACTAATCAACACAGTTCTTTGGCATCTGTACTGCCAAGGCATGGTAATATTTTATCATATTAATGCAATGTCAACACAAGGTCTGGGCAAAAGAAGCCTCTCTCTCTGCTGATTTAGCCCTTAGCTAGTCTTATTGTCCCCTGGTGGTAGCTTCATTTATATTCATTAAGGATATGTCTCCCCCAAAGGCATGGACTATTGCTGAAGGGATTTTGAAAGCTTAGTAGTTACTCACCTAGACATCATCTAATGCCTCAGCAAGGTCATTTGTACTAAAATTTAGTCTTCCCCTTTTCTTAGAAGTAGAGGCAGATTCTAAGGGACTACTATCAGAGGCACCACTATCAATGAAATTTTCACTATCCATTAGCAAACCTAAAGGTACTTTAAAACTTGGACTTCAGCTCTATGGCTCGACTCCAGAAGAACATAAATGGAAACAAAAGTGGTTGATGTGGGAGAAGTACTGCGATTTTTATTAAACCTTTATACAGAAAGGAATCATTTGAACATTAAGTTTAGGATTGTTTTCATCTTTAACAAGGAAGGTCATGGGTTCCACTTCCAATGGCCCATGATTTTTTCCAAGAACAATGTATAGTGTTCTTGCATAATAGCATGGGGAGAATTTATGCAGCCGCATGGAGGGAACTGTGCGGCAGCTGAAAAATTTGAAGTGGAAAGAAAGTGTGAGCGACTTAGGCGAGACAAGCTACCGCACAAGTTATTAACCTGAGAATAATATATGTAAGACTTGCTTTACTATTTGAAACTTTTTCCAAAACGGAAACTTAAAATATTGGGGGGGGGGACTATATTCAGTGGGGGACTATGCTCTGAGAAATACGGTATTGTCTGCATTAATATCTCATTAAAAGATTTTGTTAAGCAGAGGTGCCAATAAATCAACAACACTTTCTTTCAACCTCACTATAACAAAACCATGAAATGGCCAATGCTCTGAGCCTATATATTTATTATGTACTATTATCACCAAAGTTTTACTCCGTTTGTGAAAAGTTGAATTGTTTCATTGAGATCATGAATGCACATGGACAGCTAGAAGAATCCCAAAGACAAAAAAAATCTTCCTTTTCCAATACAAAAATTCATGAGAAAGAAGCAACGAATAAAGCAGGTTTCAATGAAACAACTTTTTTATGGCTGCTCATCAAGGCCATTCTTCAAGACTATGAAATCCACTAAAGCATGACAGACAAATCTCAGCAGCTGATATGTATACAAGAGCATTTATAATTTAGGTCCCCCTAGCTTTTCCCATTATCAAAACCTTTATAACTGCTATAAAATAAGGGATTTAAGACTGCTATGCTGATAAGGTTGAGCTACAAGATCCAGGAGAATTTGTTATCACACACATTTCCCCAACTGGCTTTAAAAAATCAACAAACATTAACTTCCCAACTCTTTCTACTACCATACATTCTAATATGAGACCCAAAAAATTGCTATGTATCCCTATGCCTAATGAGTTTACATAATTCCAAGAACTTGAATGTAAAACAAAGATATTCAGAATTCGCTTTAAGTGGATACAGGCAATAAAAATTCTTCGGGGATAATTGGATCCAAGGAAACTTTTAAGTAGAGACTCCTTGTAACAAGAAATGCAACCGTTGAGTTAGTGCCAAGAATCATCAATTTTGAGGATATAATTTACCCATATTTTGTCCATGGAGATACAGGATGTTAAAATAAAGGAAAATAAATACTAATACCATTGAATAGTGTGTGAAAATCTAAGATGAACTTTCTGATCAGAAATTTTAACCTGGATGAAATATTTTTTCTTCTATTGAATTCTGAAAATAAAAAGAAACCTACCAGCATGCAGCAGCTGTAACGGCAGTGCAAACACTGCAGTGAGGAATTGGGCCCTCGTTTGTATGCTACCCGGCAACCTTCCCTCCTAACACACCTATCCACTGGCCTCGACTACACAGCCCAACACTCGTAACAGTAGGTGCACCCCTCTCAGCCTGCATTTTCTGAACCAGATGGAAGATTTTTAAGTTGGTTTGCTCGAAGTTGTTCCGAATCATAAGTGCAATCAACCCAACACAATAACGATGTCATGGGCAGGAATGGATTTATGTGAAAATCTACAAGCTTCAAATCAAATAATGGAGTAAAAAATCATTCCAATGCTGCTTCAACCCCCACTGCATCCCTGGCTGTTTTGATCTTCCACCTGCTCCCTTACTGCAGCGTTGGCACTGGTACTGTGGCTGCGTCGAGACCACTTCAGCCATGCACTGATTGGTTCCTTTTTCAGATTTTCAAAGTTTAATTGCATAAAAACTAACCCACTCAAGCAAGAATAAAAGGTAATTCATTGTAAATTTTAACATCAAACACAATGGCGCATAGTTGTTCATTATTTTTATCACCCTGTATCATGAAAATATGAACAAACACTACCAGAGCATAAAGTAGCTCTTCTTATGGCAGCAGAATAGTCAGTGAACATCTAAAGAAACCTTTTAATGGGTCTTCAACTATGGGCATGATCCTATTTTTTAACTTTGATTCAATACATATTCAAAAACATTCATGTGCATTTATGCTGTGCCAAACTCACAATAAATCTTAAGACACTATGCATGCATATGTTAAATAACTAACCTTAACAAGACTATTGAGGCCTAGGGCAGTGACTAAGGCTCCACCGGTGGCAAGAACATAGGATGTACCTAAGACACTAAAAAAATAGTATCATCAGACAACTAATACATAGATCATATTGCTGAAGATTACTGTTTTAGGCTTGACTTTGTAGAATTCAAATTTTAATATGTAGTAGTAATTCAAGTTGTAATAATTTGTACTTGTTGCACGATATCATATGACATTGCCCACATTATATAAAATGGGAAATTAAATCCATTACAACATAATGATAACCATGCAATGCCTTTGCTAGTATCACAGTATCAAATCAGTTTTTTGCCTTAATTGCTACCATTATAAGAACAATCAATATTCATGAACTATTATCACCAAATTAAGCACACATTTTACTTCCTACTACATAGCAAAAGTTGCTAATTTTTCAAGAACAGTTTCCACATGACGTGACCCAGAGAGATCACAGTTGCTCTCACAATAGAAGTGAGTAGGAGTTTACACTGTAAAAAACACTATCAATGTGGTATGCAGTCATGCATTCATGTTCAAAGGTATGAACTAAAGTGAGGAAATTTGCAAAAAAAATAAAACATTTGACTTGACTAGGTTTCACACCCAGATCTCCCAATGCACTTTCTTCGAAGTTAAACCAGTTACACCAACTTAACTAAATGTGAATTTCCAGGCGAGTTTATGAAGCCAAGGCATTCTCACCTCGAAGTGTACAACATTGCACAGGAGACACTGTCATAACAAGTGCATGAGCCTTTCAGAAATTCACTGTGAATTAAGATAGCTTGGTGGTGTAACTGGTTCACACACCTCACCAGAAATTAGGAGATCTGGGTTCAAATCCTAGTCAAATGATTTTTATAACAAATTTACTCACTTAATGGGAGCATTGTCTTCCAACAATTGAACTCAAAAAACTAAAAAAAGTGAATAATTTACGTAAATCGAAAAAAGTAAAATCAAACATTATTATTATACTCATTGGTCAGGTTTTATAACTTATGGTTTATGTTGACTGCAAGACGAGCGTGCCATTCTGTTCACTTGATGTAAACCAAGTATTTGGGTTTTGCCAATTACAGCCGACTGTCAATTAGTTGACATGAGCATCATTGATGGCAAAAAATTCATTGACTTCAGTTTTCAAACCTTAAAAATATTAAACAGAGATTATAAAACTAGGACATAATGATATTCAAAGGGGAATTAGGAACTGGAAATGTTAAGCAGAAAATAACCAATTTTGTTTTTAGGTATTTAGAGTAATTTGACCTGACAAAAATTGTAAATGGAGCATTAGTTATTAGATAAGGTGACCAAAAACTGAGGTTATTAGCACACTAAATAATATGCTGATTAAAGTTATAATTTTTGGTAGTAGAGGAAGGATGAAGGGAAGTCTTGTCAATAATCTTAATGAAAGGCATGATGAGATCCACTGTTTTACATCCCATTCAAAAGACCCAGTACTACATTTCTACTCTTCACATAACACCTCATAGTAGTCTCCTGGAAATCTCTGGCATCACCAGGACTTAAATCTGGGCCCTCGGGATGAAAAGTCATTAATCTAACTACCTGTGAATTTATTCATGTCTGCTGCAAATACGGAGACAGGGTTGTTACAAGATCCTCGAATTCAAATTCCCTGACAAAAATATTCATTTCCCCTGACTTCTTCACGCCCTACTTTCGATCATTACATAAAATTTTTCATGGGTAAGAGTCAATAAAATACTCTATTCTTTAAAAAGTATATTGAAATGATTAAAAAAAACTTATTTCTTTACAATGAACACAGAAAAAATAGTAATCTTCAAACTTAATTAGAGTCAAATGAAAGTCAAAATATAGTGTCAAATTTAAATTGACACATCAAACAAAAAGTCTACATTCAGGGATGTGAACGTAGAACGTACCTAACCACGACATCACAGAAATGCTACACACGGCCACATAGTGCTCTCAGCCTCTTGTCGATAGCATTGCACTCCAATTGGTTCTACAGCAAAAGTTTGGTTTTCTTGGCTCTTTAATTCTTCAACTTCTTCCCCAACCATTCTTTCATCTTTTCTCTTCTGTATTTTTCCCTTGTCTTCTTTCGCTCTCTACCTTCGCACCTCTTCATACTCTGCACCCATATGTTGCATTCTTGAAATCATTTTGTCACTTATTTCCATACTAAGAATTCCGCCGGCAAAATTCACGGTGTCATACACCTGCCTTTTCGCGACCAGTGTTTGTGGTAGTTGGTTTTCGATAATAACTTCGTTGTTTATAGAAAACCCCCTCTCCACAAAGGCATTTCCATGGCTCAATATTAAAATCATGTGGATCAAATCTACCATTAATCCAGAGCACTTCTGCGACATTAAAATGGGCTTCCAAAAGTGATCAAGAAGGGTGTGGTCTTAGTCAAATTCTTTCAAGCACACAGAAACAGCAGGTTTGATAATTAAAGTCTTGAACTCAGCTTCTAGCGAGTCGAACTCTAAAGCACAGAACCACTGCCTTAGCTGCAGCAATGAGAGGCAGTTCTGGAAGTGAGCAAGACCTGCATCTTCGCATTTCACTATCAACTCCGGATCACAAAAAATGAGAGCCTTCCAAATCTTGTACTGAAGTGGAGACTTTTCTAATATATTGGCCACCAACGCTTTTTAAAAGAATGCTAGCAATGGCTAGCAACGCTCCTCAGCGTGGCGGAAAGACTGATTAGTTCGGCCCCTGGCTGACCCAGGCCAGCTCAAACAGCACGGCGGTTCTTTTGAATCGCATGACATGGCATACATTTTCCCTGACCTCATGGACGAGATTCCCTGACTTTTCCCTGACCCATTTTTAATTCCCTGACTTTTCCCTGACCTGTAACAACCCTGGAAGATGAAATATGTAGATGCCACAAGAAAAAAATCAACCTGAACCTGAAATTTAATCACAGACTTTTGACTTGCTGGGACAATGCGCAGACCTCTATGCTACCCAGGCTTCCCAGTTCCCTTGGCAATTTAGGAGGATACAGGGGAACTAAATATTAAGCCCTAGTTCCCTTGTGTCCTCCTAAATTGCAGTGAGAAGCCTATCTGGGAAGGGGTTTTCACCGCACTTCTCTGCTGAAGACCCCAGTGGGCACATACCCTTAACAGGCTTAATCCTGCTGGGTGCAATGGCCTCCTTTTACAGTCAACCTTAGAGCAACAGTGCTAAAAGGCTTACGAGTGGCGAAACAACATTCCTGTATCCGCGTTTGCATTGCTGAGTCCTATTGAGTAGGAAACAGCGCTTGCAACCAGACTCTGATCCGGGTCCAAACCAGATTGGTGGAGCCGTCCTAAATTGCCTTAGGGAATTAGGAAGCCTGGGTAGCGTAGTGGTCTGCTCATTGGCCCGGCAAGCCAAAGGTCCGTGGTTCGATTCCTGGTCCAGGCAATTTTTTCTCGTGGCAATTTCTACTTATCTAACTACATTCCTATCATTTTATCATGAGCACCTATTAAGATGGGAACAGGAAGAGGTTATACAGACGTATTGACAAAGACTTTGTAAGGCACTAGGTGACTGAAGACTTACACTACGTTTACCAATCGATCTCAGATCGATCTGACTGGCTCAGCTTGGTATGGTAAACTGAGCGCGCTGGCCAGATGGATCTGAGAAGCGAGCCGAGTCAGCCCGCTTTCCCTAACCGGTCTGAGATCTCAGATCGATCCGAAGAGGCTGGAGCGTGGCGCTCATCGTTCTTCTTTTGGTTGCCGATGGTAAACAAAATATAATCGATATCATTTACGGCGTGACTTGTTGCAAGAAGGGAAAGGAGAGAAGTGTGCGGCTGAAATATGCAAGAAATCTCAAAATAATTCAAACTACTGAAATTGATAGTTCAATATCGACATTTTCCGACCGTGTTGACAAACCAGGCGATCTGAGTCAGCTCCCTGCTGAACTTTCAGATCGGTCTGAACTGACCGATCTGAGATTGATTGGTAAACGTAGTGTACGATATTACGAAGGATGTACTGTGAGTAGGGATGGTGGAGGAAAATGATATAAATAAAAGAAGGTATGGAGGTAGATGGCAAGGAATTATTGTTTACGACATTAGGTGTTCATGTTACTGGGATATGCTTTAAATTCCTCATTCAACTTCCAATGCCAGGTAGGCATAGACTTCAAGGTTACACATTCACACTCAAAAAAACAATTTTGTGTTAAAAGTGATGGAAAAGATGGTAAGAGATAATCGTATTAAAGAAAAGGCAAGGAATGGATTTAGTTCACCACCTACTTAATTGGTATATCAGAATCCCCACTTCTATTGGTATAGTTGACGAGAGCATTGAATGACTGGTTAATCCATTGCCAGAATACAACAGCAGATGTTGATCTAGAATGAAATATAATTTTATCAATTACAGGAAATACTCTGATGTGCAAGCACAAGTAACTAAACATAAGAGATTATGTCAGCATTAATATCCAAAAGTGGATAGCAAGAGCTAAACGTTTGGAAAATATAGGCATTAAATTTCAATCAAACATTTTACTACAAGCTTAGCTATGCTGGTGTGAGGCACTTGCATAGCATATCATAAGATAATTCAGAAATATTATTTTCCTAAAAATCAATTATCACAGCCAAAAAAGTATATTAATATTACAATACAATCTATAAAAGGCAGCATCCTGCCGATGCTCTAAATTCCGTGATTGCAACTGAGGTTCTATGACCACCTTTCTGAAAGGTCACTGTGGAAGTTGGAACCAGTGATACAGGAGAGGAAAGAATGTATGTAGAAACTTAGAACAAGCAAAAAACTTGAACTTGAGAAGGTCAAAGATAAAGTTTTAAATACTGGTTCCAGGATTTGGGGTGGCCACACAAGAAAAGTAGATTTCTTTAACACGCTCTGTAGGCACCCTAACAGGCTGAGTAGGCGATAAGTACTTCCTAGAAAGGCACTTCCACTAAGATATCAGAGCTACACGTTGCACTATCCAAAGCGGTTCCGTATTTGAATAATATCACTGCAAACTAAAACTGAGTGGAAACTTATGGTATGAAACACGCATTTACATTATTCCACAAAATGAACTGGACCGCCTATATAGAAGGTGCCTTTCATAAAAACAATCGGCGCAGCAACACAAAACTCTGGGCTTCGTACTTATAAAAGGTCATCATGCAGCCAGTGATGGTCATGTTCATAGGCACTTGAGCAGACATTCTTCCCAGGATGAACATTTTTTCTCCGGTGTCGGGATGGTAAGCAGAATCGTACAGGTGTTTGGCGTTCCATATTTCGTCCTCAGTTATGCCTGGTTCACTTTCTCCCGCTCTGAAAAATGACAACTTTTGATTTCGATTCTTAGTTAAGAATTGCTTACCATTTATTCCTCCGAGCGCATTACAAGATATTTTATTCCAGTGCGATCTGCATTTACCTGTAATCTTTCACGATTTTCTTTGCTTTCTCTAATTCACTGGGTGAAACCAGCAAATTCAGGGGGTTTGTGATGGTGAAGAAATGTTTCGCTCTTCCTGTATAGGTACTTTGATCCCACCGTGGTTCATCAATATTAATTCTCGGGAGAGTAGTCATATCTTACAACTTGAATTAAATTAAACTGAACTCTTCTCAGCACACTGCTCACGACAACCAACAACGCTCGTTCCGACGGCTAGATGCTAACCTTGTTAACCTCCAATCAAAAAGAAATCACGATGAATTGAAGCCCCCGAAGCCCCTACTCTCGATTTCGATCTTCACTTTTTATTACGTCAAATAACGTCTGCTAGGGGGTCATAAAAATTTTATATTATCTGTAATCAGGTCAAGAGATTTGCTTCCTCTTATATATTGCACAATTCTGAACCATAATTTTTTAGGTAATTTTGCTCCTTAACACTACGTCGCAGTGAGGCGAGGCAGTTCTTGATTTCAAATACGCTCATCATCACGGCAACACTAACGAGTACATTTTAGTCCCTTTCTGCTAAATGCTTAGCCTACTCCGATCGTATTGTTCATAGAATGCACACGGTTTCAGATACTTCGCCAGGTTGTAGGGTACGTGTGTTTTCTCACTTACGACGACGGTTAAGGGTAACTATAAGGAGTGAGAGAATTACTACCTATCCTGTTTATATAACCTTTGCTACCGATCGAGATGCATTCGTTTAACGTTAATTTTTCGTGCTCACATTTATTTTGAATTGTACTAACGTAAAATGCTAATTTTCTAAATTATTTTATTTCCAAATTTAAAGTGCGTTTTTACAAAACATGAATTGGAACCCTTACAAGTCATGCATAACGGTTTGGTAGAAGTCTTTTCACCTCGGCCAAATTTGGGTTTTAGAGAAATGTGGTCCTAGCTAGGACGGTCCTAGCTAGCTAGTAAGGCATGTGGACGAGCATTTTTATATTTACTAGAAATTAGCTTAGTAGCAAGCCTAGCTAGGTTACATGTCTCAAAGAGCAGAGGTAGACTTCTTAGTTGTCACTCAAATGGGTAATGCAGTGGCTAGGTCACAGAGGGATGACCTACCCGGTACAGCACGGTTTTGTTAAGTAGTTTTTAAAAGCTGTTGTTTGCTTTGCTGCGCCTTGAGCACATTTAATTAACTGTGGATGACACTATGCTTGCGGGTACAAATTGTATTGCCCTGCATAGTGCGTAGAATGAGTCAGATCATGGCACCGGTACTTTTGTAGTGGACGGTGAATGAGAATGACAAAACAAATGGACATCATGAAGGAAGTGAGGCAAGGCATCCACACAGTCTCCATTGCGAACATGTCTCAGAGGAACTGGTGAAAGAAGCTAGAGCTAGGGAATATAGATAGGGAAGAGGGAATAAGAGCAGGAGGAAGAAGATACTGTTGTTCACAGATAACCATGAATGGTTATAGTTTACACTTTGAGATATCAACTGATGATAAAAGCAATAGGTGCACCAAGAGATAGGTGCAGAATAAAGGTCGATTATTAGGTTGGATAAGCAAAGATATTTTCCTGAAGGAGAAAGGTTGGACTGAATTATAAAGGTCAAAGCAGGGCATACGAAGAGCAAGTTCTCTTATACAGGTTGTATTTTGGATGAGAATGAGTTCAGAGGTAAGGGCATATGGAGTAGCATTGCAACAACTTAACAAGTATTTACAAGAATGGACTTGATGAGTCAGATGCAGAGAAAAGATCTAAGTAGGTAAAAGATTGATCGCAGGCTTTCCCGGTGTATTGTATCGTGGAAGGTTATTCGGGATTTCCACCAGGTCAGGTTCTCCATTACGGCCGACGTTTCAATGAACAAGTCGTCCATCGTCATCAGGGCATCATGCAGTGGAAATCCCGAATAACCTTCCACGATTGTTGGGGCAAGGGCCTAGCCATGTTGAAACACTGGTTCCCGTCAGAACACCGAAGTTAAGCAACGTTGGGCCCGGACAGTGGTTGGATGGGTGACCCTCCTCTATACCTGCACCAGGCGTGGATGGAGAGGCGATACTCCCTCCAGACCACCGGGAGGCCGGAGAGAGATACCCAGACTGGGATAGATAGAGGGAGGACACTCTCCATACCTGGTACTGGGTTGAGGCAGGGGGAGGCCAACCCTCCATACCTCTACCGTGGTGCTCTTGTCCCCTGTCTGCAAGTGGCAGACAGGCATGGGGTTGGCACAATGGACCAAGAAAGGTCTAAGTGCCCGGGCTCCTGACGAAGGCCCCCCCAATAACAATCTAACCTTCCACGATAGGTAAAATATTGGTTAATACTTTACGTGCGGAAGCCATCTTGAAAATTTGTTCCCAGGCGAGGAATTTATAATAAGTTATGTGAACTGGTAGGTTGCACTTGATGCACAGCGATCCATCTGCCCCTGGAAAGCTCACAGCCATGACTCACTGTCAGAAGTCATCTGCACTCAATGTGTTAAATAAATGTAGAGCATATATTTTGCATGGCTCTGAGACTTGACTATATGAGAGGCTTCTGAGATGTGGGCGTGGAGAGTTATGTAGTGTAAGAGTTGCACAGTGAGGTACACAATTGAACTATTAGACATAGAAAAGTGGATGGAAGACATGAGAAGTAGTGCCAGCTTTGGGGTATTGCGAGACTGTGCAACTGCACAGAAGTGCCACAGTTCAGGGGGTGCCCTTGAACAATTATTTTTACTTTTATAAACAAATGTAAATAAATATATCCTACGAACAAATATTTGATGTAGAAGTGTTTCATTTCTTAACTCATGTGCAAATATTTACGTTAAAAATTTAAGGAATAAATGAACAAAGTTAACAAAGATAAGTCAATTGATAAGTTGGGGGGGGGGGAGGTGTTGCTGCCAAAATCTCACATGGGGCACTGGGACAGCTAGGGCTGGCACAGTTGATACGGAATAGTATTCTGAAGAGAATGGTGGATGGGAGAATTTTGGATAGGCCTGGAAGAGGAAGGATAGTTGAATATCCGATGACATAAGGCAAGACAGAAAGTATGAAGAGCTTTTAAAAGACTTAACTGTGAGCGAAGAGATAGTAAAGTGTAGGAAAGTTTAAAGGTGACCCTGAAATAAGGAAGTTCAAGGAAATGTCTACCGACTGATCAGTCAGTAGGTTTTGGGAAATATTAAGGATTGTAGATGGATACAAGGTGCCTAGCAATTTTATATTACATGTTCCAGTAGACCCTGAGTTCAACCAGTTTTTATGCATATTGTTTTTCATGACGGATGAAGATCAAACTGAGGGACTGCCCGAGGTGGCATTACTTTTAACTCTCCCTCCAACAATGAACAAGCATGGCGGAAGAAATATTTTCCATTACACTTATATCTTGCCTGCTCTGAGAAGAGTCTCAGACAACATATTTATACTGCTGTTCATCTTGGTTTCCTTCAAGCTGTAAATACGTATGTTTAGGCAATGCAAGACTAAGAATGGAGAACAATTGATCACAACTAAACAGGCCTTTGGCATATTTAACACAGTAAAGTCAACTCAATATCTAATCTTGTACCCATTTCCAATAAGATCAATGTAAAAATATGAAATCTGAATGCCCATATGATTTTTTATATGCAATGAAGGATTTACAGCTATCATGTTTTCTATGAAGTTTGTCTTTAATTTTAAGAATTAAATAACAGCTCAAATCAAAATTTCAAATAGAATGCTAATGCAGTGGAAGATAACTAATCCAGAATTCTGAATAACAGAAGAATTCTAGCAATAAAACTATTTTTGATGACTTTTTCCAACTCAAATCATTGAAGTACATAATATTGAAGAACATTATTTCTGTTGTAACAGAATGACTAAATAACGCAGCCATAGTGCTATTTTGAAGGTGTTGTATGCTATCTAAAAACAAGAAATATCTTAATTCTCAAAGAGGCAAAGTCCCAGACATTTTGTATTAGTGATCTCCTACTTTATGTACCACCTTAAACCACACAGGGCTGAGAGGTACCCAGATGGAAGAGTATGACCTCCATGTCTTGAAAGTTTAATATTTACCTGTCTATTAGCTAAGTATGAGGTGAACTCTTCTTCTCATAGAAAAGCAACCTGAAGATTGATCATTGACAGCTATTTAAGGTCCTACTTAGGAGTGTTATAATGCGTTAAGTTTAATAAATAATGAACATCTGTGTTGGAATGATTTAAATTTACATGCATTATGTTTCTCATTTGTTTTTGGTCGTTGGAGAAAGGTGACGAACGAATAAAATAAAGTCAGTCTAGTTTCAGCATTCAAGCAGTGTGGTTTGTCATTGAACTTATATGATTGCAATCCTATCCATCCGCAGTAGTTAGGGAGATAAAAATTATTGCGGCTGGAAACCTATTTTTAACAGGTTATGGGCCCAGAGTACGCAATAGGTTTAGCAAAAGAGTATAAGTAGAGTAAAAACCGGGAAGTGTTGTTTCTGGAACGTGAACTCACGAGGAGAAAAATGGCAGGAACATGGGATAACGAGCAACGGGAGGAAATTGCCAAGTGTCCCATGCTAAATGGCGATAATTATTATAAGTGGGCCATTATAGTTAAAGCTTTATGTTTAAGGAGTGGCTGCTGGGAGTCTATCGTTGGGTGGAGCACGGAGGAGACAGACGTAAACGAGTTACGCCGGCGTGCAAAACTAAACGACGTAGCCAAAGGCATTTTAATTTCGTACGTGAGTGACTCATTTTTGGATGATATTTGTGACTTCGAAACTTCCAAGGAGACGCCTTAGAAAACGTGTGCACAGACTTCGGGCTTTTACAACAGACGTTGTTCCTCAGAGAGATGGTAAACATGAGGAAGACTGAAGATATTACTGTGCAACAATATGTATCCCAAATCCAAGACCTCAATAGAAAGATCAAGAAGTGCGGCCTTGAATTTTCAGACAGTGCTTTAGCTGCCTTCTACTTAATGGGACTCCCAAATGGACAAGTATGAGGGTCTCATACGTAGCTTGGAACGGGAAATCGAAGGCGGCCTCTCAACGCAAAAGGTGAAAGCAAAGTTACTTTTGGAGGAAAAACGTTTGCGGTCTTCCGATGAACAGAGGGACCACCAAGCATTGAAGGCGTCACGGAGACAGAGTGAGAACACTAGGCACAATGGGACTCAAGCTAAAGGGAGAAATGAACAAATAAAAGGTAAAAGGAATTTTTGGTGCTACGCCTGTGGGGAGAAAGGCCACATTTCTCACCAGTGTCCGAAGGTGGTCGCAGAAGAGGGACAAAACCGTGAGGTGAGGGTCAAGGCGTCGGTTGTTACGCAACAGTACAAGGCATTGTGTACCCAAAGGGCTGAGAATGCCCAAGATCAAAGTGTGTGGTTGTTGGACTGTGGGGCATCTGACCATATGACTTACAGGAGAGATTTGATAAGGAACTTTGTGCCTTGTAGTGGAGAAGTGACTGTTGGGGATGGTGCACCCTTGAAGATCGAAGGGAAAGGGACTGTATTGCTCCATATTTCCCAAGAATGTGGTGGTTGGGATATAGACTTTAGTGAGGTATTGTACGTCCCCAGTTTACAGGATAACCTTATTTCCCAAGGCATGCTTGAAGAAAAAGGATTGAAGATTGTGGCCTATGGTGGAGAGGCTAAGATATTGGAAAGTAATAATTTAATCTTCAAGGCACAGAGGGTAGGTCGACTTTATTATGTAACAACTGCTGGTGGAGTAACCGTGGAAAGTTTGAAAGCTGAATTAAGAGGACACCAGAAGGCATCCCGTGTGTCCTTCTCAACCTGGCACGATCGCCTGGGTCATCTTAATGAAGCTACGATGAAAAAGTTGCCATATGTAAACGTTGAAGGGGGACTGCCAGGAGAGTGCAATGTGTGCATCCAGGGAAAAATGAGGAGAATGAAATTTCCTAAGTGCTCAAAAGAGAAGGCAGGGGAAGTACTTGATCGAGTACATTCTGATGTTGTGGGACCAATCACACCAGCAACGATTGGGGGAAACAGGTACTTCTGCACCTTCATTGACGAGTATTCACACTTCGCATGGGCCATCCCAATCCACAAGAAAGGTGATGTATTTGAAACCTTCAAGAAATTCCAGTGCAGAGTAGAACAAGAAAAGGGAAAGAAAATTAAAGAATTTCAATCCGACAATGGAGGTGAATATACTGGTGCTTCCTTCAAAATGCATCTGGAAGCGAGTGGAATTCTTCATAGGCTCTCAGTGCCATATACACCACAACAGAATGGTACAGCTGAGCGTCTCAACCAAACCCTTATGAATAGGCTTGTGCGATGAGTCGATTAATCGAAGTCATCGACGATGATTTTAGTCATCGCGGTGCGATGACTGTAATCGATGACGATGAGTGTCATCGACCATCGATGTCGATGAGAATCATCGATGCCGATGAGTCGATGCGAATCAGCGATGTCGATGAGAATCATCGGTCCCGATGAGTCGATGAGTTGATGCGAATCATTGATGTCGATGAGTCGATGAGAACCATCGATAATGATGATCGATATCCCTATGTCACTAATTTTTCTTATTTTTTTACATTAATTTGAACGCCTTAGATCTAAAATGTATGTATAAAGTATAAGCACCCCAGCTATTGCGCCTTGAGGACGATGGCAGGGCCACATTGGGATGTTTGGAATTCATGTTTTTCCTCAATTTTGTGGTAGACGATACAGAAGTAGCGATCACGTTCAATCACAGTTAATACGCAGTAGCAGTGGTAGCATTGTATTCGTTGGTTGCACTGGTGCAGTTGGTAGCAGCGGTAGCAGCCTGAGCTAAATCGCCTAAATTCAGCGAATTCACAGTCACAGTGATTTCGATTATTTAGTCACAGGCTGTGATTGCTACTTTTCAGTATCGGTGATTCAATCACAGCGATATATCGCTCATCACTACAGCACAGTTAATCGAGAGTCATCGATCATCGTAATTCATCAATCATCGTAATTCATCGACATTCATCGATCATCGATATTCATCGATAGTCATCGATCATCGTGTACACTCTATACGATGATCGATGACAGCCATCGTCATCGAAGCATTTCGATGAATTTTTTTCATTGAAAATCGATGACCAAAATCGGTCATCGCACAAGCCTACTTATGAATGTAACCAGATGTCTTCTGTTAAGATCCGGCTTGTCTCATCACTTCTGGGGCGAGGCATTGTCAACTGCCTGCTATACTAGGAGTTTATGCCCGACATCAGCCATTGGGGGTGGCATTCCATTTGAACTTTGGAATGGTAGGAAAGTCAATGATTCTGATGTAGCACATTTAAGGGTTTTTGGTTGTCAGGCTTGGGCGTGGGTTCCATTGAAAGAGGGTAAGCTTGGCCCTCGTGCAGTGGAATGTGTGATGTTGGGTTACCAGGAAGGAATCAAAGGGTACCGTTTATGGAACCTGAGAGAACAAAAGGTGATAGTGAGCAGGGATGTAATCTTTAGGGAGAACGTCTTCCCAGGAAAGATGAGAGGTAGTCCTGGGCAGCAGTTTCACCTTGAGGAGTCGGGTGCAGCTCTGCCTATTGAATGGCTTATGGTAGAAGATGAGCCTGCCTCAGGGGAGGAGGTGCTTCTGGCTCAAGGGGAGGAGGTTCTTCCGGCTCCAGGGGAGGAGGTGCTTCCGGTTCCAGGGGAGGAGGAGTTTCCAGTTCAAGGGGAGGAGGTGAATCCAATTCCAGGGGAGGATGAACACCATGTTCCTGCGAGGGAAGAAGAGGCTGGACTAAGGAGGTCCATCAGAGAAAGGATCCCAAGGACATGCCAATGCTGCAACCTTGTGCACACCACGTGCACTGACGTCCAGATCCCTGAGACTGCTGAGGAGGCTCTTCAAGGATCCCATGCATCCCAGTGGAGGGCTTCGATGGAAGAAGAACTCAACCACATGAGGGAACATGGGAAGTGGTAGAGAGGCCCTTGGGAGGTAATGTAGTTAGTAGTAAGTGGGTGTTTACTACCAAAAGGAATGAATATGGGAATACAAGATTCAAGGCAAGGTTGGTTGCCCTAGGTTATCGTCAAGTGGAAGGAGTGGATTATTTTGAGACCTTCAGTCCTGTTATCCAGAGGAAAACAATTAAGAGTCCTGATGGCTGCAGCGATTGAAAAGGGTTGGGATATTCAGCAATTAGATGTAGTCGGGGCGTATCTAGATTGTCCTCTTGATGAAACTGTGTACATGGAGCCAGCATCATGTTTTCCTGAACCAGGTAGAAGCCCTCGATATTTTGTGTATAATTTGTTTAAAAGTGTTTATGGACTGAAACAGTCTGAGAGGAACTGGAACAATTTTTTGAATGGATGCTTGTTGAAGATGGGTTTATAACGATGTGTGTCTGACCCTTGTGTTTACAAGGGAAGTGGTATTATTGTGGGAGTGTATGTGGATGATATGTTGATGGTTGGAGAGAAAAGAAGTATTGAAGACTTTAAATGTGAGTTAGCCAGACAAGTTAAAGTCAAGGACCTTGGAGAGATAAAAAGTTTGTTATCTCTCAGTGTGACAAGGATGAATGATGTTTTGATTGTTAGCCAAGAGGCATATGTTGACAGTGTTTTAAGCATGTTTAATATGTCTGAGTGTAAGGCTGTTACTACTCCACTAGAGATGGGGAATGTTACAAGGGACATGAATGAAAATGATGAAGCTATTTTTGACACTCGCCTTTATCGCAAGGCGATTGGTTGTCTTTTGTTTCTTTCAGGAGGAACTAGGCCAGATATTGCCAATGCTGTGTGCAAATTGAGTCAGCACTGTGAGAAACCAACCGAGGGAGATTGGAAGCGTGTGAAGCATGTGTTCCGATACTTAAAGGGGACAAGGGGGTATGCTCTGCACTACTCCAGGACTGGTAGACCTATAGACGTGTATGCAGATGCAGATTGGGCCAATGATAAAGCTGATGCCAAGTCCATCTCTGGCTATGTGTTTAAGTTAGCTGGGGCAGCTGTCATCTGGAGAAGTAAAAAGCAAGGGTGTGTTGCAACCTCTACAACACACGCAGAGTATATTTCTATGTATGAGGCTGTCACTGAGGTAGTGTGGTTGAAAGCATTCCTGCAGGAGATTAATTTATGTGCATTTGTTTCTACCCCTTGTGCCGTCAATGTAGACAATCAAGGGGCAATGTGTATTGCTGAGAACAATTCAGTGTGTGATAGAAGTAAACATATCAATGTCAAGTTTCACTTCATCAGAGAGCAGATAGCATGTGGAGGGTTAGTTTTTAAGTATGTTTCATCAGCAGAAAATATTGCAGATATACTGACAAAATCTTTACCTGGACCAAGAACCAGATTATTTTCTGATATGTTGGGTTTAAAGTAAATGTAGATGCCTGATCTCTAGGTAAAGTTTGTTTGTCTTCTGTTTGAATGCTAATTGTAGTTCTCATTTTTACTTTGTTTTTGCAATGATCGTTTGTTCATAAATGTGTGTAAGATTATGATGCATTATTTAAGTAAAATAACGAGGGGAGGTGTTATAATGCGTTAAGTTTCATAAATAATGAACATCTGTGTTGGAATGATTTAAATTTACATGCATTATGTTTCTCATTTGTTTTTGGTCGTTGGAGAAAGGTGACGAACGAATAAAATAAAGTCAGTCTCGTTTCAGCATTCAAGCAGTGTGGTTTGTCATTGAACTTATATGATTGCAATCCTATCCATCCGCAGTAGTTAGGGAGATAAAAATTATTGCGGCTGGAAACCGATTTTTAACAAAGAAATATTTTCCATTACACTTATATCTTGCCTGCTCTGAGAAGAGTCTCAGACAACATATTTATACTGCTGTTCATCTTGGTTTCCTTCAAGCTGTAAATACGTATGTTTAGGCAATGCAAGACTAAGAATGGAGAACAATTGATCACAACTAAACAGGCCTTTGGCATATTTAACACAGTAAAGTCAACTCAATATCTAATCTTGTACCCATTTCCAATAAGATCAATGTAAAAATATGAAATCTGAATGCCCATATGATTTTTTATATGCAATGAAGGATTTACAGCTATCATGTTTTCTATGAAGTTTGTCTTTAATTTTAAGAATTAAATAACAGCTCAAATCAAAATTTCAAATAGAATGCTAATGCAGTGGAAGATAACTAATCCAGAATTCTGAATAACAGAAGAATTCTAGCAATAAAACTATTTTTGATGACTTTTTCCAACTCAAATCATTGAAGTACATAATATTGAAGAACATTATTTCTGTTGTAACAGAATGACTAAATAACGCAGCCATAGTGCTATTTTGAAGGTGTTGTATGCTATCTAAAAACAAGAAATATCTTAATTCTCAAAGAGGCAAAGTCCCAGACATTTTGTATTAGTGATCTCCTACTTTATGTACCACCTTAAACCACACAGGGCTGAGAGGTACCCAGATGGAAGAGTATGACCTCCATGTCTTGAAAGTTTAATATTTACCTGTCTATTAGCTAAGTATGAGGTGAACTCTTCTTCTCATAGAAAAGCAACCTGAAGATTGATCATTGACAGCTATTTAAGGTCCTACTTAGGAGTACAGGGAAAAAATCTACACAAATGAAATAAAAACCTAAGTATGAATGAAAATATATATACAGTCAAAGAAATACATAAGAACCATAGGAATAATGAAAACCCAGGAGGATACTCAAATGACCAATTACAACTTCAAATTTAATATATAAAAATTCACCAAAGTCTCAAACTGTCAGCAACTTGTTGTGGATCAAATTTTAAACAATCCTTCATTTGGTTTTAATGGTTATTATGTAAAGATTATAATTATAAAGGACAGAAGTTTTTAAAAATAATTATTCAGGGTAAACTATAATAGTATGAAATTATAAATACAATCACCTTGACATTATGTATTGGTTATAACTTTTTATTGCCAATCTTCAGTGTTGATTTACTACTTTCTTGTTGCTGTAACCAGAACAAATGAACTCTTTCAAGCCAAGATTTCCAATACTTATTACATTCTGACAGATTAAGTGGGAATACATCAGCTGGGGATCCATCACTATACGCAATCACCACTAAACCACCATTAACCTGAAATAATCACAAAAAAAGCAAATCTTCATTGAAATTTCTAAAATAGCATATTCATTTTTAAAGTTAAAATTCACACAGAAAATTTTGTGGGGCAATTGCAGAGAATAATACATCAATTAACTAATTTAATAAAAATTAATCTATTTTTGTCTACCATAGGAATTGTTAAAGTTAGTAATGCTTTCTTTGATTTCTTGGAAAAAGAATGGCCCTATGATGTGTGTTAAGCATAATTATGTAAGTTCATAAAAAACTTGTTGAAAACAATATTTGCAAGCTCTCACAAATCTGAACATTTTGAAACATGCACTCAAACAATTGCATTGAAGATACCTGTACTGGATAGTTTTGATCGTAATTCATTGCTCCAATGTAGGCACTCAGCTGAATAGGAGCATCATATGTTTTATCCAGAGTAGGCTTTGGTTTATCTGACTTCTTCCATTCAATCAACACCTCTTTTCCCCTGAAATGAAACTGGGCATTAGGTAAAAAACAATCTTAAACTGGAAAAATACAAACTAATAAAATTTAGGAAGCAAGTTACCGCACAAATTCAGCAGAAATGCTTGTGGGAAAAGCACCAGAATAACTTGTACGCAATGGCACCAAAAGAGCAATTCAGCTAACTAAAGTACCACCGATGTCCACTAATTATGATTATATGTATCACTAAAATATTATATGAAATGTTAGTTATATCCAAATAAACATTTGCACAGGGAAAATATAGGAATCACAACATACTTATCACCAATCAAGGTGGTCCCCAATTTGCCACCTAGGTTGAGATAACAACTATACAGCATATACATTAAGCATTCATGCCGACATGATGTTCGATGCATATCCATTAACTTGAGTAGAAAGCCACTTAAAAATGCACAAATGAAACACCATTTAACTTAGTTATCTAAACAGCAATAAAATAAGAAATCCCAAGTGAAATGGTATGCAAATGCAGTATGATGGTCCGTTATTATTCTGCAGATGTTGTCAAGAACCACTTAAAAAGTGGCTTAAGTCGCTAATGGATGCTAGGAGGAAGAGCAAATGGATGGAGCAGATTATCAGTGGAAAAAGGGCATGTTTAATCTTTATCCACTGGATTTAAATCTCGGTGTTTTCGCCTGGCTGCCGGATTTAAATCAATGCATGCCCTGAGCTGGGATGTTTTGGGCACTCATGACATGCAGTGAAAACATTTAAAGGGATTTTTCGGGCACGCTAGGCGTTTAAAAGTTAAGTTCATGGTAGACAGAACAACTATGGGTATGTGGTTAAGAAGTGAAAGGTTGAAAAGTTTTATATGGATCAAGAATCAATATTGCTCCAAAACCTGAAATTTGGAGACTCGAGGGAGAAAACTGGAAAGAACAGATGGCTACTAACAGGGTGAGATGTGGGTTTGGAAAAAGATGGGAGGAAAAAAGGAGGCCAGAAAGGAAGACAATTGATGAAATACCAGGCATGGTATGGGAAGAAAGGGAGTTCCAGAAGAAGACCAAGAATTTTTCCAGTTCCGCCTTAAACTGGTTTCATTCCTACTTGACAGGTAGATCTCAAGCAGTTAAGGGTTCCAGTGATGAGCTATCCTATTGGCTCCAGGTTTCATGTGGTGTCCCACATGGCTCTGTTCTTGGACCCCTCCTGTTTACCTGCAAATCTATATTCACTCCACTGTAGATGAACTTCCATATTTTATCGAAGAAAATGCAGATATTTGTTCTATCAGCGATTGGGATAAAATTAACTGCCTCCAGTAAAACCAATTCAAAATGCATGCAATTATTTTTGGTAATACAAGGTTCTTAAACAGCATTGATTATGATCACCTTACGCTTCTACGTGTTAGTAGTACTATTGTTCAGATCAAAAAGACTGTTTGGTACCTTGGACTCACCCTTTCATGTAATTTATCATGGGATCAGCACATACTGGAAATGTGTAACAAGGGAAATAAGACTATCTACTCAAACTGCAAAAGAAAAATCTTCCCGTTTCTACCAGAGTTCTACTTGTATCCTCTCTTATATTTCCAATTTTGGATTATTGCATAATAGTATATAGTGACTTAACTAATGTTCTTGTTCTTAACTAATGTTCTCCAGCGATTTATTAACTGTTGTATTAGATTTATATTTGGCCTTGCAGAGATGATCATGAGTACAAATATTACACTGATCTAAAGTGGTTACCTTTTTTATCTCAATCGTCTCAGGCTTAACTTTGTGGAAGTTCATTTTATAAATGAAAAGGAAAACTTTGTCTTATTCCACCAATTTATTTTCTGGTACTACTAGTTTCGACGCAGCGGCGTCATCTTCAGGTACAAAGAGTAAAGACAAAAACATGATCCATATATATCATCCAGGGTAGGCGTTGGGGAGGGGAGGAGAGTAGTAGTACCGGAAAATAAATTAGTGGAATAAGACAAAGTTTTCCTTTTCATTTATTGGTTACCTTTTGATTCTCGAAGGAAATATTTCTTGGGGTCCTTTGTTTTCTCTCTCTTCCTTAATCGGAATCCTGCCTTCCTATATGATCTAGCCTATATGATATTACCCCCAGAAGAAGTGTTTCCCAAAGATTAACCCGATCAGATCCGAGCTTCCTTCATATCCCTCAAGCCCGTACCAACCTCTGTCTTAACTCCTTACTTATCACTGCTTCCAAGTTTTGGAACTCTTTACCCTCTCATATTAAATCCACCTCATAACTCCATTCATTCAAATAAAAACATATATTCATATTTAAAAACTCAACATTAAATTTGTGCAAATCTGGTTAGTGTAATTGGTGTAAAATTGGTTTAATTTGTTTTTATTCAATGCATGTATTACAATTATTTGAGCAGAATGTATATATGTAGTTACTTGCTCCAATGGGTTACCCCAGAGCATTAATAAAGCTTTTGCTCATTTATTCATATACAGACAAGGAAGAAATGGTGGGTGGAGGAGCTAAGTGTAGGAAATGATAAGGAGAAGAATGTATAATGTACAATGGGAAAAGAGAGGAGCGGTAGAGGCATTTCAAATAAGGTTCAAGAGAAAAATGAAACATGATGAAGTAAAGAGTGAAATAGAGCACAAAAAGAGTTGTTTAATGAGAGAAAGCGACAAAGAGATAATCCATCCAAATGTGATAAACACAAGTAGTCTCAGAAGTATTCCTCTAATATACCTACCCATGTAAAAGGATTTGTGTTGAAAGCCTCTTGAACCTGTGATGAAGGGCTTTAAACTGTGTTGAAACTGCCTTGAACTGTGTTGGTCTCTCTTGTTCCAAAAGCAGGAGCATGTGATTCTGTTGAAAATGCCTTGAATTCTGCCTTGACCTCACTTGAAATTCTGCCTTGAACTGCCTTGTTTTTAAGTGTGTTGAGACTGCCTTGAATTCTGTCTTGATCTCTCTTGAAATTCTGCCTTGTTTTTAGTGTGTGTTGAGACTCCCTTGAATTCTGTCTAGAACTCACTTGAAATTCTGCCCTGAACTGTCTTGTTTTTAAGTGTGTTGAGACTGCCTTGAATTCTGTCTTGATCTCTCTTGAAATTCTGCTTTGTTTTTAGTTTCTCTTGAGACTCCCTTGAATTCTGTCTTGATCTCACTTGAAATTCTGCCTTGTTTTTGAGTGTGTTGGGACTGCCTTGATCTTGGTTGAAATTCACTTGACTTACCTACTTTGATACTTAGTATGTGGAAACTATAAGTTCTATATTGAATTTTATTTGCTTTGAGAACATTTCTCTTAATCCAATGTCCATGCTTATGAACAAAGTCACCACTCTCCTGACAGCCTTAAAAATATACCCTTCTCCTTCTACTCCATCCTTTTAATCAGTCTCCTTCCGATGTCTCCGGGGATTTCAATTTTTAAATCTTAGATGATTTCATTTTTTATATAGGAAGTATACAATTATTTTTTAATTTTGCATTATATTCTTTAAAAATGCTCAAATCAAGCTGTGTATGTACAAAAAATGTACTTTAATGTGCATAAATTTAAACCGAAAGGGGACATATTTACATCACAGAAAACTGCAGAATGTGTCCAGTTTGATTGCGCAATTGCTGCAGAACAATAGGCTATGTCGAGTCCAAGGCTCAACACCAAGAGTGGTTAGTGTTAGGTTTGAAAGTATTTGATTAATATGTACATGTCACTGCAGGACAGAGAAGACATGGCATAGCGGAAAATAACTACCGGATATCGGGATCGTATTGGTTTGGCTTCTGCATATCAGGTTCCAGATATTGGGCGATACATTCCCACGGGCAGTGATGGATGTTGAGAAGAGGAGAAGCCATTGGCGTCGTGAAGACTGATGAGAAGAAATCCCCTATTGTTGTTTCAGTCCGAGGGCTTTCTTGCTATTGTGCTCAATGGCCCATTCAGTAACAAGAAATTTAATAAAAATTCCCATCTAGAATAACTTGGGCTTACCGCTTAGAATAACTCGTATATGGCAGTTGCGGTTCTCAACCGGTACCGGTATACCAGCCGGTAAATTTGCTGCCACACTTGATATCTAGAAGCTTGGTTGTGATCACGGTCTTTAAATTAGGGACCGTGGTTGTGATAAAATGTTAATGTAAATCGTGAGATATTTCGCAGAAAATGTTTCTTGTTGAGATGCAGCTTCAGAATAAGCTGAAGAGGATAGTGGTTGAAAAAATAGTCTGAGTAACCGACTGTGAACCACTGCTCATGTAGTCCAAAACAATAAAAAAACAGAGTTATCCACAATATCAATTACCACAATTAAACGCCGATTAAAAATTACCCCGAGAGAAACAATTACAAAAATGTAACAATTTCTCCTGGAGTTGATTACGAGTGAAATTACAATTTGAAAAAATGTACCGATTTAAGTAGTAAAAGTAAATTGAATGTAATGGTTACCGGTAATCAGATTACTTGTAACTAATTACTTCCATCACTGTCCATTATCGTACAGCTATCGTACAGCAGTGAACTTAACACGGAAATAAAATCAGCCTTCAAAACTACCAGTCTACCACTTGTTAGTGTAAAGGAAATTATTCTCTATTTGTGGTTCATAATCAAGCTCCATTAGTAATTGACAACGAATTTAAAGAAGCATCTGCCCGGTATTTTTAGCCCATGGTTCATCCTCCGTCCGAAATTTTGGCGAAAATGAGAAGCTTGCAAACGAATCGGAGGGACTTTAGTTCAGCCGGTAAACACTTCACTGAGAGCTTTGCGTAATTATTTACCCTTATACATTATATTATTTCTCTGTATATTGATACATTCAGCAATTTTCTCCTTTCAATATTTCCACAAAGTTATGTCTTGATTGAAACGTGAACAAACATGAGGGAATTGGAAAATATTTTGTTTATTCTCAGTGATATTGCATTTATCTTCATACTATGTGGCAATATAGGTTTCAATTAATTAATGCCTGAAAACTGTCATCGTGATGTAATGGTATTTCCTCCCAGACTATCACGGAATTGTCATTTAAAAATTAGTTCTCGAAGTTACTTTATTCCTCGGAAGTGGCCATACATATAGGACTGTCTTGGCACGGGAGATATGATTTCGGGTACGAGAATATGCACGTAGAATCGTAGGATAGGTGATCATGCAAGAAAGATCTAAGTAGTTAGGTAGGCTAGCACAATGTAATATAATTAATGTGCCATAGCGTAATAGTAACATTCATAGAATTTGAAATGTAAACTATAATTTTTTAATTTGAGAGGGTAGGAAAGTTTCAAGGGGGTGTCAACAGAAAATTTCAAGGGAGTCTCAACAGATAATTTCAAGCGAGTCTCCACAGAGAATTTCAAGAGTGTCTCAACAGAGATTTTCAAGCGAGTCTCAACAGAGACTGTGCTGGATTTATGTATCAAATTTCAACACAACTTCAAGAGAGATTCAAGGCAATCATTTCAAGATGGTTTCAACACAGATTCTTCCACTAGTGTATGCAAATCGATTTTGATTCAATAATATGTAATTGACAATGCCAATCCTTATACAGGGACAACAATTTTTGAAGAAAAGATGAAGGAAGTACTTTTATCAGTTAAGATTAATTATTCCTACAATATCATACTAAGAAACACATTTACAAGTCAATAATATTTTTACATGTTTTTCCTATTTGAAATCATAAAAGACAGGGAAAATTCAACAATGTAATCAATTAATTTGGTTTAATTAGCAATTAGACTAAAATAAAGAAGTTTCAATGCTGGGCCAACAGGTAAATAAATAATAGTCCCAAAAGGTAACGTGGACATTGTCTGCAACCAAATCTACTTTCCCCACAATCAATGTCATAATGATAAAACAAGTGTTGATATTGTACTGACTTGTATGAGGCAATGCAGTCCAGAACACCATGGTAAAAGAGGTGAGAATGGCAAACTGAACCTTCTATTACTTGAACGTCCTTAATTTCTGCAATAACAGATGTTAAGCTCTTCCAAGAGCCAGCAACTCCTTGTCCATCAAGCACAAGGGCTTCTTCTGATGCACCCCGAAGAAAAGATTGAATTGCTGCATGAAACTGAACACCACCGTTAAGCTGTGCTGCAAGAAAGAGTTAAACAATCATGCGACGGATAACTAAGTATTTATCGTGAAATCACAAAATATTTACAGCGAGGGTATTGAGCTTTAAAGGAAGAACTTAGTTTCAAACAACATCCAAGTCATCCTTTACAGGGGAATGAAACGAAAATCTACGTATGACCACGGCAGTGGCGGATTAGTTAGTAATTTTCCAGCGGAAATAAAACAGAAGATATACTGTTTGGGCTATCCATTTACCTTTGTAAAATTTTAGGAAGCCTTCTTCACCCAGTAGCGATATCATTTTCTCTCTCCATTTCTTGAGAAGCACTTTGGACACATCAGACATCGTGGCATTCAATATTTTACCAACCGATGGATATATTTTTGAATACTCTCTACTACGAGACAGGGAATTTACTGAAGGTTCCAAGGAATACGAAGGGATTACACTTTTATTTTGATTGACCAATGGAAACCCTTTAATACTTTTCAAAACTACTGACGGCACAACTGCCAAGGTATCACGTTGCAATGGTTTCACAAAACCATCAAGTGATGTTTCGACGGACTGATGAGTATCGCCTTTTTGAGGTACACTGATGTCGCAGTCAGGGGCAACATTACTTCTACTAGTCTTTATATGAGAGCGTGGATACATGGACGTATCAAGATTATGCACTTCATTTTCGCCAGCAGAGATAACAGGATTCACTAAATCGTCCTCAGCGCCTTGTTTATGAAGAGAGCTTGCAACAGATTTTCTTCTTTTACCTCTGCTTTCAAGTAAATTTCCATACAAACATTTGTTTTCTTTGTTTACTCTCTTCACTGCTTCTCCGACTGAAGTTTTCTTCTTCGCATTTCCACTGACTTGTCTTAAAAAGATAAGTAACAATTTTGAGGGTGTAACTAATCCGGATTTTAAGTACGACTGCATGATGTCATCAAGTAATTTGTGAAATTTTAAATCAACATAATAATGCATTCCATCTCATTTTTCACTAAATCCCTTCGCTTGAACGAGACGGTAATCGAAAACCGATTCTCGAATGCAATCAAGGTCGGAGTCGGACTGGTCGGAGAGTTGCGATGGTCCCGAGCAACTATCGACCAGTTGAAGCGCAAAATTCAAAACAATTTCACCAAAGCAGGGAATAGAATAACTGACCAAAGTCTCAACATCGAATAGATACAACTTTGTTAAAAAAATGACGATATTCCGTACAGTGTCGTGCTTACCATGATTTATACAAGTTTTATAAAATACGCGCTTCAACTTATGGTTGATGAAAACAAGGACCAATATCATCATCCATTCACGGAGACAGGTTGATCATTAAGGATTGGACTGAGTGTAGTTGTCTGTTTTTAGTGTGAACTTTCAACCACTATTTGCGTGGTAAAGGAAAATAAAAGGGGAATCACAACAATTAAGTATTTCTAGTGAGCCATGAAGATGAAATGGAATCATTTCGTGAGTAACATATCATTTGCAATAACCCCCTGCTTAAAAAAAGAGAAATTTAAGTATTCTTTCCTACCGCTCTATTCATATACAAATTCAATAAATTCTATTCTGTCCAAATCATTGACGATCGATGATAAATTTACCTTGAGAGAAAATGAATCCATGAACAAGATGTTAGTGCCGAACTGGCCGAATATCGGAACGTCGCGTCGGCTAGCTGGAATCCGAGTGGAATTAAGATTTACACGAGAAGAATTCAGGAAAAGTTACATTTAATTTACATGAGAACTTTCCTCGAAAGCACATTCGTCCAGCCAATTTATTTCACTGGGGTAATGCACGACTTTAAATTCATAAATGTCTGTAATTATAATATGTATACATTATAATTTCTTGTATTAGAGGGTAGGGACGCGCGTAATGAGGGGTGGGAGTTGAGTGTATGTACAACTCCTCTCTTCAAAGCTCAAGGGGAGTTTGTGTAGATAAAAGCATTAAACGATGCTTTTTCAGGGGAAAAAAAGATTATTAATTCGATTTAAAAAGAGCCAAATACAACTCCTAACGTGAATTGTTAAATGATCTTCTCATAGAAGTGATTACATTTATTATACTTTCATTACAAAGAATATGTCCACTCATGTCAATATAATTCGGACAAGGAAGTGAGGGCAAAACATGGGCGAATAGGGAAACCTCGAGAAGGAAAATACTGCTTCTATCCTTCAAGACCATGTTAGATACTGATAAAAAAAGGAAAGAATGTTAGCTGTATTAATATACTACTTATAAGAGCGATAATAATTTCACTCGGGTTAGCAAAAACAAGCAGTAGATGAGATCAAGTTATCTGAACAAATTCTAAAGGATATCCTTCATATGCGTCAAATATGCATGTCCTCCAATTATGTGTAAAAAAATACTAAATTTTCAAAAAAAGCATGAAATAAAATTCCCACAGTATGAGAAAATAAAGAAATGGGAATTTACGGCAAAGAAATTGATGCAGCGGTTGACAGGGTTAACGCGTAGAGCAAGGTACGATGGAGGAAATTCAGATTGAAATGATAGTGGAAAGAAAATAAAGCATAAATAAATCATTCATCATATTCTACTTTTGTCACTCGAACTCAATGTGAATTCTATACGTGTTGCGACTTCGTATATATCAGTGATACGCACTTAGAAGTGAACATTTCACATGCCTTTCGTGATTTTCGACATGAGGATCATCCATTAACAACAACTTAAGTGGTATTAAATAAAACGAAACAGCGCTTCAATTTTAATGTCAGATTTTCCTGTCATATCCTAAGGCCTTCTTCGATTGGCATGAATCCCAACCAGGAGGATTTGAAGGGAATCTGTGACATTGTTTAAGGGCTATTATCACTATCGATAAATCCGGGACTTTGCTGTGAGATTTTTAAATAATATTCAATGGGTTGATACAAGGAGCAGTTTTGTTGAACTTTCAAGTACCTCTGCAGCTAAGGTCCTACCTTAGCAAAAACAAGCAGTGAAACACCCTAAAGTATGCAGCCATCATAGTGTTGTAATTTAAATCCTTTTTTTTTGTTTTTTTTAACCAGTAAAAAATTGACACTGAAAATTCCCGCGACAAGGAGAATTACGAGAAAATTATGGGAAGGGCGCGAACTGAGCTTCATCCCAGTCAGTTTAACCAATAATTCACTAATAAAATTCTTTTGCATTAAGAGGTTAACTTCAGTCTCTCTCACCAAATCATATACCAACTGTAAAAATTAAATCCCGAAGTAATGTTATTTCCCTAGTTTCCAAAATAGATGGAACGAACGGTAGGACAACCTTTTATTTTACATGAATCGAACAACCTTATGACTTTTCTTCAGCATAACTCAGCGTTACAACAGAATCCTTCTAACAAAATTATAATAAACCGGTTGGATGGAATGCGAAACTACCTACTGATCTCTTGACACCTTTCGGACAGGGGCGGATTAAGGTTGGCGCCTGGGGGTTATGCAAAACCTCTCAACGAAATGGGGGTCTGGGTGGACCTCCCTCGGAAAATTAAAAGAAATGAAGCACTTGGAACGTAGGTTTGGTGTGGCTATATTATATAGCAGAAATGATAAAATATTGAGTAAAGCTCTCTAATTACATTTGAAAAACGTAAACAAACGATGTAAAGAATGCCATTCTTGTGAAGATGCAGGTCTTCCGGGTTTTACACCGCGTTGGTCCATGTTCCCTAGGACCAAGGTGAGTAGATAGATTCTATCTACTCACCTTGCCCTAGGACGACAGTTTCGGCGGCGTTTCAGTCGGCTTCTTCAGGTCGATAAAAGTGAAGGCACAGCCATTCGTTGTCTTTTATACATCTCACCCGTTGGAGTCAGGCCTAACGCTTGACATATTTAGGACGACGAATGGCTGCACCTTCACTTCACCGACCAGAAGAAACCAACTACAATGCCGGCGAAACTTCGTCCAAGGAAACATACCAACGCGGAAGACCTGCATCTTCACATCCATCAACCCGCGGCAGCCTACACAAGGATTTCAAACTCCTTTCTTCTTTAATGCCGTACAAAATGAAAATTGGTCGGAATGAAATAAAAAAAGTAAACAAGATGGTTGAAGCGTTTATTTTGTGGAATTTCGACATGACGCAATAATTAAAACTTTGTAATGTTCCACACTGTTTTTATTAATGGTACAAGCCTGACCGGTTTCAATGTTCACACATCATCATCAGAGGCTAAAATTACCTCTGATGGTAATGGGTAGATGGTAGAGGGTAATTTTAGCCTCTGATGATGGTGTGTGAACATTGAAACCGGTCAGGCTTGTACCATTAATAAAAACAGTGTGGAACATTACAAAGTTTTAATTATTGTATCATAAAAAAGGTATTTGAAAATACTAATTTTCTTTAATATTTTTATTTAATCCGCAAAAATCAAAATGATAACATTCAAAGAAGAACTACCAGGCTGCAGAATACATTTGTAATAGTTTTAATAACGAGTAAACATGTAGGACCTACTAAATATTAAAATTAATTAAATAAACAAAATATAGACTTTTGCTTTGAAGTAATGTAGTCACCCTCACCATTACAGATATACGGGCTGACGTAAATTAAGAAAATATTATTTAGTAGTAACGTTTTGAGTGATAGATAACAACAAACGAAAATTCGGCCCTAAAGGGCTTTACTTTTACGTTTTTCATTAAAATAGTGCTTTTACAGCCCAAAAAATGCATATTTAGATCCGAAGTACTAAGGACTCTTGGGGCACGGTTTCCCTTTCATTAAAAGTAACCAAATTTTAGCACATGAATATTAACTTTAGTTCGATCATTTTGAGAGTAGGAACTTTCTAAATTCCGGAAAATTAGGGTCACCCTACTATCCAATGTTCATACTCTGATTTTAGCTGAAAAACAAAAAAATTCTTTTTGGAGACAAAAGAGGTCAGAATACTTCTGGCAAAGTGTGTTTACATCACTTTTCACATCTGCGGTTTTTAGAACGGCACTCTTTGCCAAAATGTCCTGTGGGAGAAAGATATTTATTCTGAATACGTCCATAACCACATCAGAAAATCTAGAGAAGTCCTCCAGAACTCAGTCCAAAAAGGGGATGTAAATTGAAATGGTACATATAAATACTAACTAATATATATAGATTCACGTTCATCCGAAGTTGATGAAAGAGCCCCCTTCGGATAAAGTGGACCTTGGTCTACTACTCAAAATAACAGAAGGGTTAACTATTTTTATAGCTTTATTTAAGCTACCATGAAGTGTCTGGGTTTCAGTAGAACCCAAACGCCATCAGGATACCAAACCTCTAAACATACTACATTTATTTATGGAACAGTGGATTTCCCATTGAAAATTGTTTCTATAATTGGAAAAAAGCCAGTATACACTATGAAAGCTTGTTATCGGTCGACATTTTGGCATTGACATAGTTCAGTTAAAATATAACAAAACAATCAATTCCCTGGAATAGAAAAAGAACTCGTGTTTTGTAGTTTAACTGCTCAGTAGTGTCGGCTTGCAGAAATCTTAAATTATCGAAAAAAACACACTCGTGTTGGCTCGGCTTTGAGTCGAAGCAGCTGAGTAATATGAGAGAATAATTCCCGGTAATGTGCGACATCAACCTGTGCACCTGTAATAAAAATGAAGGAAAATAGCAACCGTTATCCGCCTTGGTAAATCTAGCGGTGTGTCCATAGGCGCTATCATAGACAGTCCATACCAAATATGTATATTGCAGCTAAATCGCGATATTCTCCAATGAGTGCGCCCATTAGAGAATTGCATGGCTCGGCCACTATGTATTTCTTAAAGAGTACAAGGGACCTCCATCAAGTTAGCGCCACCACTCCAATTCTGTTCCAATTCTGGGACCAGTGCCAATAATAATTAGTGCTGAATTCGTCCTTTCAAACCGCACTAATATTAGAATTCGTGTTTCATATTTATTT
Source organism: Pyrrhosoma nymphula (assembly GCA_963573305.1). NCBI lineage: Eukaryota > Metazoa > Arthropoda > Insecta > Odonata > Coenagrionidae > Pyrrhosoma > Pyrrhosoma nymphula. The sequence continues at coordinate 153,229,158 of OY754328.1, forward strand.
GTTACCCTTAAAATTAATCAACATTTAATATAGACCCGTAGTTTACCAAAAGTTACACATACATTACAGCAACCAATGAGGCCTTAATTCCTGCAGAATTGTATGCATGAAAAGCGCGTGAATATCTGTAGAAATTCCTGTATAAAAGTCAACTAGAAACACGTGCAAGAATTATCAGAAATTCCTGGAAAAAATTCTGGCGAAAATTCTGTGCAGAGAATCCTGCTGGAATTCTTGCAAGAAAATAGCGTGAAAATCATACAGGATTTTCTACAGGATTACTTTCCGAATTTCCTGCAGGATTTTCTGCAGAATGTTTTCGTAAGTGTCCTAGGCACAGTAGAATTAAGTAATGCCATCAATATTCATCCTTTATTAATAACATTTGTACTTTGTACTCCCTGTTCGCTTTTATGTACCTGTTAGTTTAAAATATTTATAGCATAAAAATTCATTCTCCAAGGATTTGGGGGGGAGGGGCGATCCCTTTGGATCAGCCCCTGCTTTCGGATTGAGTGAACTAATGCCGAAGTTAGGTTTCTCTCCACCCTTCCTCCATTCTGCAAATAATCCTGCCAATGACAACCTAATCTCTCTTCAGTGGCGCAAATTACCAGAGTAGTTAATCGCCTCCCCAAATATCTATTACCTACTACTAACAGGGATGATAACTTCAACGCAAGTATCATTTTCAGATAGATTTATCCAAATAAAAGTCTTCACCACATTTCATCGATCCAATACTGAAACCAAATCACTTTAGGTTCTGTCTGTATGGCTTGATCATTCAATGCAAGTTTAAAAGGTTTTGAAATTGTAAAAGAGTTTTGATTAAGTCATCTTTTCTGGAAAAATAATGGTCAAGAAAATAATTTTAGCCAAAATAAATTATTTTGCAAAACTTAAAACGAAAAATCATGAATATGCTTAACTTATACTCATCCTGGGCGTTATCCTTCCCTCCTTCTAGGCAATGGCTGAGTGAGAAGTAAATTGAGCAAATATTTAAAGGATTCGACCCAAGAACATCAGCCCAGCCAACCGGAACACATATTATGCGTCGACCTACTGAGTATCTGAGTCTCTCTAACGTGATGAGACAATTCTACGGAGACAAGAGAGTTGGGCGGCAGTAGTGCACTCGGACATTAAAAGACTTGACGTCTTGGGTGCCCCGGACATTTTTTTACTGAAATATGTCACACGCACTCTCAAGGAAACGGGTCTCTGTGGAATCCAGGGAGCGATAACAGAGTTTTTTCGAGCAAAAGATTCGGTTGAGAAATATGCACTCGGCACACAGCTCTTTTCTTGGATGTAAATAACTTGGCTCCATAGTCCGTCCAGCCAATGCCTCTGATTCTACGATCGAAATGCTAATGGGTGAGTAAAAGTACGAGCATCATCAACTGTATGGGGTAGATGGCATACAACATACAGGTTCGTAATAACGTGATTTTGGGTCGGAAGTCTTTCAGTACTAAAGGAAGGCTGGAGAAAATCAAGGGACTCAGATGTGTTGTCATCAGTCAATCATTGTATTCCGTAAATATTTCGCAGTGATGTAGACTCGAACGAGAATTCAGTAAATATTGTAACACGTGGAAGAATTTCGCTGTATGGGAAGTAGGGCTACCAGTGTTAGAGGACGCAAAAAAAGATGTAGTGAACGGAGTAGCCCAAGAAAAGAAGGCATTCTGTAAGAAGAAGGGTCTTGGAACAACTAGCAACACCAGCTAGGAAGTAGGGAAGCACGTCTTTGAAACATACGTGTGGAGAATGGCAGCGATTCTAGGACGACAACAGCAGCAGAACACAAAAGATCGGAAGCCATGGCAATAAGGTGTAATCAAAGATTCTTGAAGATCAAAAGAATGGAGTGAATCACCAATGAAGAAGTCTTACAAAGATGGAGAGAATAGATGAGTAATGGAACTGCTAAGCGGAAGAGGCTGATTGGGTGGACTGATTTTCCGAGACGTTACAGCCAACAGGAAACTATAATTGAAGGAGAAATGAATGAGAATAATTACAGAGGAAAACCAAGGATGGAATACGTTAAGCAAATTATGGGTGATATTAAAACGAATGATTATGATGGAATAAAGCAGTGAGCTGAAATGAAAACTTTCCGAACGCCAAGTTTCATTGGAATGCACCCATTTCTTCCAATGTTTTCTTCTTCTGCTCTGCATACTTCCCAAATTTATTTATTCCAGCCCATTATGCAACAATATTCCTTCCTTTTCCCCTCTCAGCCAGCGATATTCCCTTAATCACGGTATTGAGTACCCCTCTGCCTCAAATAAATTACTCCGTCCACCCACTTTGTCTCTTTTTTAACTTCCCCAGCAACTTCATTTCTTCCCAACCCCAATCCTGGCATCCATCCGTTCGTTTTCTCAAATGTCTAAACTTATCTATTCATCTTCTCCAAACCCAAATCTAAAACATTTCCAGTTTACTCTCGTATTCATCTCTCTCTTCAATGTTCATGTTTCAGCGTCAGTGAAAACCCCACCCCACACCAAACTCTTCCTCCGTGATCAGTTCTCTCCTATCTCCTACCTCTTTTGGTGGTGTAGTTCTCCTAATAATGTTTGTATAAGTCATGTTGCCTGATGGGTCACAGTTCGACGTTCCAACCAAAGGGACTGAGCGATGAATTAACATTTTTCTCCATTATGCATCTATTTATTAAATTATGACATAAGGAAGAGAAAATTAAGGTAATTTTGAAATAAGCAATAATTTTTGTTTGCATTATTCCATCCTACATTTATCTTGCATTCGAGTCACTGAACTACAAAGACTACAAGAAGGTTTCAGCATAGGATGTGATTATCGGGTGAAGATCTACAGAAAACACAAAAGTAAATATGGCTCTCAGGATGGGGGAGGAAAATATTTCTGTAGAACTTTACCTAACGATGTCGTCTTGCCCCGTTACGCAGATCGAGTATGTAATAAATTTTTTGAGGAGTGGCACGATCATTAATTTTATTCCAATATGTATAACAAATTCCATATAGTTACGCCAGAGACAACGAATTTCACTTAGGAATGATTTTTTTGCCAATGCCAGGATTTGCCTGATCGTATGACCAGGTCTTTAATATCTTCATATTAATCCGATTCCCCCTGCTAGTGATATTCGGCCAATGCCTCAGAGTTGAGGCAGATTCAATATTTATGACTCCAATAGCCTTCCGATTGACGCAATCTGAATAGCATTCGTGAACTCTTGGCCTTAACAGGCAATGATAAAACTCGCGTGGGGCGGAGAATCTGCATACCATGGCACTTTAGGAATATCAGCGAATTTGCGTATCACTTGGATGCAGTAGACACAAGCAATCAAGGCAGCAGCATTGGCGGGCTCCGCTTGCACAGTGAATCACCCATGATTCACAGCTTACGGGGCAAGAGGCTGATGCCCCCACCGACATGTCCATTGTCAACGTCGTAAAGGGGCGTGGATCTCGTATAACCTTCTTCTCCGTCGGCTTTATGCGATTTATTTTAGGTATTTCCTGCTATTTTCCTTTTCATTCTTCCACTATATGCTCAAGTCGCCCTTATTATTACAGAATTTTTTTGTTCACTTTCCAGCGTTTTTGTTTAAAGAGCGCTCACGTATCTGACCCGCTCAGTAAAGTAATTTACATTCACATTGCTAGGTCTCTTTTTCAAAGCTTCTATAACCTTTCCGGTAGAAATTCTTTATTTCTCAATCAAATAATCTCTTTAAAAATTCCAAAATCCATTTTCCCTCTCCATTTTTGTTATTTATGCTTCCAAATACTTTTAATGGTTTATTAATTTTATCACATTTCTTAAATACTAATCTCTTACTCACCCAACTCCATTGATTTTTGACTGCTTGTATTTATTCTTAGCACTAGACTCTCACTGTCATTCCTTGGAAGTCTAGTTTATCCTTTAGTTCAAATATTTCATTTGTATTTTATGTAAGAACATTAGAAAGCCTAAAATAACTTAGATTTTTCTTCCAATTCCTCAGTTACTCTCACCTCATCACTTCTCAAACAGATAGGCGTAAATACTTCAGATAGCTGGAGGCGAGCAGTAGTTTTGACGACTTGAGTCTCATTTCAAAATCGTTCAAATTCATATTCACTTTTAGCGGACGACTTGAGTTATATTTCAAAATCAGCGGCCAGCCATAACTCAGGTCAGAAAACGCACATTTTCAGTTGATGCAAAATATAATTATGCCATTGTATTGCACTGTAACTGCAACTGTTATGTATCAACAAATTGGAAATGTATAAAAATGAAAAATTGAATATCTATGGATTCAAAAGTGATAATTCAGAGCAAGTGATCTACAGAATTAAATCTCAGCGCGCTCGCAAAAAAGAAAATTCGATCTCTAAACAACTCATGCACATAAGTACATCGAGATGTTTGTGCCTTATTCTGAATCCCTCTCAATGAATTACTATAACCATCACTTCCTAGTCACTAGAATATTATCCTGGGGCAAGTATCTGATGCTATATTTAGAAGTTAAATTAAAATATCTCCCACAGTTATGGACACGTACTGCATAGTTGCGCTAATTTCTGAGCCTGCAATTTCACTGAGTTGACTTCAGGCATGGAAATTATCTCTGCGCAAATCGCCGCGAATGATCCGAGCGACTGAGCGTGCCAATTTCCTTTTATACTGTATACTCTAGACTCATTATGGCAGTAAGAGATACTTATTTCTATTTTAAATCGAAATAACGAAGGAAGAGGAGGAAGCCATCTTACATTGCTCAGTATTGACTTCGCCTAAACACATAGTCCTTGAAGATAAAGCCCCACAAATGTTTTCAAAGTTTCGACAACCCTAAGAAAATGCTGCGAGACAGCATAAAATGTTTTATTCAAAAGGGAAATTGGTCGCAAACATTCGCTAATACGTGCTGTTTACTATCGTGGAGATATTCTATCCTTTTCAATGAGATAATTCAAATTATAATTGGATAACATAGGGACTTTTGAGAGATTAGTTTTTCGAATGCCATTAACCAAATGTTTTTCGCTAAAAATTCACACAGAAGTTTAGTGCCATTTACTTAGAGATTTAGATTCCAAAATCGATATCGCTCATACCTACACGGAAAGTAATATAAAATGAAATTACATGAGAACAACTCTGAAAAACTTTGAATTGAATTCTAGGCTTGTATGTCCGAGTGTAGTAAGCGCCATGTATCCACGAAATATTCCTACGGATGAGCAAACTATTATTCTGCAGAATTTTCAGCAAATAGGAACGTTTCTTAAGATGTAAGGACACCTTTTTACAGGGAGTTTCCTCAGATTAAGCAAATGGAAATGTCTTATTTCAAAGAATATTTGATTGCAAAAATATATATATTCAATCTGTGCAACACTGCCTTTCCTGGACTTTTAATATCACCCTCTTAAGTAAAGCCTCATAAAAAATGCAACGACAATCATCCGCGAATGCTGGCAACTGCAGGCTGATTGACCATGTGTCTCCTCATAAACTGCCTTCCCACGATTGACTAATCACAGCTATCTTTAACCCAACGGAATGTCCCAACTCTGCATAACTCACGGACCAGTGACTAAAACCATTAAGCATAATACCAAGTTTTAATGCCATCAATTGAAAATTGAAAAAAAATCTTTGATTTTGCATGAACACGCGCTCATTCCTCAGTTCGCGACCTCATGGACTTCTGTTTACGTCCCCAAGCATCTTTTCAAAGCGAGGGAAAATGCCAACATAGCGGACCCGACCGTCTTTATCAGACTTCGTCATTCATTTTCAATTGAGCAATGCCGTTCGAAGGCTGGAGAGTTGACCGCTGTCCTCATCCCCCCTCCCCTCCCCCTTTGTGAAGGCGATAGGCTGACCGCTCGCTCCTCTCCTCCTAATGAAAGGCACAGGATGACCTCGGGTGCCCCTCTGAATCCCTTCATCCCTATCTTCAAGGGACTCTTCCTGCCGCAGCCAACACACTCAGCCACCCTCAGTCCAACTCCCATTATCCCAATTCTTCCTCCCGCCCCCCCTTTCACCCTCCCCGCCCTCTCCTCCCACAGACTCCATCCGCCTCCTCCATCCCCGACTTGCCCATCCCACCGCTAGCCATTCCCTTCAACCAACTCCCATCCTCTCGCGCCCACAGCCATTACATACGAAATTGTACGTGTATGTACACTCCCACCAGTCCACTGCGACGGAGACATCCTCTGGTCAAACCCCACCAGACTATCGCGCTCTCAGCTCACGCGTGTATATATATATACATACTCGAATAGATAAATAAGGGTCGACGAGGGTCGGGCAGCTCCTCCACCACAAGCAGTACAGTGCGCACCACCGCAGAAGGATCGACCCGCTCACGCCGAGATGATGTCGCTCAAGTGTCTTTGCCTCGGAGCCCTCCTCCTGGTGCTGTCGACGGTGTGCACGGCGGAAGTGGTGCCTTTCGACCACTGCGGTTCTAGTGAGTTAAAGAGGATTTTTTTATTTCATTAACCCATCGCCTATGAAACGAGCGGTTCACGTTTATTGTCTCCATGTGTCGCAAGTGCGAGGTGCGTATGTATCCACCGCGGACTGGTACCGAAGGTCTGACTGCAGCTGAGATGTAGTGATAACACATAAGTGCGGGAAAAATCTGTGGCATCTCGATGAGCATCCGTGCCGAATCCCATTTCCGCGCCTTTTAGCGTACCGACGTATCGTTTCTGTTCACCTGCTCTCCATATTCAATCCTTCTTTTACGTGGATAAAATAGAAACGCGCAATTTTTCAAATCGTGTTGGTACTAATTTCACAGAAATTTAGCAAAAAGGCTCACAATAAAACTAGCCCTCACTACAGGATATGCGGAAAAGTGCGCATCTTCCTAAATGCGTTTTCGTTCTTCTGTTGTTTAAAAAACTTCACCGTATTGTTCATGTGACTCATAAGCCATTTGCGCGTCACTTAAAGCTTCATTCTCACGTATTTATCCAAAGGTGATTTTTCATTCTTCTAATGAAGCGGATATGATGATTAGTATTATCTATTGTAGGAGACGTTACTTTGTAGAGTTTGCTCATAATGAGGATTTTTAAACATGAGCTAGTTACAGGTAGGTACATGCATACATAAACCAATATGATATAAATAAATACACTCAGGTCCCACTTATTCGGAGACTGGGTCAGCAGGTGTCTATTTTACACAAATCAAGCGTACATTGCCAAGCATTCCGGGATTTTTTTTTCAGCATCAGTTGGAAGATTGCATGGTTATATGAAAGAAAGTATACAGTGAATTTATGGTTTTACATCTACATAATACCCTGAAATCCACCTCAGGGGAGTGTGGCAGGGGGTGAATATTCACCATCAAGCATTACACTATTCCTTAAAGTTAGTGTAACTACGACTGATTACGCATTACCATAAATTGCTTATGGTTGTCACGAGACGAAGCCTCACAAGCATGCACTACACTACAGATATTATCACAATGGAGAGGGACCGTTAATATATATGTATTTTGCAACTACACAAATGGACAGACTCAAGACTTATGTAGAAAACATGCACGGCGTGCTGCTAGTACTAGGTAACAGATAAGGATTCAAGTATTAGGGAGTACTACTACTACTAAGAGCTACACTACCTATCGGCTCACCTAGATAAAAGTCTCATTGGGCGCTGTTATGGTCCCTTATAGTTCGTGGGAAAAATGACATTTTAAATCTGTCGTTTCTGCAGTCTAGTCCCTTAATTTTATTCTCATGATCTGATCTACCGTAGTATGTCGGATTTCGTAAAATATTATCAACGTCGTCAGAAAATAGACCGGTTTGGAACTTACATAATGGATTGAGTCTAAATTTAATCGACGGTCTAAAAGCTTTTCCCATCCCAGTTGCTGCAAAAGGTCAGTAACACAAAAGAGATTATCGTAACGGCCTTTAACGTATCCTGTCGATCTTCGCTGCACGCGTTCTAACTCAATTTCCAAGCCTATCTCATAAGGATCCCTAATACTGGCAGCATATTCCAAGTGGGGTCTAACGAGGGAGAAGTAGCTGATTTCCCTAACTTTATCTTCGCACTTGCCAAGTACTCTTTTAACAAATCCCAATTTACGATTAGCTTGACCGGTAATTTCTCGAATGTGTTTACACCACGAGAGATCAATAGTCAGTTCAACTCCGAGGTATTTAACCGATTCAATAGTCTCTAATTTGCTGTTGTTTATTCAATAGCTGTTACAAGGAGCGTTTTTCCGTTTCCAAAAATTCATAACAACGCATTTTTTCAGGTTTAATTCTAGCTGCCACGCATCGCACCACTCCTGTATTGCCTCGAGGTCCTTAGTTACCGCTTGCTCATCATTAAGGCTACGGATTTCTCTATACACCACTGCGTCGTCTGCAAATAATCTAAGTTTACTGTCAGCTGTTTCACCGATATCGTTTATGTACAAAGGGAACAGAAGTGGGCCTATGACACTACACTGTGGGACACTCGATGTGACTGTTACTTCATTAGAGATAGCGCCATCTAATAAAACCCTTTGCTCGCGATTGCTTAAGAATTCTCTAATCCAGGAAATTACGTCATCTAAACCGTAAGATATTAATTTAATGAGCAGCTTACTGTGGGAAACTTTATCAAATGCCTTTTTAAAGTCAAGAAACATTGCATCAACTGGAACTAAACCCGTTCACCCGAGACTAAAATATAGTGGGCAAAAAGTGCTAATTGAGTTTCGCAAGATCTGCATATCGAGGTGTCTCATAACTGAACTTACAATTATATGTTCAAGGACTTTGCAAGAGATAGATGTGAGAGATATTGGTCTGTAGTTCGATGGCTGTTCCCTATCACCGCTTTTGAATATGGGAGTGACATTTGCAATTTTCCAATCCATGGGTACTTTGTGTTCGTAGATGGATTTACTAAATATATTCTGCAAGTAGGGTGCTATTTCATAAGCTAATTCTCTATACACGCGGGCAGGAATTTCTTCAGGACCTGGGGATTTATTTGGACTTAAGGATTTTATCAAGTTTTCTATTCCGTGAGTGCAAATATTTTGCTGGAAGTGATCATTTACCTTTACGGATGTAATCTGCGATGACTTGGTGAACACACTTTGAAAGTAGGAATTTGATAAGTTGGCTTTGTCCGAACTGCTTGTTAATAATTCGCCGTTTTCGTTTCGTAGTGGAATAACTGTTGATTTATTGCCTTGAACTTCCCTTACGTATGACCAAAATGCCTTTGGGTTATCCTGTAACTGTTCCACTAATGTTCTTCTTTTAAAATCCATGAATGCATTCCGAAATGCTTCCTTTGTAGTGGCTTTAGAAAATTTGTATTTTTCAATTATTAAATTTTGATCACCAGTGGACAAATCTCTATGGAGTTTTTTTCATCTTGGCGTGGCATACTCTCTGACGTCTTAACGATTTTCTCACTTCTGCATTGTACCATCTTGGTTCACTGCCCTCTTTTTTTACTTTACTTGGAATATATTTTCTGATCCCCGAATGTACGATCGAAAGAAAAGATTTCCAACTACCCTCCGTGTCTAACTTTACGCTTGATTCTTGGAAGTCGGGAAGAAAATTGTTTAGATGACTCTTGAACGCATTGAAATCGGCTTTTTTTAAAATGTAGAACTTTCTTCTTTGTTTACAACTTTTAATTATATTCAAAGAGAACTTTGCGTTCTACTCTATGGTCACTAATGCCCTCAACAGTGACTACCTTAATTATTTGTTGCGGTATATTTGTTGTCAATAAATCAAGAATGTTGTCCCCTCTGTTAGGCGTCGTAGCTATCTGATGTAGGGCATTTGATGAGATCGAGTACAGCAGGGACTCGCATATATCTTTGTCTCTTCCCCCTTATATGTAACTGTAGGTCCTCCAATCTCTAGAGGGCGTATTGAAATCTCCACCTATGATTAAATTTCTTTCGGTGTTCCTGGATGTGATGTTCTTTATTTGTGTTTCGAGTTCTAAAATTGAGGTGACGTCGGTGTTAGGTGGCCTGTAGTATGCGCACACGAATATTGTTTTTGATTTAGGGCATCTAATAGAGCACCATACAGATTCTAGGCTGGTATCTGGGACGATTTCCGCTTGGCTGACAATGGTATTCTGTACAGCTATAAATACTCCGCCTCCGGTTTGGTTGGACCTATCTTTTCCGTAAACGTTGAATGATTTAGGAAACATTTCAAAATCAGAAACATCGTCCGTCAGCCAACTTTCTGTGCCAATAATGACGTTACATTCCGTGCTATGAATAAGGTGGTGAAATTCTGTAATCTTATTTTTTTAACTACTGCAGTTAACTACTGCAGTTAACTACTGCAACGACTACTGCTTCATGATTATTGTTTATGCGTTTCGGGGACATTTCAAGATTGCTGTCTTCAATGAAGCTATTCTTTGGCCCTATACTCGGAGCACTCTTTGCTAAATTACTAACTGGCAACACATAACTATTGACCCAACTAATTGACCTGCCTTGTAGCCTACCATCTATGCTAAACTCGACGAGTGTGCTCAAGTATCCTGCGCAGTAGCTACCTCGTACGATGCCTCGTACGTATAGTGGACACCTGAGCGATTTATAGGCACCCGGCACGAATCCAGCACCGGACTGAGGGCTCTCTCGCTCCCACAGACTTCACTAAGTCTATGGTTTATGCCTTCCACTCGGCTCCAAACCATCGAATCCCGATCCGTCCTAGGTATGTACCAAGCTGCATATAGTAAGTCTCCTCTTTTAGAGAAGGTATAAAGCATGGTAAATAAAAATACGTTGAGAAGGGTTTGGATTGACTCCATAACATTCAATAACTGATCATTAATTCCAAAGGTGAAACGATAATGGAGAGGAAAACGTAAGAATGAATGGGTCCTGACTGGTTTGAAATGAAACAGGGTGGAAACCAAAGATGTGTAATAGCTCCGTGGGTGTTCAGTGGCTTAATGGATGTGTGACAAATACTTACGGCAATAACGTTGGTCCATTGGTTCCAGATATAAATATACGAGTCCTGCTATACGCTGATGTGATTTTGTTGTTATCTGAGAGTTCACAGGACTTATAAAGGCTCTTGGATTACCTCTGTGGAGCCACAGAGAGAAAAGAATTGAGAATAAATGCGTCAAAGACCAACACTAGTTTTTGAACAGGGTTTTTTTTAATGGCGAGAATGATTGTATTTACATACGGTGAGTGAACGAGAGTGAACGGTGAAATAATTGAGCAAGTGGATAATTTTGTGTACCTTGGCTGAATGTTTGTGGAAGGTGAAAGGATGGATCAGGAGATTAAAAGGTAGGTGAATGATGCTGGAGGGAAAGTCAACAGTAGTATTTGGAGCACATCAACGAATGAATGTTTGTCTAAGGAATAAAAAATTACAGTTTACAAAAGTGTACTCTTTCCAACTTTATTATATGGTAGCAACATTTGGGTATTAGAATAGTCTAAATACAGTGGGAATGGGGTACCTGAGAAGTGTTCGCGGTAAGAGCAGGAGGAACGGGATTAGAAATGAGTGGGCCATTAAAAGAATGTGGGTTGGATTCTCCGGTAAGGAGCTCATATGAAACGAGCGTGATTTTCTTGTTTGGCCACGTGGAGAGAATGGATGAAGGTCGAACAGATAAGCAAATTTATTATATGAGTGACTGGTGTATGAGGAAGGGGTGCACCGAGAAAGTCATGGGTATATGTGGTGGCGTATGAATTTAAAAGGTTTTAAAAAGATTTTTCATTCTCCTAATGAAGTGGATACGATGATAAGTATTATCTGTTTTTTAAACCTGTTACATTAAGAGGCCGTATAGCTCAAGTTCTCTAGGTTTTTAGTGTAAATTTAGTTTATCAATGATATTAATATGGGTGTAAATGAAGCAAAAGAGTAATGCAAGGACAGGGTAGTTTGGACGAAATTATTAAAACAGATCCAAACACCGAGAATTAAACAATTTTGACTGTGCCCACCCCGAAAGGGAACGGTGTAATGGGTAGGTAGGTATGTAGGTATTCACGTTTTCAGCGTCACCGTAGCGGAATTTTGGTTTGATTTTGCTTCAGACAGAAATAACTATTAATCAATGAACTCGTGGGTTATTTAGGGTAGCGACCAACAGCAGACAATATTTCCACGAAGAACAGATAGGAACGGTGATGGGGGAAGGATTAGTTCATGGTACTACTGCTATTGATTAGTTGGTGAATGGAGGAAGGGAGGAGAGAAAACCAGCATCGGCCTTAACATGCTGTCAACGGAAAGCACCCAGAGGTCCATGTGTAACGTCTCATCCGACGGTCAGTGTACTGCCCTTGAAGTCCTCTCCACAAAGCAACCAAGTAGGGATTAAGTAACCACTGAAAAATCTCAGCCAGAGTTTTAGTTTGAATCCGGATCCTAGGTATGGGAAGCCAATACTCTAGCTACTTCAGCAACCCGATAACGCTCAATACATCGCATTTGCACTGAACTCCCTGTAATCTTCCATGTATACGGTCTCCAGAATTATCTACGCTAAGAAAGTACTTTTATTAACTTTATATTCATAATGGTCTGTGTTGTCTTCAGTGACGATAGTTGATGACGGCTCAGTGTACATCTACGAAGTCTAAATTGTCATAACCAATACTTAACCACCAAATAAATTAATCTTGCTGGCATCAACTTGCAAGGCACGCAAATTTGAGCGTGCATATACGATAGTAACCACGAAACCAAATACAACGCATATTTTTCAATGCATAAAATATAATGACTTCCAACTCCCGGAAATTGTCTTTTGCTCAACCTTAAAACTAATTAAGTCAAACGATGGACGCGTTTTACAATTATTGAACTTGATATTGTAAAATTTACTTGCCATGTACGAAAATGATTATTTAGAGTATAAATATGACCTTCTAAAGGCGGTTTCCAGGATTTTAACGCTGACATGAAATGAACGCTAATTGGGTACTCCTATCTATAGTATTTTCAAAAGTTAAATTTGTCTATTCACTAAAAGCTAAATCATTATGTTAATCTATTGAGTATTAAGCCAAATTCAATATTTAGAATCTGCAAGCATATGTTTGATATGAAGTTCAGACGAATCGTCATCATCATCAATAACTGTCTAGGATTATTCATTTAGCCTGCTCCGTTTCAGATCGGAAGCTGGTTCCTCCATCGCTTCTATGGTCGTCCATAATATCTATTTCCAGGTGGTCTGTAGTTCAGAAGCATCTGGGGTAGTCTATTTTTCGACGTCCTCAAAACATGGCAATACCATTTGTTACGGTAATTTTTCATAGGCTCGGTGATATCCGGAATATTTAGATTTTGTTAACAGTCGTAGACAGTACTATAGCCATCCAAGGGTCTTAGTAATTTCATTTAAGCTGCGTCCATCCTTCTGATTTGGCTTGACGCTAATGCTTATGTTTCAGAGCCATATAGTAGAGTTGAAATTGCCACGGCTTTAAAAAAATTTAAAATTGTCTCAGGGCGTACCATTTTAATTATGTATTCTTCATTGCCCCTGCCAGCTGTTTAAATCTGGCGACTTTGGCTTAAGGCTATACATATCTATGAAAATTATTAAAATTTGAGGTAAAATATATTAAGGCGCAAATTCCGACTGACTGTAAGAGAGAATTCGGGAATTTATAGCAAATTATCGATTGATGGCAGCTGGGCTTAACGAGCTCGAAAATGCACTTTTCGAGGGCTAAAATTATCGAATGATTTAGGAACTCGAGCGAGAGAAAAAAATTCTTCACAGAGAAAATAAATTTGCCTCTCGTGACAGACAGGTTAGGGTAGGATCCACCGTAAGTGAGCCAACGTAGCTATTTCACCATTTATATTATCTTCAATGAACTGTTAAGAATACCGAAGGTTAAATCATGGGCGCCGTCGTGAAAAAGTATTGAAAATAGCGAATGAAGGATTGGGAGGGGCATTGGGCAATGATGGACAAGAGAGGAAAACAAGGTCATTAGTTATTGCCATTGCCACGAAATTTGCACGCAGAGGAAAAATGAATGAGGCAAAGATAGACTGATGATTTTCAAGGAAGCAAGATAGCAACTTTTGAAAACAAAATTTTCAGATGATGTATATTAGTTCTTATCTTGTCTAGCATAACCGAAGTTAGAAGGGAGCGTTGGAAATTCCAATACATCCTCTTATTTCACGGAAGTCACTACGCTGAATATTTAACTGTCAAATGCGACACGATAAGTGTCCCCCCTTCTTTTTCCACTGTGTTATCAAAAGTTCATAAACTCCCGCGCTCCAGAAGTAATAAGCGTAACGTAACGCGTGGAACTTGGGACAACATTGAACCACCGATTCGTTCCCTTCCTCTTTTTAATCAAATCGAATAAAAAGACAGTTTCTTACTTTAAACTGTTTGGGAAAATATGATTTGCAATTTTGTTGCTAGATCATGATTTTCATCTCTTACAGATGCTGACGCACAAACTGAACAGGTTTAGATAGTTGGAGCGAGATATCAGTGCACATAAAATTCAATAAATTAGGCTTCGTTATGAAAAAAAAAGAACTCTAATATAATGATACCAAATTATTAGCCACTTCCCGGAATAATTTTCTAAATATTAGCAAAAATGGAAGCTGTTTTCTCGGTACTAGGGCACGACAGTGACAGTCGGTTGGCGTTCAAATTTTGAAAAAATGCATCCATCTTAAAAGAACTTTTATTATTGGTCTCACTGTTGGATGAAGGTGAACTTTGGTGTGTTCCTAAACTTTGGCGGTCACTCCACTGAACCCCACTTTTGTTTGGATGTATTCGTCTGGTAGCCCAGGAAAATTAGGTTTTAACCCGGAAAAAAATAATAACAAAGCCGGACCTTTTTAGCTGTATTCAGGACCCCTTTGAGATGAACATATCAAAAGTCCCAAGCTCTCCCAGGTGGGATAACGAAAATATCCTGGAAAAACCTGGAAATACTGGAATTTTCCTGGAATTCGTGCTGTTCGGTAACTAGAAGAGCTAGACAGGCGTTCTTTTTTTCTGCCACTCCTGCTTTTAGTGCTCTACATTACTGAAAGGCGTTCGGTAGCCTCCCGAGGCTCCCGTTCTGATCCTGGTCTACTCTAAGGTCGTCAAGTACCACATAATGTACTAAAATCGCCTTAAACCGATATTTTCCAGACTAATAAGCTACGAAACGGCATTACTACAACTGGCTTCGGTGCCTGACATAAGTACAACTTTTCTGAGCACCAATAACTGCAGCTACACCCCGAACCTGCCTGCCTACAAGGTGCGAGAGGTGCCCGATCGTCTGCAAAAACAATTTATTAAATTAAATTTTTAAAATTACACTCATGGTACCCAGGAATGACTTTAACAGATGAAAACCACCCAACCTAATTATTGCTTTTTTTTAGAGGATTTTCATTAGACGCGGCAAGCACCATTGGCAATGCCTTAGTATACAGCTTTAGGTCAAAGGTCAACTGCAATGAGATTTAATAAAAATCTATTCGGTACAAAATTTCTAAATTCAAAAGTTTGACGAAAAATTGCTGAATTTAGTTCTAGCAGATCAGTGATATATGTAGAAAATTAACTCACCATATAGCGGGCTTGTCCTCGCTTCTCACATATGTCTGCCGCATTCAACAAAGCTATGTGCAAGCTGTCCTCACATATCACCAACTCATTCCTGTTCTCTGGTGTGACCTTAGAAAGCCCGTTTATATCTGGCGCAAAGTACTGGTGTACTGTGCTTTTCTGAAACCATTTCCAATGATTTCTGCACGCTTTGGGCGCAGGATTTTTACATCTATATGCAATGCAGACTTTGGTGTATTGTCTGAATCCCTCCTAAAGTATGAATTGTGCCATGGCCATCAAGACTTCGAAGATTGTGATCTCCATTGTCGTAAATAAATAGGATATAAGCATCCATATCCACTTCAGGAGGTGAGCATAGATATAAGCACGCTTCATATTTTTCACACTCTTGATACGAAGCTGAAATGCCTAATTTATGGAGCATATCAATAAGCCACCTCGAAGCGAACCAACGATGAAGGGCCACACCGAGTCCTACTTGGATTGGTGATAGGAACGAGCGAGGACGTATTACTACAATTATGTCATGTTCAATCACTGTAGCCATTTCCTCACAGTATCTAGATGTTTTGGCAATAGCTCTGACATAAAAATATCAAGAAGCTTTGGCGTAAGGTTGTTACCTCCGGTAGTCTTGTCTTTCTGTGTTGGGTACACAGAAGTATCTACATCTACATACTACCCCGCAAGCCGCCTCAATAGGCGTGTGGCGGGGGGTGTTAAGGCACCAGCCGTTTACATATAAAAAGGAAATGCTCTGATTGCGCCTAGCATTAATTAAAGTCCCTTATTGTTCGGGGGAAAAACGAATTCCCATACCTATCCGTTCGGCAAAATATCTCTCTTAATTTATCGTTTCTGTCGGACCTGGAAATATAGTGGGGTTCTAATATGATGTTCTCCGTGTCGCTCTGAAAGATATCTATTCTCAATTGCTCAAGTAATCTAAGCCTAGCGCGCAGCCTCCGAGTCTCTAGCGGCTCCCAGCCTAATTCGTTTAACATCTGTGTAACGCTGTCTGTACGCCCGTAGCAGTTTTTGACGAATCGCGCAGCTTTCCTTTGTATTTTATTAAGTTCCCGAATTAAGTCTTTCTGCACCGGATCCCATATGCTCGCTGCATATTCAAGGCGTGGCCGGACGATTGCGAAATAGCACCTCTCTTTTACTTTTTCATCTGAAAATCTTCCCACAATACGCTTGACGAATCCTAGCTTCTTCAGAGCTCTGCCACAAATATTTCTTATATGTGTTCCCCACGATAGGTTCGAGGTTATCGTAACTCCCAGATACTTCACTTCATCTGTCGCCTTTATGTTAACACCATCCACAGCATATAAATGGGGATAGTTGGACGACCTACGCAATAAATGTACCGCCGTGCATTATCGTATGCTTCTAACTTGATTAGGTGCTTGATAAGTTGTGCAGCAAATTTTACTATTCTTGTTTCCTCACATTGGCTATCCACGCACCCCTCACTGTACCGTTTCGTGCTTAATATTTTTTGCGCAGCCCCTGTGAAACACATCACGCCCCTGCGTCCAGACAGTTCAGTAAAGGTGATTGAGTCACCTTATCTTTCTTCTAGTTTACTCCTCAGCCTTTTTTCAGTGTACTTTTCTCGGTTACTCTTTGAATACTTATCCAGTATTGTCATCAATTCTTCCATGCTGTACTGGCTGTCATCTTCACAATTTTCCTCAAGTTCCTTATGTAACAATTCAAAGGCAGCACTTTTTGACTCAACTTCATTACGACTCTTGTCACGTTCTGATGTGATTTCTGGCTTACAGGAGCCAATTTGTTGAAAGTAAGTATAGCAATCTCTGAGATACCTGCCTTCTGCCACGACTAGATCAGACACTACGCTTAATCTCAGGATTACTTCAGTTCCCCACTCATCCCGATCACCTCTTTCTGCATCTGCTTATGGTACGTATAGTCTTGATCACTTCGACGGTCCCAACTACACTCCATGGTTTTCTCTCAGGGTGCTTTTCATCCACATTTTTGGCACAAAAAATACAATGTACTTTAAAATCAAATGGCGTGTCTGTGGATGATCTCCTCTTCAGATGATCTGAAAGTTCCGCAGAGGGGGATGTCGGTCTGCGTGTGTACTCCCTTCTGCACTCGCTATGCAAAAGCACCAACATCTTGTCCTTAAAAAATACCTCGGCACCATCCTTTCTCGTTTTACTTGCATTCAAATTTTTTTGTAGTCCTTTTTCACCACATTTCACTGATTCTTTGCATCCACATCTGAGGTCCGTGGATGGTCGAACACTTCCCGCACCTTGTAGGCGGGCAGGTTCGGGGTGCTGCTGCCGGTATTGGTGCTCAGAAAAGTTATACTTGTGTCAGGCACCGAAGCAAGCTGTAGTAATGCCGTTTCGTAGCTTATTAGTCTGGAAAATATCGGTTTAAGGCGATTTTAGTACATTATGTGGTATTTGACGACCTTAGAGTAGACCAGGATCAG
This sequence comes from Pyrrhosoma nymphula, assembly GCA_963573305.1. Taxonomy (NCBI): domain Eukaryota; kingdom Metazoa; phylum Arthropoda; class Insecta; order Odonata; family Coenagrionidae; genus Pyrrhosoma; species Pyrrhosoma nymphula. The sequence continues at coordinate 153,247,299 of OY754328.1, forward strand.
AACGGGAGCCTCGGGAGGCTACCGAACGCCTTTCAGTAATGTAGAGCACTAAAAGCAGGAGTGGCAGAAAAAAAGAACGCCTGTCTAGCTCTTCTAGTTACCGAACAGCACGAATTCCAGGAAAATTCCAGTATTTCCAGGTTTTTCCAGGATATTTTCGTTATCCCACCTGGGAGAGCTTGGGACTTTTGATATGTTCATCTCAAAGGGGTCCTGAATACAGCTAAAAAGGTCCGGCTTTGTTATTATTTTTTTCCGGGTTCGGGTCAAATTTTGCTTATTTTTCCTGGGCTATGGGCTTATTCACTGCATCCTTGCACAACTACCCAGCTATATTGCATTATTAGACACCGCTTTATTTTCCCCTTTGTCCGTTGAGAAAGCTATGCGCCCAAATTCAAACAGGTCGACATTCGCCAGGAATTAACGAAAAAAAATAACTGAAGTTTGTTTTGTATCAGTTAATATAGAATTTTAACGATTAATTTAAATCGCTAATTTTTAAGTCTCTAAACGCAACAATGGACTTCAACCTTCTTAAAATGTTAAAATTATACAATAAATAACATTGAAATTTATTCCCTATTACGGCTCGAAAAACATATCTCTCAAACTACGTTAAAATGCGAATTCATGCGCAAGTTTTTTGATTACCGAGGTTGGACTCATAAAGATGATTCACCGGGACGCGTTTGTAAGCCTCAATCAACCTTGTACGGTTGTTCTCATATTATACCAACTTCGCGAGATCAATTGTTGCAGGAGGATCGCGATAAGCTTCTCGCTCGCCAGTGCAAATGATGCCTCATGTTGTGTTTGCCAATGCATTACAGCACCATTGGTTCACAGAAAGGGAAGAGCTGTTGTCTGTTTCATCATCCAACTCGGCGCAGAACGCTAATTTCTAAGATCACGGAAAGTAATCTTCTCAGATCCCTCCCTCTATTTCTGCTATTTAATCAGCTGTTCCATTAGCATTCTCATACTAAAGGTGACTACAACTATAGATGCATCACATGATCCAGTTAAAACAAAAACCAGTACTATTCTATAACCGAAGGTAATCTCAGCAGTTTATACCTACGGAATGTGAAAATAACACTCAGTGTATTAGACACTGAATAAATTATTCTATTGCATTTTCCACACTCTTTCATTGCATATACCATGACTTAAACGGTATATGAAGGCCCTTGAATATTTTCTTGAGAGTGACAGTATAGAACGTGATTATATTTACTGCCAAACCATCGTCGGGAGTAAAATTGTGGAAAATACAAAGTACCTACATACTAATTTATTGAGTGAGACATAAAGTTATGCATTATGAAAATATGATTGCAATAAAGTTAAGCCAAAAAGATTTGCTTTTATAGATTATGTAAGGGTACTTTCTACAGAGATACATATGCATTTAATGCTTATGGAACTTATATCTGTCTCTCGCTGTTTCCTACAAATCAGAAAAATATTAATATATTCATTACATTGGCCTGTTCGCTCGGCCGAAAGCGCCAGTGTAATTATTACTATACTCATACAACACTTATTATTATAACTATTAAGCTGGCACTATAGACTGGGCAAACAGAATAATGTAACGCATGTATTCCGACGTAAGAAGATACGGCGATATAAGGAACGATGGTAATATCAGTCACGATGAATATAGACAATAATCTGATTAAAAAAACGAAAAAGGACTTTTTATATCAACGTTTAGCACAATGGATGAAAAATCTCGATGGACTGGCTGGGATCGTCCGGGGCGACTGGTCGGATCACAGACGGTTCCTCAATGAATCTTCGCGGGTCATGGGTCAGTTCTCGTTCAGAACTTTCGAAGCCATGAGGCACGTATCAGAGTAACTATCTTATTGCTCCCTCTGCAAAACGCGAGGGCATTACAGGAAGCGCTATAAAACTGGCTGGAGGCCATTAGATCCTAGTGCTGTGGTTTGCCGGCACTTTTTTAAAACGAGTATCGCAATGGATCTTCATAGTTCAACGCCCTATAGCGGGGCTCAACATGAATTTGCAAGTGTCCCCCTCAAAACGGACTGTGATGCAAACGGATAACTCTCCCTCTCTGTTATCACACTCGAGCCTTCAGCGTGCGAACAAATCTTCGACGACCGACGAAAACATTCCCATGCCCTACTATATATTCACCTTATACCATCGTAAAAAAAACTATGCTACAAAGATTGATAACGAATAAATGAAATGAAAAATAAATGGAGAGTAAAAAGGAGAATAAATGAAACAGGAAATTGAGCAATGTGTTAAGGATTAGTTAGGCGCTAAAATTCACTATTTGCAAAACTGATTTTGCTTGTCCTAATGGAGTTAACTGAAAATCAATGCGAACAATCCTATCGTATAAACATAGTTATCCTACATGTGCCACAAAGATAGAAATTAAGAATCACATTTAATATCTTTGTAACGCATAACCTCATCTCGTTCGCACCAACAGAGGTAAATCTATTTTTTTAGAAAATAATTGTTATAAACAGTACCCTTAATGAATGAAATACGAATGCGATTCACCCAGCTTACCTTTAAAATAGAAAAACATCTGCCTTAATTCTCCCAGCCTTCAAGTAAAATTTAGCGTTATGCAATAAAATCAGGTTCTGCTTTTTACAGTGAGACCAACCCACATCTATGTCTATCTATCTACAGTCTAAGAAAATACTCCGTGGTTATGTTTAAAAAACATTGTACCAAGAACGCTCTTGGGGGAAACTTCCTAAAAAGGTTTATCTATGTGTTATTCATTAGATGAGTACTGTGACTGTAAGATAATTAGGCCGACACCCAGAATTTTGTTTTTCTACAGACAGATTTGAAATTGCTTTCATAAATGTCGGTCAGAATTATCAATTTAGTCACTGCAATGAATTGGAAGGGAATATTGATAAGAATATGCGCAAGAGTGCTCTTATAATTTTCCAACCTTATAGTCAGTTTTTATGTAATAAATTGAAATATTTCAGCAACTTTAAAATTGAACCTGCCTACACAATACTGACAGTAAAATATCCCAACCCTAAACACTATAGACAACCTTGAGAAAGCCTGATCGAACCAAATATCTTATCCATGTGTCATCAGCGACGGCACCAGGGGTTAATTTATAAATATAGAAGTACGGCAGCTCTGAAGATTTGGAGGGTTTGGGGGTATCAAATGCTGATCGATAGAAAAAAAGTTTCCGGAGCTATGGTCCGGTATTTTGGTAAGTACCGGGGCAGCGCTTTGGATCGCTTCGGTTGAAATTTAGCCCTGGTTGCAGGGACCACCCCCTACTGAAGGTGAAAGGTTTAAGGTGAACGTCTACACCACGCGTAAAGAAAGAAGACAATTTAGGACTGGTCAAAATATGCAACTCTTTGAGTAAAAATGCAGCATTTTTAGCATGGGGTGGGGCAACGTGGAACGAGAATGTTTTTCTCGATTAGTATCTGTGCAATATGGAGGAAGTTTTGTGAAGAACTTTGATCACGTCGTACAGCGGGCGTTTCCCTATAACATTAGTCGTTGTAAGCTATCCTTTACTCTTTTATGTCGTATACATTTAGTAAACAGTTGATTACCAATACAGGATATGAAGACTAACACAACTGTCATTGTAAAATTAACGAATTTGCACGAATAGAAACCAAAGGCGGCTTTAAGCCAACATCCAAAAATGTTTCGAGTTAAAAAAATAATATAGAAAATGACATACCACAAAACTCTGGTAAAGCTCAGTTTAGAAATGTAATGAATTTTAGAAAGTCAAAATATTTCGTCAAGTAAGTACACCACGAAAATTATTTTCGCCATGATTCAAATACGGAAAAGAGACAAGCTTCCAAGAGTGAACGTCACTTTGATTACATTACTACTTCGGAGTCCGACTTAATGATAATAGACAATTTTATCGCATAATATGACCAAAACTAAAGGCTTGCATTCCGGCAAATTTGATAGTAAATGTATGATATTACTTGTTTATGAGGCCTTTATCTTCTTTTCTCTCTTTGGCCTCAGTCTAAAAATGTCCACCTTCCATTATTTAATCTTCTAATTTCCGCCAGTTTTTAACGATAAGTCAAAGGAGGTTAAAAAAAAGATTGAGGCGACATTCCGCCTGGTTCTTGAAGCCAATTCCTCCATTTCAATCGACACGGTCTAGGGACTATTCCGGCCTACGTTCCCGGTGATCGCGTATTCATTTTGTCAAACGTACGGTAACATCCACAGGGAAGGTGTTTTCTAGTAATTTTGAATTGAATTGGAGGGTGACGTGAAAAATCGGAAGAGATTTTATTTTTTTTGGACCACCCTACTGCCACATGCACAACACTTTGAATATCTACTTTCACACGAATCCAGAGAAATCTAGGGGAAACTAACTCGGACGTCCTTACTAGCATCTTCACTCTTTCACTGAGGATCAACCCTATTAAGTGGTGTACCTAGAGTTTCAGGCGCCCCTGGCAAAACGGAAGGCCCCCCGCTACCCGCTTTTATCCCATCACTTATTTTCCTCTTTTTGTTGTTTATTTATATTTTCCACAATTTTCTGATTGGTTATGCTGATGAGGTTGTTCACCTCAACGTTTTCCAATATTTCTGGGGTTTGGGGGAAAAACTGCCATGCCGACCCCTTCTTAATGGCACCCCTTGCGGGGGCCAGCCACTGAGACCGCGAGTCCCGCCCCTTACACTTGGTTTCACAAACGAACAAAACATCCTATCTCCCCATTTCCATTGCATTCGTCAACTCATTCTCTTTTCCACACACATCTCTGACATTCCAAGTACGTACAGATTGTCCATTTTGTATCGCCATGTTCGTCTCTCGGTGGTCCAACCTCATACAGATTCCACTTCCCATCATAGTTTCGGTCGTCCGAGGCCATTCTCTGATTGTTTGATTACAGCAAGTATATTGGAATTGTTTAAACAAGGTTACTAACCATTGCATTACCGGGGTTAAAAATTTTGAGAGCCAAAATTCCCAACTCTTAAAAAAAATTAGGATTTCCTCCCTTATAATTCACGATGCGCTAAATATGAGGACGGTCGTTTGCCTTTTTACGTGCTCTAAGAAAAATATCGGTAGCAAGAGAACAGGGAACTGCCAACAATTTCTCTTTCTTTTGGCTCACTTCTGCGACACAATATGATAAACCATCATTATCGTAAGCGACAATTGTCGCGGTGTTTGGGGAACAGTTCCTTTCTCTTGAGGGAAGAAGATACATTCAGAAAATGCTAATTGAAACGCGAAAGGATTCCGCAAAGGAGCTGTGGAGGGGGAGGCGATTTCTGGCGGAATGCGGGGCCCTGGTGGGAAAACCACCTGCACGAAAGCCCACCGAGAAAGGCTTTTGATATCATCTCCGCTTATCCAGATAGCAAAAAAACGTATGAAACCTACAGTCTCGAGAAGTGACTGAATTCAAAGGTGAAGCGTTGTTACATGACGCAAACGTTAACATGGTTTCGTTTCAATCACCATTAACGGAGACTACTCCTTGTAATATGGCTATTTTTTTGCAAGTTTTGTTTTATTTTCTTTCCAATATGATTATAATAAAATTTACTAAGAAACATTTGCCATGTAATTTAACTGCCGTATTGTGACGGCAGAATTTTTTAAACTACCAGCGTACAACCGTGGGAAGTTCAAAAATGGAATACATCAGACATATTATGAAGGAAGTCAAAGTGAAACTATGTAAGCATGAAGCGGTTGGCTGAAAGGAGAGTGGAGTGGAGAGCTGCAGCAAGCCAATCTTCGAATTCATGGCTACTGATGATGATACAACCGCGGCAATGAAAACCCAGCAGTATGTATTCGTATTTTCTGGCGTAGTGTATACTCCCCTTATGACACTCGACCACGGAGCAGTTTAATGCAAGAGCGAAAGTTATGTACTATCATTCGCCTAATATTCTAGCACATTTGTTTCCCCGTAAACCCGGGCCTATAGAGCTGATAGCCGAGACACGTATAACTGCTACATTCAGTCGAGATACTTTCATTTATATACTTCTTACTGCCTCAGTGATATCCTCCGTTTTCTTTTATTCTCTGATTGTATTCTAGCTCCCGATATTAGGCACGTTCATGGAAATTATGCCCTATATTTACTCGCTTTTATAAAAGTCAATTCTACACCATGGCTTCTCGTTTGGTCACTCCGTCTATTTGTACTGGAAAGGCAGTAAATAGGAGTAGGGAGTCGAAAATAGGAGACGAGCCGCTTTCTCGGAAAGATCCGTTTAAAAAATGTGCCACACCAACTTCTCGATTGAAATTTTTGTTTGGATTACTGAAGTCCCAAGATTTCGAGACCCACTAAGCTTCCAACGGCATCAATTCTTACTTCTTCGCTTCCTATCCGCCACTGAATAACCACACCACCGACATGCTATATAATAACCATAGTTCCTGTAATCATAAATACGAAACAAAATGCCTCGTGAGCAGCGATTCCTTTCTTATTACGGCGATTCTTCGCAATCGGAACACCGAAGTTGAACGAAAGCTTCATATCTTCATTTAGACCTAAATGCGTAGCAAGCGCGAGGCACTTCCTCACCAACCACACGATTGGAAAGTTAATATGTGGTGTGAGTTAAAGACAACTTTTCGCGCAATTTAGCACAGATAACGAAATTATTTCCTGCAAAGGGACATTGCTTCGCACAGAACACGGTCCCAAGCGGTGATTCGCGTAGGTTACGTGAAAACCAAACTTGGCGATAGGTGCAACAAAGATGTGCAAAACATCCGATCACGCAAAGAGTTTTACCTGCTATAAAACATTAGATCGCATAGGCGTTACGCGAGATCTGAGAAAAACTTTGAATGAAAGTTTGAGGAACATGAGTACGTAATGAATGGAGCTTAATTCATAAGTTTTAGAGTACAAATATTGTATTGAACTGGAGCTCTGAATCACCACGGGGCCTTGGGGGGGGGGGGGAGGGGGGTTAATACCCTCAGGTTGCACTCTATGGTTTCAGGATTTACATTGTAGAAATATTTAGTATCCATACTAAATTATATATTTTGTATTTTTTTCCACGGTATTTATTTGCGAAACGCGCTGTACCGCTAATAAATACTGTGGAAAAAATACAAAGTATATAATTTAGTATGGTTACCCACAGGTCGATTGCATTAGCCGAGAAAAAGTTCTGGAGCATCACTCCGGCATTGAAAGAAGTACCGGAGCTGCGCTGTGGACCGCGCCAGCTGGTATTAGGTCTTGGCAATGAAATATGTACACAAAACCACTCATCTTTTTCTTTATTTACTTTCAGATCCTGAGATGGAGGCACGATGCACTGTCCAAGAGGTCCGGGTCACTCCTTGCCCTGAAGTAGAGCAGAATAAGCCTTGCGTGATCAAGAGAGGAACCCAGGCAAACATTCAATTTGACTACACAACTGGTAACTATCTGCATTTTAATCACGCAGCTACAACAAGAGATAAGTCGAAGCGAAGACTTCCGCGGTGCGTCGGCAGTAACGGCTGAATCTCACGGGTTGCATCGTTGCTTTTGTGGCATCTGTTTCGCCTGCGTTCCAACAGGTGCCTTTACTACTGGTCCAGATGCCAACCAATTAGGAGGGACCGACCGACTTATTCAGGTCATCATTAAACCAACATCAACACTTCGACCTGAAGACGCCTGCTGGAACGCTGGCGAAACTGTTGTCATAAAGACGACGTTGTGAAACACTCGAGAAATACAGCCATTATTACAAGAGATAGCCGTATCAACGATACTCCCAACTGATATGTGTGCAGTGGTTCATCAGATAGCAGTGCAAATTCTGTCACACGAAATTGAGAAACAAATAAAATGCTAGGTTCAAGTGATATGTAAAAAAGAGAAGAGATAAGTGATGTGCAGATTAATCCTTAACATTTGGAATGAGACATACTTCCCGTCATATAAACTGCAGGACTAGTCGTGACTGTAACGCCCTAGCCGCTCCTATGATGCAATAACTATTCACCAGCCTAGGGCCTAATGAATAAAGTACGCAAAAAGATATTTATGCAATGTCATAAGTGTGCAAGTTTTCTCGGGATTCCTCGTTTAAAATACTAGTCATCACGACAAAATTTGCGCTTGAACTCTCATATACGAAGCTACCTACTTCGTACGAAGCGATACACTCGTACGTAGTTCGAACGCAGTTCGATTAGATGGAAATTTAGTAAACGTAAGAGCATTAATTTCCTGTTCTAACCGTCGACTTAGATCGATAATCACCACGTTTATACTGAGTAAAACATTTTGAGACCACCCACTACAATGCCCCCGAGACGTCGATGAGTGAAGCAGAATCCCTAAATGGTGGCCAAAGCATGAAAAAATTGCAGGATTGTTCTGAAGATCTCTGTACATATGTTTTTGAGATTGCTGAAAAAAATTCAAGTTGTATTAGCAAGAGAAAAGTTTTCGTAAGAGAAATTATTTTTTATTGGTGAATTTAAATGTAGCTTATAAAGTTGGATGTCTCGACTCCGACTGACTGAATCATTTACACATCAACGAGCAACCTTAACTACACATGACAAAAACATGAAATAATTGTAAGGACACATTCACATTACGGTTTATGAACGCATGAAGTAAGGATTTCCTTTAAAACTATTTTATAGAGTGGTTTTCAACCCATTATTGTTAACTGTTACTCCCATAGGGAAAAAGTTGATTTTCATGCAGTTGTTTCTTTCTTTGTCATTTTAAATGACTTGCACTCATCGAATTAACCCATTAATGCCCAGATCTTTTTTCTTTTCCAAAATACTTTTCAAGTGATTTTTCTTCATTAACACCCAGCCTAACTTATTGCAAAAATAATTTTAAAATTCTAATAAAATTTAATTAATTATAGGGTAGATCATAACAACCCGTTGGGCACAACCCCAATGAGTGTGTATGTACATATATTATCGAGCATTTTAAGTTACTTAACTTCAATATTGGTTTAAACTTACTATTTTACCTATTAATATAGTTGAATTAATGACATATGTAATTATTTATACTTTTTTCAACAAATTATTGTTTTCAATAATAATAAATGACCTAAATAAGAAGGCATAACTCCGATGCATTACAGAAAAGTTTTGTATTCATGAACATTTTGGTCAGAACAATATCATTTTAAATTAAACAAATAAAAAATTAATAACAATTGATGTTTGTTATATTTTTCCTGCAAGAACACTGTAAATTGTTTTGACATAGCAGAGAATAGTAAGAGTTTAACAAAGCCATTGCGTGAATATTCAATATGTTTCTCACACATGTAAAAAGGCGTGTAATTGTTTAAACATAAGTTAACTAAAATTCTACAATGCCTTTTCGGTTAGATACAAAACAAAATGAATCTGAGACATGTGAAATAATTTAAATTATCTATAAAAATATCTTTCTTGAAGATACAAAACTATAGGATTCTGACACATTTGAAAAGGCATAAAATTGTGTACATACAAACCCTGAGAATATAATGAAAAAAAGAAAGAATGAAACTGCATGATTTTTATCCACATGTATACCTAATCTGACCCTACCCTACTTTATCCACAGAACTTGTTGGACCAGGAAGTTTAGGCTCAGTACCATACTTGTGAAGAATGGTCTGGACTACTTGCCTCCTAAATGATAAGGCATCGAAAACTCTGCGGCGGCTACCCAATCTCTAAAACTGAAACGTATAAGTTTTCCCCTAATGTATTGTTTGCACCCTTGCCTTCCGAAATACGGAATCATGGACTCGTCAACTGATACGAGTCTCTCATCTGGAGCGTTTGCAATGAAAGATTCATTCAACTTATTTAGAAAAGGTCTCACTTTAGCCATTCTGTCGCCTGGAGTTATAACATCATTTATGCATACATGTAGAAATCTTAAAATTTACTCGATGTCTTAAAATCGATTCGATTCTGTTTTCTACTTCTAAGACACTTCATACCTCGTTTATTTCCACGATTGGTGGATAACTTCTATGGTAAACTAAGGCTTGAGTTACTGACTACATCAGACAATCATTGATGTGTGTTAATAACAGTAAAACATGCCTATGCATTTTAATATGTTCCTAAAATGAATTCCAAAATGTTCAACTAATAATTATAAATAAAGTATCGCTAAAACATATTTTCATAACTCAAACTGTATGATGTCTTTTATATACAAAAACAGAGAGTCCTGCTACCTCAGTCACATCCCAGGCTTACTGGAAGACATCATCAGATGAAAAACCATTGATTGGAATGAATACAGATGCCTGCTTGAATACTCCTTGCCCAGTAGTAGAAAATGAGAGACATAGTTACAATAACTCTATCCCTATTTCAAGGAAATTTCCACCGGTAAGTAGATAAAACATCAATGATTTCAAAAATATGTAATGAGCATTGGATTGAAAAAATGTGCTAAGTATAAGTTCAGCCTTCGGGTACAGGTTTGAGGATGCTCTTAAAAATCTTCTTACCTACCAATATATATTAAACTTCTTACTTTAATTGCAACTTAGGCTAAAGATCACTAACACGCTCATGCATTTTTTCTAATGAAAAATGTGCCATATTCAATCATATTGATATTACAAAACAAAAGGCCAATGTCAGCTTTAAATTTTTCAATTTTCCCAAATTTTCACTTCCGTGCATTATAAACAGAGATTAATATTAATGTATTATAAATTGAATGTGTATTTATGCCTAATATATTACTGAGGAAATGTAATCAGCTGGCTGTATGTTTTCAAAAGACATTGTCTTCCCATATTTTCGAGGTAACTAATGAATTTTTCAATATTTTATTTCAGAGGGGTTATCATGTCAAGTGGTCAATGTTAGGAGCAGATGAATCCAATTTTGAATGCTGCTTTGTATTTCGAATCAAGCTGGTGCCCTGAGCCAAATTACAGCTGTATTGCAGGCAACTATATAAAACGAAATGATGTTTTGTGGAAAATATTTCTTTACTAGCAAGTAATTTGAAATGTAAAATGAATATTCTCATTATTGGAGAAAATTTGTGATTATAAATATGCATTGTGTGATCTGGCTGAGAAGAACATTTCTTTCTTACAAAAACCTGACATGGCCACTATAAATCCAGCATCAAACCTCTTTCAACGCTAAAATGCCCAGAAGTTAATTATTAACGAGAACTTAGGTCAACAAGGCTGAACGAACCATATTAGACTCTCGAATAAGCGGGATCGAGTTAAGCGGGATGCGGACTAAACGATATAACCCAGAAATTGGTTACCTTGAGAAGCGATATCGTTTGCAAACTCAACCAACACGTATGCCAAATAACTACATATAGGAAAACCCGTGTCCTGAAGTATAGGCAACCCGGGGAAAACCTTTTCTTAATTTTTTTCGTGTCTTATATTTCTTGTCTCCAAAAGTACTTCCGATAGAATGTTAACAGCCGGGTAACAGTGTTAACAAGCTGGGTTAACGGGTAGAGCTTGTCCTTGAATTATACAGAAAAGAATACATTCAACAGTCCTTAAAATGAAAATTGCCATAATGCATCGCGTAACACCAAGTACATATTTCCAGTACAGTTAAGTGGATTTACAATAATCCAGGGAAATTATTTCCATTTCATTTCGGATAATCGAGAGTCTACAGTGTCTCATTTCTCTTTATGGCTTCGGATTTACTGCTGAATCACCATGTTTAACGATGGATCGATTTTTTTCTGAAAAGAGCTAAGAATTCATTAGAGCTCTATATTGTCTTTCTATACTACTTGTATACCAATAGCTTTCAATAGAAAGAAAACATTATATTCACCAGTTATCTGAATATGTATCAGCATCTGAATGACCATCAATGGGAAAAGAGACTTCTAAAGTCGAGAGTTAAAGTTGCTTAAGGTTCATAAGAATAGAATACTAAACCACTAAACCAAAAGAAAAATAAACCACAAAAGATATTTCTGCCATGTAATGATGACGTAAATACAGTGACATTAAGCTACTCATCTGTGAAGAGGGTCACTGAGATACTGTTGAACTAGGACACAAAATACCACGAGCAGGTGATAACTGGTGTCCGATGGTGATCATCTTCGTCATGGTCATTAAAAAAGTACAAACATATTGATGAATTCAGGAGACTGCAGGTAACATAGCATAATTTATATTAGATATATGATGGAGATAAAATAGGGTTGGAATTTTATCTACTGACTAAAAAGCTAAGCCAACTTCTTCAACCACAAAATTATGAAAAGAACAAACATTTGAAAATTATGCCCAAGTACTTGCACTCTGAAGGTTGTGTTAACGCTCCTATCAGTCTGTACACAGGGTCACAATTCAATCAGGTTCATCTATAGCAAGCAGGTTGCTTAGATTCAATTTTATTATAAAAGGTGACTCTCACCATATTTCTTGGAAGGTGACGTATTTCGAGGGAAATATATCCCTCACACACTATATATATAAACATATATGTGTTTGTGTATATATACACACACATAATTATATATAATATATATATATATATATGGGTCATTCCACCTCAATTCAACAAACGTTTGTCCCTTAGGGTCTCAGATTTTGATAAAAATTGGTGTATGGGTACAATATTAACTCAAACTGAATACCCTCAAACCGTTTTGTGAAAAAAAAATTTTTGAGTGAATTATGCATATTTTAATTTTTTCGCATTTTTAGCAAAAATCCGTGCCTTAAATCATATTATCACTTATATCTCCGCTTGTAATTGTCATAAAACAATGATTAATAGCATTTATTAAAGATAAATCTTTATTGAATGCAAATATATCAATAAAAAAATATTTTCTTCTATACCCTATTGTTGTAAATTACTAATGTTTAAAAAATTGTTCACAAACTTTTCTCAAATACTCCATCTCAGAATCGGCCGAAATTTTTTTCCCGTAGTCTAAACATATTCAGCTAACTATTCCAAAATAAAATTTAGTGGCCATTCATAAATGTGTTTTTTATAAGTATTTAAACATTTACAATTTTCTCTCGCGCGGCCCGTGTTTAAAAAATTGTTATTAAACTTTTCTCAAATACTCCATCTCAGAATCGGCCGAAACGTTTTTTCCGTAGTCAAAACATATTCAGCTAAATATTCCAAAAATAAAATTTAGTGACAATTCATAAATGCGTTTTTTATAAGTATTTAAACATTTACAATTTTCTCTCTCGCGGCCCGTGTTTAAAAAATTGTTATTAAACTTTTCTCAAATACTCCATCTCAGAATCGGCCGAAACGTTTTTTCCGTAATCTAAACATATCTAACTATCTATTCCAAAAATAAAATTTATTGGAAATTCATAAATGCGTTTTTTATAAGTATTTAAACATTTACAATTTTCTCTCGCGCGGCCCGTCAGCTTCCTATTTGGAATACATGCAGCAGACACGCGATGCAAGCCTAAACATTTCCCTAATTGCTCAAGGTCGTGGCTATATGAGATAAAAATATATTATAAACTATGAATGTTAACAACAATTGTTATTTGTTCTGTTAAATGGATGTTTGCAGAGAAATTAACCATTGACCCCCACTTTCTCTGCGCGAAGTTTTTTCTAACTACTCCGACACAATCGATTGAAAACTCTTGCTCGGCGTTAATGACAATGGAAAACGGATACATAAACAGAAAACTAATTTTAGGAAATTTGAAAGAGATATTTTGTAATTTAAGGAAAAATATGCCGAAGATACTGTTTCATTTTCAAAATTTGCAGAGCTCAGACCTAAGAAGTGCGTTCTTGCGGGAGCATCAGGAACTCATACCGAATGCGTGTGTCTGGTGCATCAAATTATGAAATTCATGATTTTAGGTGCAAGGTTGTCACCACTAAATCTAAGGGATAACACCGAGCCGCTGTTGTCATATAAAGACTATTTGTCAGCAATGATGTGTTTCCCTGCGACCGAGGCATGCCATTTGAACGAATGTAAAAACTGTCCTGGCCCGAGCAAAATTCGGAATTCAGTAGAAGAACACTGTGATGGAAATTTAATTGATAGCATTACTTACCACCAATGGGTGCAAGCTAACCATTGCTCCCTAGAAATTTTTACAAAATCTACCGATAACATTTTGAAACTTTTATTGAAAAGTTACAGAAACTTCAGCCACATGACTACATTGCTAAAAATCAATCTGATTTTCTTAGAAATGTGAAGCATAACATCCAAGTTGGGCAGGTTCTCGTCATTGAAGATATTCCAGAAAATTACGCTTTCGTTTTACAGGACAGCATGCAAGGTATGCACTGGAATAACGGCCAAGCAACAGTTCACCTCTTTGCTTGCTATTACAGCCCTAAAGTCCAGGATAATGTAATCCCATTGAACTTCGTAATCGCTTCAGACAGCCTGAAGCATATACCATCCACTGTACATGTTTTTCAAAAACTTCTTAAATTCTTGAAATTGAAAGTTCCGAAGCTTCAAAAAGAAAAATATTATTCAGATGGAGCAGCTGCTCATTATAAAACAAGTATAACATTCAGAAATTATCTCTTCACAGGAAAGATTTCACAGTCTCTGCAGAATGGCATTTCTTTGCTACATCGCATGGTAAAAGGCCAAGTGATGGACTGGGAGGAACTTTGAAAAGACTGGCAGCAAGAGCAAGCCTTCAGCTTCCATACGAAAAACAAATACGTACACCTATAGAACTCTTTAAACGGGCAAAAGATCATATAGTAGTAGTAGTAGTATTATTATTTTTGGGTGCGTCGACTACTATGGTCATTTTGCACCACTCTCATCCTTATAAGTACAAAATATAAATTACGAATAAAAAATTAAAATTTCGCTTGCCTACATGTGATAAAATGTGCAATTAAGCCTAAAACAGTCAATTTATAATTTATTTAAAACATTAATATCTTTTAAAAAAGCAATTACTCGGGTGAGACTATCAGGGGAGTCGCCTAGGATCGTTTCTAAGGTCCCGTTAACCTTATGTCTTTCTCGAGAAGACCGGTATTTTTCACACTCCGTCAGGATGTGTCGAACACTCAGAGAGGAGTCGCAATCATCACACCGAGGTGGAGTCTTCTCTTCTGTGAAGAGGTATGAGTGGGTCAGGGCAGTATGCCCTATCCTCAGACGAGTGATTGCGACTTCTTCCCTCCGGGTACTCCTGACAGAAGAGGGCCACACTGTTACTACCGGTTTCACAGACCGAAGTTTGCTATTATGTATCTCCTGCCACGATTCTTGCCATCTGCCCATTGCTATGTTTCGAAACATAGATTTTAGGTCTTCTGCAGTTACCTTGTTCGATACAATTTGTGGCATGTGCAGTGCTTCCTTTGCTGCTTTGTCCGCTCGTTCGTTACCAGCTATTCCCACGTGTCCAGGGATCCAGACAAATGATGTTTTAATTCCCTTGTTAAGAAGGGATTGGAGGGTGCATTGTATATCCTGGACAAGAGGATGGTGTGGGTAATAGGCCGAAATGGACTTCACGGCGCTTAAAGAGTCGGTGCAGATAAGGAAAGAGCCAGAATTGCAATTGATATTCCTTAGGGCCATCTTAATTGCGAATAATTCCGCAGTGTATACGCTACACAGTGGATTGAGTCTCGCCTTGATGACCTTGTGGTGTGTGGAGGACACGGCACATGCGCATGCTGAATCAGTCTTCGATCCATCCGTATACACGGGAGTGGAGTCCGGGTGGTTACCCAGGAATTCTAAAAACAGGCTCTGGTACTCCTGCGGTGTGACAGAGGATTTCTGGCGTCCATCCACAACAGTATAGCACTCTGGTCGCGGTAAAGACCAAGGCGGGTATTTTGAGTACCCGACCGCATACACATCCGGTAGTGAGATGTCAAATTCATCAATAAAATCTTTAAAACGAATACTTAGTGGCCTAGTAGCCCTCGTCCTTCTGTTAAAAATATCTAAAAACCTTGGTTTAAAAACTATGTCAAAGCATGGGTGTCTCGACATTGATAACATTTTTGACACATAGTTGCATGTCAACATTAGCCTACGAGTAGCCAGCGGCGGCTCCCCGGCGTCTGCATAGAGGCTTAGGACAGGAGAGGTCCTAAAAGCGCCGATTGCTAACCGTAATCCTGCGTTGTGGACCGTTGTTAGCGGTCGCAGATAAGACTCTCGTCCAGATGAGTAGACTAAACACCCGTAGTCTATTTC
This sequence comes from Pyrrhosoma nymphula, assembly GCA_963573305.1. Classification (NCBI taxonomy): domain Eukaryota; kingdom Metazoa; phylum Arthropoda; class Insecta; order Odonata; family Coenagrionidae; genus Pyrrhosoma; species Pyrrhosoma nymphula. Next base: position 153,263,531 of record OY754328.1, read on the forward strand.
CGACCGAATCAGCGCACGGTATAGTAAGATCGAGGTCGTGCGATCAGCACCCCATGTTGTGTTGTTTAAAATTCGTAAAATGTTTAGGCTACGGCGGCACTTATCGGCTAGTTTGCGGACGTGCTCCTGCCATGTCAACCTACGGTCTAAAATCATACCGAGAAATCGAACCGATTCCACGTAAGGAAGGTTATTTCGTCCCAAGCGTAACGGCGGAGCTATGTGGATACCTCGCAATCGGTGAAAATGCATGCATACAGTTTTCTCCTTGGAGAAACGAAGCCCGTTTCTCTTTGCCCAGTTGTTCAGTTTGATGACAGTCAACTGTGTCAGTCTTGCAACGCTGGCCAATGTAGACGACCTGCAGAAGATTGCAAGGTCGTCTACGAATAGGGATCCCATCACCGGTGTCTTTATACAGTCCGCAATATCATTAATGGCGATTGCAAATAATGTAACGCTTAAAACAGAGCCCTGGGGTACGCCGTTATCCTGAGAGTAAAACTGTGAGAGGTTTTTTCCCACTCTCACTCTAAAACCACGGTTTGTTAAAAAGTTTCGGATAAAAATGGGTAGGTTACCCCTGAAACCCCAACTGTGCATTGTTTGCAAGATCTTCCGGCGCCATAGCATGTCATAGGCCTTCTCCAAGTCAAAGAAGACACCAATGACATGTTGACGCAGAAGAAAGGTCTCCTGGATAAAATTATCAGTCCGAATGAGATGGTCGATAGTAGATCTTCCCCTACGAAAGCCACATTGTATGTTGGAAAGAAGGTTTCGCCGCTCCAACCACCAAACAAGCCGGCGATTGACCATTCTTTCCATAACCTTGCACAGGCAACTGGTAAGAGAGATGGGCCTATAGTTGCTAGGGCTACTGTTGTCTTTTCCCTGCTTCGCTATTGGAACCACGATAGATTCCCGCCAGGATTGTGGAAAACTACCCTCCAACCAAATATGGTTGAGGGTATGAAGGACGTCCAGCAGCGCTTTCTTCGGTATGTTCCGGAGAAAAGCGTTGTGGACACTGTCTGTTCCTGGGGACGAATTCCTGGATTCCGCAATTGCAGAGGCCAGCTCCCATAGCGAGAAGCATTCGTTATAGTCAGCAATACCCTGCGTTTCACGGAACGTTAGGGATTTTGCTTCGCAGCGTTGCTTTATTTCTCTGAAGTCGGCATCATAATTGTCGTTACTGCAGATGTTGCTGAACGTATGGCCAAAGATCTCACATAATTCCGAGGGAGATGTTACCACCCGGTCATCGACTTTTAGTCCGGAAACGCCGCATTGCAGACGGGAGCCCGAGATGCTTCGTACCTTCCTCCAGACCTGTGCAAGAGGCGTCCTGTGGTTGACGCCTGAGATGAATTCTATCCAGGAGGCCTTCTTCGCCTCCTTTACGATTTGTCGGGCTTTCGCTCGAAGACGTCGGAAGGAGGCAAGATTGGTTTTCGTGGGGTACTTCTGAAAAATGCGAAGTGCTCGCTTCCGCAATTTTATTGCCTTCGCGCATTCCTCTGTCCACCATGGCACTGGAGGTCGACGGACGATACCCTTGGATCGTGGGACGCTGGTATTTGCCGCCTCGATGATTGCAGATGTAAGGACTTCGACGTTTTGCATTACGTCACGGTTGCCGTCATGTTTATATGTAAAATTCTCTCTGAAAATTGACCAGTCAGCTTTCTGAATAATCCAATTTCCAGGAGTTATAAAAAATGGATTAAAAAAGATATTCTTACGTATAAAAAGGGGAAAATGATCACTGCCACATAGATCTGTATGAACGGATAAGTTGAGTTTCGTGGAAAGACTGCTCGAGCAGATGGCGAGGTCAATGGAAGAAAATTCTCCATTAAAACTATTAAAACGAGTTTTCTCACTACTATTCAGTAGAACAAGGTTAAAATCCTGGATAAAATGTGATAAAATCCGCCCTCTTCTATTGCACTGGCTTCTAGAGCTACCCCACAAAGGGTCATGTGCATTAAAGTCTCCTAAAAGTATAAAGGGCTTGGGTAATTGAAGGATAAGATTCTCGAGGTTGTGTTCAGTGACTGGAGCGCACTCCGGTAAGTAAACGTTGCACAGCGTTATGGTCTCTGGTGCGTGCACAGTCACAGCAACCGCCTGAAAAAGTGTGTTCAGTTGTACCCGAGAGGTGTAAAGGGTCTCCCAGACAGCAACCGCCACTCCACCCTGGGCTCGTTGGCCGCTGGCATCGTCGTATTTAAAAACATTAAAATTCCTTAAGATACCCTTGTCCGTGGCTTTAAAATGCGTCTCTTGGAGACAAATACAAGACGGATTAAAATCACGAATTAAAATGGTTAACTCCTCCTTGTGACGATAAAACCCATTACAGTTCCACTGTAAAATAGAATTCATTTAAAAAAAAAATTTTCTCTCTCGCGGCCCGTGTTTAAAAAATTGTTATTAAACTTTTCTCAAATACTCCATCTCAGAATCGGCCGAAACGTTTTTTCCGTAATCTAAACATGTCCAGCTAACTAGTCAAAAATTAATTTAGTGTAAATTCTTAAATGCGTTTTTTATAAATATTTAAACATTTACAATTTTCTCTCGCGCGGCCCGTCAGCTTCCCATTTGGAATACATGCAGCAGACACGCGATGCAAGCCTAAACATTTGCCTGGCTAAGAGGACGTCTGTCTCAGACGGGTCATCCTCCTCCATAGCCTCCTCTGGGCATGGAGCGCGTACCCCGGAGGGGCCGGGGGATGGCGTTTTCTCACGCCCCGAGGGCGGGGTCCCAGTGGGTTTCGGCGGGTTCTTCTTAGGAGAACCCGCACAGGTGACATTCTTTGGTTTTGCCGGCTTTGTTGCCTTATCCGGCTTGGCTTCTTCATCTTTTCTAGACTTTCTTGTGTCCGTTGTCTTATCTGCATCATTTTTCTGAGTATTGTCAGATTCATTTTTATTGGTTGGGGTTTCAGCGACAGCAGCGAAAGATCTGGAGAAAGTAGGGGCTATTAGGGTGCGGTACTTTTTTCTGGCTTCTATGTATGGCAACTTTTCAACTGTTTTTATCTCCATTATCTTCTTTTCCTCTTTCATTCTTGGACAATCGCGGGAGTACACTGGGTGTGCACCCTCGCAATTGACACAAAAAGGTTCGGAGGTGCAACCATCACCCTCATGCTTTTCATTACCACAGCGCGGGCAGGTGGCCTTGCCCTTGCATCTAGTGGCGATATGGCCAAAGTGTTGGCATTGAAAACATCGCATGGGGTTAGGGATGAATGGGCGGACAGGAACCGATTCATACCCAACAAAAACCTTGTCGGGGAGCGTGTCGCGCGAGAAGGTGAGGATAACAGACGTGCTGTTGATCAGCTCACCGTTCCGCTTTATTTTTAATCGACGACAGTCTATAATGCCCTGAGGGGCCATTTCCCTCTTTATTTCGTCGTCGTCGACATACAGCAGGTCGTAACTGCTTATCACTCCCCGACTGGTGTTCAAGGTGCGGTGCACCTCGACCTTCACTGGTATATCATTTAAACGGGTAAAATTAAGCAACTTTGCACTTTGGGTATCATTGGCCGTTTCTATTAATAAAGTTCCGTCACGTAGCTTCTTGGCAGATATTAAGTCACCAGTAACTGCTGCTGAAAGGACTCTACGGATTAGGAAGGGAGATACCTTAGTGAGGGTCTCATCTTCCTTTGCACATCTCATTATCAAGTACCGCCTACAAGCGGACACCGGGTTAACTCCCCCGCCCGTTTCCGGACGGGATCTTTTTAATGGAGGAAGGGTATCTGGTTCCATTAATATAAGAGGTTCATCCCCTGGGCTCCCCACCCACCACGGAGCCACATATTTGGGACGCCACACCGCCAGCCGGTGTGGTCGCCAGGGCTACCCAAGGGATATAGCACTATCGTGTAGGGGATTTGCTTCAGGTTAGGTCTCCAGTGCATGGGCCCTCCAAACCCATACACCTTCGGCCGCCTTACACAGACCCCCATCACTCCAGCACTCGCCATCGAAACGTGTCAATAAGCCGATTGATCAAGACTGGCTAGATCTTGACCGCCCGTTTACAGGGGATCCAGGGCCGAAGTGGGGTATTGAATCCCGGCCCATACCGGGTATCCGACACCCGGCTGGGTGCCGGAGAACTCACCCACCAGGATCCCCTTCTCCCCCTTACGGGTCTCCGCACACGGCAAACATGCGGGTGGATCGCAGGCCAGGTGGTATGGCCGCACACAGACAGTTGACCCACAAGACTGTCCGGACTCAACCCTTGCTGACACTGGGGTTTTTTCCGGGGTTTCCTTCCCCGCCCTTTTAGTCGCCTCTTACGACAAGCAGGGATACTGCGGGAGTATTCTCCATCCCCCTACCCGCAGGGGTAAAAAGATCATATTTTAAGAGTGGATTTTGGCTACGCAAAGAAAGAAAAAATTGGAAAACATTCCGATGTACTTGCGAAAAGATTTCGTCAGGCAGTTAGTATACCAGGCATTAGGGAGTTTCATGCAGCAATACCCGAATCAAATGGAGTGGTTATAATGAAGAGACTCTCTTCGTCCAGCAAGGAACGAGGATTCAGCTGTAGTTGCAGGCAGGAGTATCAGGATCCTCAAATAAAAAATTTCGGAGAGGATCCTTTCCTACAAGGTAGGACATCATATGTTTCAAGAAAGCATGCTTACTTAGCCATTTTACATTTGTTATAAATACAAGGATTTTGCTTTCTCGTTAGCTTTCAATCGATTGTGTCGGAGTAGTTAGAAAAAACTTCGCGCAGAGAAAGTGGGGCTCAATAGTTAATTTCTCTGCAAACATCCATTTAACAGAACAAATAACAATTGTTGTTAACATTCATAGTTTACAATATATGTTTATCTCACATAGCCACGACCCTGAGCAATTAGGGAAATGTTTAGGCTTGCATCGCGTGTCTGCTGCATGTATTCCAAATGGGAAGCTGACGGGCCGCGCGAGAGAAAATTGTAAATGTTTAAATATTTATAAAAAACGCATTTAAGAATTTACACTAAATTAATTTTTGACTAGTTAGCTGGACATGTTTAGATTACGGAAAAAACGTTTCGGCCGATTCTGAGATGGAGTATTTGAGAAAAGTTTAATAACAATTTTTTAAACACGGGCCGCGAGAGAGAAAATTGTAAATGTTTAAATACTTATAAAAAACGCATTTATGAATTGTCACTAAATTTTATTTTTGGAATATTTAGCTGAATATGTTTTGACTATGGAAAAAACGTTTCGGCCGATTCTGAGATGGAGTATTTGAGAAAAGTTTAATAACAATTATTTAAACATTAGTAATTTACAACAATAGGGTATAGAAGAAAATAATTTTTTATTGATATATTTGCATTTAATAAAGATTTATCTTTAATAAATGCTATTAATCATTGTTTTATGGCAATTACAAGCGGAGATATAAGTGATAATATGATTTAAGGCACGGATTTTTGCTAAAAATGCGAAAAAATTAAAATATGCATAATTCACTCAAAATTTTTTTTTTCACAAAACGGTTTGAGGGTATTCAGTTTGAGTTAATATTGTACCCATACACCAATTTTCATCAAAATCTGAGACCCTAAGGGACAAACGTTTGTTGAATTGAGATGGAATGACCCATATATACATATATATATATATACACGAAACGAAAATTTCGCCAATAGGCCACAATATAATAAAAACACTTGACAGGGGGTGGGGAAAGAAAAGTAAAAAGAGAGATAGAGACTTACTGGTCCTCTCTCTCTTTTTACTTTTCTTTCCCCACCCCCTGTCAAGTGTTTTTATTATATATATATATATATATATATATATATATATATATATATATATATATATATATATAAAACTTCCAGGAGAATCACTCGGGTGATAAACATACAATATGCCAAGAGGGTGGCCGATAAAAATATACACACGGAAAAAAGAACACTTACAAATAAAAACTTCCGATATTTCAGTGAAGATATTCGCTCCACCTTTCTCTAGGAGAAGAGTAGGAATGAGGAAAAGGATAGAGGTTGAGGTTTGGGAGGGGAAAGAGGAGGGAAGACGAAGGTGTTACAAGGGGAAGGAGGGGAATGAGAGGGGAGAGGAAGGAGGGGAAAGACGAAGAGCTAGGAGAGGGCGGGCGGGGAGAGGGCGAGCGGAGGGGAGAGAGGAAAAAAGGGGAGCAAAAGGAAGAGGAGTGGAGGAAGCAGGGAGAGATGAGATGAGGGGGAGGGAGAAACTAGTGTGATTTATTGAGTCCGGGGGGCGAGAAAGCCTGGTGGACCAGAATACAAGAAGATTCAAGATCTTTGAGCTGAAGGGGAGAGGAAGAGGGGGGAAGGGAAGCAAGAAGACCAACTTTAAAAGTGTTATTGAAAGTGGAGTTGTGGGAGGAGACGTGAATGGCGACAGGGAGAGAAACAGAGAGGGAGGGGCAATCGTTACACCCTCCTGCACCACGCCTAACATTGTCTACATCCTCATCTGCCAATACTGCCCTTCTTTCTATATTGGCTTATCCACCACTCCTCTCAATATTAGAATGAATGGGCACCGCTCTTCTTGTAACGATTGCAGTAGTAGTAGTAGTAGAATTGGGGTTTTTTGGTGCGTCGACGGCTAGGGTCATTTGCACCATGCTCAGTCCCTTTGACGCATTAAAACTAGATCTCTACAAAATAAAACTACTAATTTTATGCATTTCTATTTTATGAGTAATGCATGAGTGCATGCTAACTATATTAAATTTAAAAAACCTATTTCTTTGAAATACAATAAAATTCGGCTTAGGCTAACCGGATCGTCCCCTAGAAGCGTATCTAGGCTACCCGTGATGGCCATTCTACTGCGTATAACCCGGTATTTAGTGCACGTTGTTAGTAGGTGATTTACAGTGAGAGAGGCGTCACAATCATCGCACTGTGGAGGGGTCTTTTCAGCAGTAAATAGAAAGGAGTGTGTAAAATGGCAGTGCCCAATCCTCAAACGAGTGATTGCGACCTCATCCCAACGTTTGCTTCTGCAAGAGGAAGGCCACGCTGAAATTTCAGGTTTGATGCTACGCAGCTTGTTATTCTGAAGATTCCGCCATGTTCCTCTCCAGTCCTCCAAGAGTACAGGTCGTAGCGCAGCTTTTAGGTCATCCGCGAGGACCACCGCAATATCAATTTCGTGGTTTCCCAATGATTCTTTTGCTGCGGCGTCGGCTTTCTCGTTACCCGTAATCCCTACGTGCCCAGGTATCCATAAAAACATGACTCTTACTTCTTTTTCCGAAAGTTTTAAGAGGGCAGTTTGAATTTCCTGTACGATGGGATTAAAGGAGGAAAATGCGGAGATCGATTGCAGTGAACTTAACAAATCAGTGCATATCATGAAAGATTTCCGACGGCAGTCAATGCTGGTTAAGGCCATCTTTATCGCAGTGAGTTCGGCAGTAAATGTGCTACACATCGCACTGAGTTTCGCTTTTAAAACTCCGTGGAAAGAAGAAGTTACTGCAGATCCGCAAGCAGATGATGACTTCGCCCCATCCGTATAGACAGGTACGAAGTCAGGATATTGCCCGAGAAATTCCTTGAAGAGCTGTTGGTATTCACATGGCGTAGTGCTCGACTTCAGGGACTTATGCAAGTCCAGCCTAATGTCTGGAGGTGGTAGAGACCACGGAGGAATGTCAAGGTACCCTACTGGGTACACATCAGAACAGAGAAATTATTTTTCTCCATCAATTCATTGAGCCTTATGCTTAAAGGCCTTGTGGCCCTCGTCCGTCTTTTAAACAAATTTAAAAACCGTGGCTGGAAAACAATATTAAAACAAGGGTGCCTCTTCATTGATAAAAGCTTTGAGGCATAGTTCGACATAAGGATATTTCTGCCGGTAGCCAATGGTGGTTCCCCTGCGTCTGAATAAATACTAAAAATTGGAGAGGTCCTAAATGCTCCCGTGGCCAGTCGCAATCCAGCATTATGTACAACAGCCAGCGGCCTTAAATAAGACTTCCTGCCAGAAGAGTAGACAAAAGCAGGCTGATGTCTGGAGCATCAAACCTGAAATTTCAGCGTGGCCTTCCTCTTGCAGAAGCAAACGTTGGGATGAGGTCGCAATCACTCGTTTGAGGATTGGGCACTGCCATTTTACACACTCCTTTCTATTTACTGCTGAAAAGACCCCTCCACAGTGCGATGATTGTGACGCCTCTCTCACTGTAAATCACCTACTAACAACGTGCACTAAATACCGGGTTATACGCAGTAGAATGGCCATCACGGGTAGCCTAGATACGCTTCTAGGGGACGATCCGGTTAGCCTAAGCCGAATTTTATTGTATTTCAAAGAAATAGGTTTTTTTAATTTAATATAGTTAGCATGCACTCATGCATTACTCATAAAATAGAAATGCATAAAATTAGTAGTTTTATTTTGTAGAGATCTAGTTTTAATGCGTCAAAGGGACTGAGCATGGTGCAAATGACCCTAGCCGTCGACGCACCAAAAAACCCCAATTCTACTACTACTACTACTGCAATCGTTACAAGAAGAGCGGTGCCCATTCATTCTAATATTGAGAGGAGTGGTGGATAAGCCAATATAGAAAGAAGGGCAGTATTGGCAGATGAGGATGTAGACAATGTTAGGCGTGGTGCAGGAGGGTGTAACGATTGCCCCTCCCTCTCTGTTTCTCTCCCTGTCGCCATTCACGTCTCCTCCCACAACTCCACTTTCAATAACACTTTTAAAGTTGGTCTTCTTGCTTCCCTTCCCCCCTCTTCCTCTCCCCTTCAGCTCAAAGATCTTGAATCTTCTTGTATTCTGGTCCACCAGGCTTTCTCGCCCCCCGGACTCAATAAATCACACTAGTTTCTCCCTCCCCCTCATCTCATCTCTCCCTGCTTCCTCCACTCCTCTTCCTTTTGCTCCCCTTTTTTCCTCTCTCCCCTCCGCTCGCCCTCTCCCCGCCCGCCCTCTCCTAGCTCTTCGTCTTTCCCCTCCTTCCTCTCCCCTCTCATTCCCATCCTTCCCCTTGTAACACCTTCGTCTTCCCTCCTCTTTCCCCTCCCAAACCTCAACCTCTATCCTTTTCCTCATTCCTACTCTTCTCCTAGAGAAAGGTGGAGCGAATATCTTCACCGAAATATCGGAAGTTTTTATTTGTAAGTGTTCTTTTTTCCGTGTGTATATTTTTATCGGCCACCCTCTTGGCATATTGTATGTTTATCACCCGAGTGATTCTCCTGGAAGTTTTATATATATATATATATATATATATATATATATATATATATATATATATATATATATAATAAAAACACTTGACAGGGGGTGGGGAAAGAAAAGTAAAAAGAGAGAGAGGACCAGTAAGTCTCTATCTCTCTTTTTACTTTTCTTTCCCCACCCCCTGTCAAGTGTTTTTATTATATTGTGGCCTATTGGCGAAATTTTCGTTTCGTGTATATATATATATATGTATATATGGGTCATTCCATCTCAATTCAGCAAACGTTTGTCCCTTAGGGTCTCAGATTTTGATGAAAATTGGTGTATGGGTACAATATTAACTCAAACTGAATACCCTCAAACCGTTTTGTGAAAAAAAAAATTTTGAGTGAATTATGCATATTTTAATTTTTTCGCTTTTTTAGCAAATATCCGTGCCTTAAATCATATTATCACTTATATCTCCGCTTGTAATTGCCATAAAACAATGATTAATAGCATTTATTAAAGATAAATCTTTATTAAATGCAAATATATCAATAAAAAATTATTTTCTTCTATACCCTATTGTTGTAAATTACTAATGTTTAAATAATTGTTATTAAACTTTTCTCAAATACTCCATCTCAGAATCGGCCGAAACGTTTTTTCCGTAGTCAAAACATATTCAGCGCAGTATTTTATGTTGGCGAATGTACTACCCCGCTTTCAATACGAATGAATGGGCACCGCCACTCCACCACATGTCCTCCCTTCATTGATCCCATTCCTAAACATACCGCTTCCCATCGTAAGACCTTCAGTAAATGATTCTCTCTCTCTATATTAGAAGCCCTCCCCGAATCAGCAACTAATGTTGAATTGAGGACTCGCGAGATGGCTTTCATCTGGTTCTTAAGAGCATTTGAATCGCCCGGGCTTAACTTGGCCCACTGACCAATAGCAACCCCTTGCTCCCTCTCCCCACCAGTCCCCTTCCCTTCTCCTGTTCCGCTTCCCCCCCCACCCGAGGTAACAGACCACTACAGTAGTTGTAGTTAGTCTCTTGTCGTTGACGATGGCGGCTTGCCCGTCGAAACGTCCGCAAATTATTCTGTGAGTGTCCTTTTAATTTTCGTGTGCCTGTGTTTTAAAAGTATATTTATATTTGTATATATATATATATATATATATACACTCATCCATTATACATATATACACACACACACACACACACACACATATATATATATATATATATATGTGTGTGTGTGTATGTATAATGGATGAGAGTATATATATATATATGTGTGTGTGTATATATATATATTTTTGGATGAAATAATCTCCTTCCTTCAAATCAAAGGCCCTGATGAAGGCCTGTCTAAACAAGATATCACCCTTCTTTCTCCGTCACACCCACGCACCCCAAACTTCTATATTCTACCCAAAATCCACAAACCTGACAACCCTGGCCGCCCCATTGTCTCCTCTTATAACTCACCCACCGAACGCATGTCCGCATTTGTTGACTACTACCTACAACCCATTGTCCACTCCCTGCCCTCCTTTATCAAAGACACTTATCATTTTCTTGAACGCCTCCATTCTACTCCACTCCCCTCTAACTGTGATATCTTAATGGCCACTATTGATGTCACTTCCCTATATACCAACATTCCTCATTCTGAAGGACTTTCTGCCATCCGCCATTTCATCACTAAACGCCCTGCTCCTCATATTCCCAGCTCTGAGTTCCTTCTTGATCTTTCCAATTTCATCCTAACCCACAACGCTTTCTCTTTCAATAACAAATTCTTTCTTCAAATTAAAGGATGCGCTATGGGTAGTCGCTTCAGTCCTTCCTACGCCAACCTTTTCCTTGGACTTTTTGAACAATCTTTTCTATCTTCATGCTCACTAAAACCTCTTCTCTGGCTTCGTTACATTGACGACATCTTCCTTTTATGGCCACATGGTATTCATTCTCTCAACTCTTTTATTTCCTCCCTCAACGCCTCCTCTCCCCTCTCCTTTACTTCTAACATCTCTGCCTCTAACGTCGTCTTTCTGGACGTAAACGTCTCCCTCTCTGACCGCAAATTTAGCACTTCCGTGCATATCAAGCCCACCAACCAACAACAATACCTCCATTATAACAGCTGCCACCCCTCCCATACTAAACGTTCCCTCCCCTACTCCCTTTCTATTCGTGGCCACCGAATTTGCAACAACCCTGACTCCCTTGATAAATTCCTTACTAACCTCCATCAATCTCTTCTTCGCAGAGGCTATCCAGAGCAACTTCTCAATAAAAAAATCCTCAAAAAACCACACTCCCCCAAACTGCCTCCTACTAATAGCATTTCCCAACACAATATCTCCCTCTGTACCACCTACTTCCCAGGTGTGGACTCTATTAGGCGTATTATTAAAAACCTCTACCCTATCCTGTCGGACAACCTAACCACTTCTAAAATATTCCCCCAATGTCCCTCTCTCAGCTTCAGACGCCCCCCCAATCTATCCGCCATTTTCAATATTACCAAACCCCTGTCCAAATCACTCAAACCCACCAAATCCCTTCCCACCCCTTGCAATCGCCCGCGATGTAAAACTTGCCCCATCCTCATCACCCAGCCCTTGCCGGACAAGTTCCTCGCTTTTCCCCTCCCTTCTGTCCTCTCACCCTCCTGCACCACGCCTAACATTGTCTACATCCTCCTCTGCCAATACTGCCCTTCTTTCTATATTGGCTTATCCACCACTCCTCTCAATATTAGAATGAATGGGCACCGCTCGTCTTGTAACGATTGCCCCTCCCTCTCTGTTTCTCTCCCTGTCGCCATTCACGTCTCCTCCCACAACTCCACTTTCAATAACACTTTTAAAGTCGGTCTACTTGCTTCCCTTCCCCCTTCTTCCTCTCCCCTTCAGCTCAAAGATCTTGAATCTTCTTGTATTTTAATCCACCAGGCTTTCTCGCCCCCCGGACTCAATAAATCACACTAGTTTCTCCCTCCCCCTCATCTCATCTCTCCCTGCTTCCTCCACGCCCTCTCCCCGCTCTTCGTCTTTCCCCTCCTTCCCCTCCTACACCTTCCTCTCTCCCTCTTTCCCCTCCTTCCCCTCCTACACCTTCGTCTCCCCCTCTTTCCCCTCCCATACCTCAATCTCTCTCCTTTTCTTCATTCCTACCTTAAACCTTGAGAAAGGTGGAGCTAGACTTCACCGAAATATCGAAAATTTTTATGTGTAAGTGTTCTTTTTTCCGTGTGTATATTTTTTATCGGCCACCCTCTTGGCATACTGTATATATATATATATATATATATATATATATATATATATATATATATATATATATATATATATATATATATATAAAACTTCCAGGAGAATCACTCGGGTGATAAACATACAATATGCCAAGAGGGTGGCCGATAAAAATATACACACGGAAAAAAGAACACTTACAAATAAAAACTTCCGATATTTCGGTGAAGATATTCGCTCCACCTTTCTCTAGGAGAAGAGTAGGAATGAGGAAAAGGATAGAGGTTGAGGTTTGGGAGGGGAAAGAGGAGGGAAGACGAAGGTGTTACAAGGGGAAGGATGGGAATGAGAGGGGAGAGGAAGGAGGGGAAAGACGAAGAGCTAGGAGAGGGCGGGCGGGGAGAGGGCGAGCGGAGGGGAGAGAGGAAAAAAGGGGAGCAAAAGGAAGAGGAGTGGAGGAAGCAGGGAGAGATGAGATGAGGGGGAGGGAGAAACTAGTGTGATTTATTGAGTCCGGGGGGCGAGAAAGCCTGGTGGACCAGAATACAAGAAGATTCAAGATCTTTGAGCTGAAGGGGAGAGGAAGAGGGGGGAAGGGAAGCAAGAAGACCAACTTTAAAAGTGTTATTGAAAGTGGAGTTGTGGGAGGAGACGTGAATGGCGACAGGGAGAGAAACAGAGAGGGAGGGGCAATCGTTACAACACCCCTGCGGGTAGGGGGATGGAGAATACTCCCGCAGTATCCCTGCTTGTCGTAAGAGGCGACTAAAAGGGCGGGGAGAAAACCTCGATAATAAACCCCCTGTGAAGCTTGGGTAGCGTCCGGACAGCCTTGTGGGTCAACTGTCTGTGTGAGGCGATACCAGCTAGCCTTAGATCCACCCATGTGTTTGCCGTGCATGGAGACCCGTAAAGGGGAGAAGGGGATCCTGGTGGGTGAGTTCTTCGGCACCCAGCCGGGTTTTGGATGCCCGGTATGGGCCGGGGTTCAATACCCCACTTCGGCCCTGGATTCCCTGTAAACGGGGGGCCGGGGGCTAGCCACCCCCGGTCAATCGGCTTTCCGATACGTTCGGCGGCGAGTGCTAGGGAGGTGGGTGTCTGCGTAAGGCGGTCGGAGGTGCTTGGGTTGGTGGGCCCGTTGCATCGAAGACCCAACCCGAAACAGACAACCACCTCCAGGGTGCTATATCCCCTCGGGTAGCCCTGGCGACCGTGCCGGCTGGCGGCACGGCGTCCCGAATATGTGGCTCCGTGGTGGGTGGGGAGCCCGGGGGATGAAGTATTTCGGATGGTATGGAGGATAATAACCTACCACCAACCAAAAGATCCCGCCCGGATACGGGTGGGGGAGAAAATGCGATCGAAGGGAATAAAAAGTTTTTAATAATAAAATGCGTACAAGAGGGAGAAAGCTTTAAGAAGGTATCACCATTCTTGATTAAGAGAGTTCTGTCGGCAGCCGTTTCAGGAGAACTTAAGTCAGCAAAGAAGCTACGGGATGGAACTTTACTAATAGAAACAGCAAACATGACACAGAGCCTAAAACTGCTGAAAATGGAGAAATTCAATGACATTCCCATAAGGGTAGAAGAGCATAGAACGCTAAATACATGCCGGGGGGTTATATCCCATTTTGATCTTTTATTGTTCTCGGTAGATGAAATCAGGGTAGAAATGGCCGCTCAGGGTGTCACTCACGTTCGAAGACTGACGACGAAGCGTAACGGTGTAATGACCGACACTACGTCCGTAGTTCTCACGTTTGCACTCGACAAGTTGCCTGATAAAGTATTCATAGGATATGAATCAGTCCCAGTTAGGCCATATATACGGCTACCACCTGGAACGGTGTGTCGAGGTCCACTCGCGAGGTTTAAAGGGCCTCTTGAGTGGCAATTGCGACTCCACCCTGAGCCCTTTGTCCAGTGGTGTCATCAAATCTAAAAACATTATAACCCTTCAAAATACTTCTGTCAGTTATTTTAAAATGTGTTTCCTGCAAACAAACGCATAAAGGGTTAAAATCGCGAAGTAAAATACAAAGCTCCTCCTTATGTCTGTAAAAACCATTACAGTTCCACTGCATTATTACTGCCATGTAATAGATGAAAAAGAATGGACTAGAGCACAAAAAGGTTCAGGAAATTGGGGCTGTCTAAAAAAAAAATATATATATATATATATATAAATATATATGTTATATATATATATAATATATGGAGGATCACCGCCGAAAGCGGTGCCTCTTATCCTTTTTTCTGGCCTGGAGGATTTCGTTCTCGGATAAAGGCTCTTCATCATCCATTGGCTCGGGCTGCTTTCGGTTGGTCAACCCAGAAGGACCTGGGGATGGCGTCTTCTCGCGATTCCCCGGCGCAGTCCCGGTCGTTTTAGACGTATTCTTCTTGGGGCAACCCGTGGTGACATTGGCTACAGTCGGTTTTGGTTCCTGCTTCGATGCCTCGATAGCACTGCGTGGGAGCTCCGCTTTTGTTTCGGTGGGTTTCGAATTTATTGGCTCTGTCTGGGTAGAAATTGTGACATTTTTGGTAAGAGTAGAGGTAAGAGTAGAGGTAACATGTGCAAACGATTTGCTAAACGTGGGGGCCAACTGAGCCCTATATATTTTTACCTGGCTTCCAAATAAGGAATTTTTCCCAATGTTTTAATTTCCATTATTTTTCTCTCTTCAATCATTTTTGGACATTTACGAGAGTACACCGGGTGTGTACCCTCGCAGTTCACACAGTGGGGATCCGTGGAGCATTCTTCATCCGCATGCTGTTCCAGGCCACAGCGCGGGCAAGTGGCCTTGCCCTCACATCGTGTGGCGATGTGGCCAAAATGTTGGCACTGGAAGCATCGCATGGGTGCCGGGATATATGGCCTAACTGGGACTGATTCATATCCTATGAATACTTTATCAGGCAACTTGTCGAGTGCAAACGTGAGAACTACGGACGTAGTGTCGGTCATTACACCGTTACGCTTCGTCGTCAGTCTTCGAACGTGAGTGACACCCTGAGCGGCCATTTCTACCCTGATTTCATCTACCGAGACGTATAAAAGATCAAAATGGGATATAACCCCCCGGCATGTATTTAGCGTTCTATGCTCTTCTACCCTTATGGGAATGTCATTGAATTTCTCCATTTTCAGCAGTTTTAGGCTCTGTGTCATGTTTGCTGTTTCTATTAGTAAAGTTCCATCCCGTAGCTTCTTTGCTGACTTAAGTTCTCCTGAAACGGCTGCCGACAGAACTCTCTTAATCAAGAATGGTGATACCTTCTTAAAGCTTTCTCCCTCTTGTACGCATTTTATTATTAAAAACTTTTTATTCCCTTCGATCGCATTTTCTCCCCCACCCGTATCCGGGCGGGATCTTTTGGTTGGTGGTAGGTTATTATCCTCCATACCATCCGAAATACTTCATCCCCCGGGCTCCCCACCCACCACGGAGCCACATATTCGGGACGCCGTGCCGCCAGCCGGCACGGTCGCCAGGGCTACCCGAGGGGATATAGCACCCTGGAGGTGGTTGTCTGTTTCGGGTTGGGTCTTCGATGCAACGGGCCCACCAACCCAAGCACCTCCGACCGCCTTACGCAGACACCCACCTCCCTAGCACTCGCCGCCGAACGTATCGGAAAGCCGATTGACCGGGGGTGGCTAGCCCCCGGCCCCCCGTTTACAGGGAATCCAGGGCCGAAGTGGGGTATTGAACTCCGGCCCATACCGGGCATCCAAAACCCGGCTGGGTGCCGAAGAACTCACCCACCAGGATCCCCTTCTCCCCTTTACGGGTCTCCATGCACGGCAAACACATGGGTGGATCTAAGGCTAGCTGGTATCGCCTCACACAGACAGTTGACCCACAAGGCTGTCCGGACGCTACCCAAGCTTCACAGGGGGTTTATTATCGAGGTTTTCTCCCCGCCCTTTTAGTCGCCTCTTACGACAAGCAGGGATACTGCGGGAGTATTCTCCATCCCCCTACCCGCAGGGGTGTTGTAACGATTGCCCCTCCCTCTCTGTTTCTCTCCCTGTCGCCATTCACGTCTCCTCCCACAACTCCACTTTCAATAACACTTTTAAAGTTGGTCTTCTTGCTTCCCTTCCCCCCTCTTCCTCTCCCCTTCAGCTCAAAGATCTTGAATCTTCTTGTATTCTGGTCCACCAGGCTTTCTCGCCCCCCGGACTCAATAAATCACACTAGTTTCTCCCTCCCCCTCATCTCATCTCTCCCTGCTTCCTCCACTCCTCTTCCTTTTGCTCCCCTTTTTTCCTCTCTCCCCTCCGCTCGCCCTCTCCCCGCCCGCCCTCTCCTAGCTCTTCGTCTTTCCCCTCCTTCCTCTCCCCTCTCATTCCCATCCTTCCCCTTGTAACACCTTCGTCTTCCCTCCTCTTTCCCCTCCCAAACCTCAACCTCTATCCTTTTCCTCATTCCTACTCTTCTCCTAGAGAAAGGTGGAGCGAATATCTTCACCGAAATATCGGAAGTTTTTATTTGTAAGTGTTCTTTTTTCCGTGTGTATATTTTTATCGGCCACCCTCTTGGCATATTGTATGTTTATCACCCGAGTGATTCTCCTGGAAGTTTTATATATATATATATATATATATATATATATATATATATATATATATATATATATATATATATATATATATACAGTATGCCAAGAGGGTGGCCGATAAAAAATATACACACGGAAAAAAGAACACTTACACATAAAAATTTTCGATATTTCGGTGAAGTCTAGCTCCACCTTTCTCAAGGTTTAAGGTAGGAATGAAGAAAAGGAGAGAGATTGAGGTATGGGAGGGGAAAGAGGGGGAGACGAAGGTGTAGGAGGGGAAGGAGGGGAAAGAGGGAGAGAGGAAGGTGTAGGAGGGGAAGGAGGGGAAAGACGAAGAGCGGGGAGAGGGCGTGGAGGAAGCAGGGAGAGATGAGATGAGGGGGAGGGAGAAACTAGTGTGATTTATTGAGTCCGGGGGGCGAGAAAGCCTGGTGGATTAAAATACAAGAAGATTCAAGATCTTTGAGCTGAAGGGGAGAGGAAGAAGGGGGAAGGGAAGCAAGTAGACCGACTTTAAAAGTGTTATTGAAAGTGGAGTTGTGGGAGGAGACGTGAATGGCGACAGGGAGAGAAACAGAGAGGGAGGGGCAATCGTTACAAGACGAGCGGTGCCCATTCATTCTAATATTGAGAGGAGTGGTGGATAAGCCAATATAGAAAGAAGGGCAGTATTGGCAGAGGAGGATGTAGACAATGTTAGGCGTGGTGCAGGAGGGTGAGAGGACAGAAGGGAGGGGAAAAGCGAGGAACTTGTCCGGCAAGGGCTGGGTGATGAGGATGGGGCAAGTTTTACATCGCGGGCGGTTGCAAGGGGTGGGAAGGGATTTGGTGGGTTTGAGTGATTTGGACAGGGGTTTGGTAATATTGAAAATGGCGGATAGATTGGGGGGGCGTCTGAAGCTGAGAGAGGGACATTGGGGGAATATTTTAGAAGTGGTTAGGTTGTCCGACAGGATAGGGTAGAGGTTTTTAATAATACGCCTAATAGAGTCCACACCTGGGAAGTAGGTGGTACAGAGGGAGATATTGTGTTGGGAAATGCTATTAGTAGGAGGCAGTTTGGGGGAGTGTGGTTTTTTGAGGATTTTTTTATTGAGAAGTTGCTCTGGATAGCCTCTGCGAAGAAGAGATTGATGGAGGTTAGTAAGGAATTTATCAAGGGAGTCAGGGTTGTTGCAAATTCGGTGGCCACGAATAGAAAGGGAGTAGGGGAGGGAACGTTTAGTATGGGAGGGGTGGCAGCTGTTATAATGGAGGTATTGTTGTTGGTTGGTGGGCTTGATATGCACGGAAGTGCTAAATTTGCGGTCAGAGAGGGAGACGTTTACGTCCAGAAAGACGACGTTAGAGGCAGAGATGTTAGAAGTAAAGGAGAGGGGAGAGGAGGCGTTGAGGGAGGAAATAAAAGAGTTGAGAGAATGAATACCATGTGGCCATAAAAGGAAGATGTCGTCAATGTAACGAAGCCAGAGAAGAGGTTTTAGTGAGCATGAAGATAGAAAAGATTGTTCAAAAAGTCCAAGGAAAAGGTTGGCGTAGGAAGGACTGAAGCGACTACCCATAGCGCATCCTTTAATTTGAAGAAAGAATTTGTTATTGAAAGAGAAAGCGTTGTGGGTTAGGATGAAATTGGAAAGATCAAGAAGGAACTCAGAGCTGGGAATATGAGGAGCAGGGCGTTTAGTGATGAAATGGCGGATGGCAGAAAGTCCTTCAGAATGAGGAATGTTGGTATATAGGGAAGTGACATCAATAGTGGCCATTAAGATATCACAGTTAGAGGGGAGTGGAGTAGAATGGAGGCGTTCAAGAAAATGATAAGTGTCTTTGATAAAGGAGGGCAGGGAGTGGACAATGGGTTGTAGGTAGTAGTCAACAAATGCGGACATGCGTTCGGTGGGTGAGTTATAAGAGGAGACAATGGGGCGGCCAGGGTTGTCAGGTTTGTGGATTTTGGGTAGAATATAGAAGTTTGGGGTGCGTGGGTGTGACGGAGAAAGAAGGGTGATATCTTGTTTAGACAGGCCTTCATCAGGGCCTTTGATTTGAAGGAAGGAGATTATTTCATCCAAAAATATATATATATACACACACACATATATATATATATACTCTCATCCATTATACATACACACACACACATATATATATATATATATATGTGTGTGTGTGTGTGTGTGTGTGTATATATGTATAATGGATGAGTGTATATATATATATATATATATATACAAATATAAATATACTTTTAAAACACAGGCACACGAAAATTAAAAGGACACTCACAGAATAATTTGCGGACGTTTCGACGGGCAAGCCGCCATCGTCAACGACAAGAGACTAACTACAACTACTGTAGTGGTCTGTTACCTCGGGTGGGGGGGGGAAGCGGAACAGGAGAAGGGAAGGGGACTGGTGGGGAGAGGGAGCAAGGGGTTGCTATTGGTCAGTGGGCCAAGTTAAGCCCGGGCGATTCAAATGCTCTTAAGAACCAGATGAAAGCCATCTCGCGAGTCCTCAATTCAATATTAGTTGCTGATTCGGGGAGGGCTTCTAATATAGAGAGAGAGAATCATTTACTGAAGGTCTTACGATGGGAAGCGGTATGTTTAGGAATGGGATCAATGAAGGGAGGACATGTGGTGGAGTGGCGGTGCCCATTCATTCGTATTGAAAGCGGGGTAGTACATTCGCCAACATAAAATGCCGGGCAGAAATTGCACGAGAGACGGTAAACGATATTTTTGGAAGTACACTTGGCTGCTGAGGAAGATTTATTGGAAGAGGGCGTACCAGAAGAGCGTAGGAGGGAGCAACATTTGCACCGAGGACGGTTGCAAGTTGTGGAGAGTGGTGGAGAGGGGGCGGTCGGTTGAAGGGTGGGTTTCGTAGATTTTAAGATATCTCGCAGGTTTGCGGGACGCTTAAAAAATACTGTGGGACATGAAGGTAATAGGAGGGCAGTGGAATTATTATTCTTTAAAATTGGGTACAGATCGCGGAGGATGTTTCTGATTTTATGGGAGCCAGGGAAGAATGTGGTGATGAGGCTGAGTCTGTCAGGATGGTGGGTTTTGGCCCGAGGGGTGTAATTGGCAGAGGGGGGCAGGATTTGATTGGTAAGAAGCTTTTTGGGGTACTCACGTTATCTGAGGGAGTGATATAGGTTATCGGTGTATTGTTGAAGGGAGTGGGCGTCGTTACAAATTCTGTGGCCGCGGACAGAGAGGGAATATGGAATGGAGCGTTTGGTATACCAAACCACCTCATACAGCAAGGCTACTCATATAACTGCTGAATTCAACGGGGTTTTATGTCACACCCCATGCCCAACTTTAGCGGCCAGAGATGGCGCGCGGGAGCTTTTTCACCCACCATATAGGAGACGGACACAAGTGGGAGAGGAAAGGTAAAGAGGAATACAGACATACAACAAATACAGAGGTGAACAGTGCGTTTAAATGCACCCATAGCCGAAGAAGAAGAAAAGAGCCAACATGGCCAAATATACTCATCCATTCGAAAATCAGACGCTCAAAGGCGCGAATAAATTCATACAACCATAGGAAATGGAAAGGGATGGGAACACATAAAAGAACGAACACAGGGTTCGTCCTTTTATGTGTTCCTATCCCTTTCCATTTCCTATGATTGTATGAATTTATTCGCGCCTTTGAGCGTCTGATTGATGCCAGATATATATATATATATAATTATATACATATATATATATGTATATATATATATATATATATATATATATATATATATATATATATATATATATATATATATATATATATATATATATATATATATATATATATAATGTCTTTGCAGAAAATCGCTCTTGGCGACGATGCACATTCATAAATAAAACAGTGATACACTAAACAAACACAGAAACACGCAAAAAGGACACTCACAAAAGAAAACTTGGACGTTTCGACCGTCGAGGGGAAAGAGGGGGAGACGAAGGTGTAAGAGGGGAAGGAGGTAGGTAGGATTTGATTAATGGGTGCGTCGACAGCTGTGGTCATGTCGCACCACGCACAATCCTGTATTAGTCGTGTAAGTTTTTACATAGTGAGCATTTGAACCTATGTATTAAATTATTATATCTAAAATGTACTAAAGTTTATCTAAAAGGGTGGTTTGGCGTAATAATTGTATTAACTTGTTTACATTCGCTGGGCTGTTACCAAGAACCTGCTGCATTGTACTAGGAATGCCTAGTTTTTCACGTGCAACCCGGTATTTAACACATTCCGTTAGTATGTGATGCACACTGAGAGGAGAGTCGCAGTCATCACTTCTCGGCGGGATTTTCTCTTCGGTAAAGAGATATGAGTGCGTCAAGGCGCAGTGGCCTATCCTCAGGCGGGTGATGGCGACCTCTTCTTTCCGATTACTTCTGACAGAAGTGGCCCACGCTGATGTCGTAGGTTTGACAGCCCTGAGTTTATTTGTTAGCTCTGTCCAGGTATTTTCCCATGTTTTTAGGGCTACATTTCGGAGTTTTACCTTGAGGTCTTCCACGGTTACCAAAGGAGTTGTGATATTTGCTTTCTTCAAAGCATCCTTTGCTGCTGAATCGGCCTTTTCATTTCCCATAATGCCAACGTGTCCAGGAACCCATATGAATAATATTCTTATTCCCTTGGTGTTTAGGGAGAAAAGGGCCGTTTGTATTTCCTGGGCAAGAGGATTGCTAGGGGAGAAACGAGAAATTGCATGGAGTGCGCTACAGGAGTCCGAGCATATCAGGAATGCACCCCGGCTGCATTTTATTTCGGTAACAGCCATCTTAATGGCATACAGTTCTGCTGTGAATACCGAACAGGACGGGTCCAGTTTGGCCCTAACGACTCCATGGTATGCAGAAACCACAGAGCACCCACAAGAATTCTCCGACTTTGATCCATCTGTGTAGACGGGGGTGAAGTCGCGGAACTTTTCTAGGACTTCCCGGAAAAGGCACTGGTACTCCAAAGATGTGGTGGAGGATTTGCGGCAGAGGAAAAGAGTGTTAATAAAATTTGGTCTTGGGATTGACCATGGCGGGAGTTTCAGGTACCCAGATGGGTACACGTCAGGAAGATTAAAACCTCTGTGGGTCATAAAATTATTAACACGTATGTTAAGTGGCATTGTAGCCCTTCTCCTTCGGTTAAAGAGGTCGCGCGGTATATTGGGACGTAAGGGTCGCGCACGGTCTAAATGACCGTGTTAACAAAAATTTGAAATATTTACATATTTATTGAAAATTAATGTATTTATAAAGTTAACACATACCAACAGTATATTAAATAAGCAGTAATAAATTTAATACATAATTATTTACGTATTTTATAGAAATTTGACATGATAAATACATTTTGACTCCACCGTAAATTCACTTTGAATTATATTGTAACCTGTGTTAAATTAAGAAATAGATTATTAGAGGTAAATATGCAAAACTTTTTATGATTTGAATCACATTAGGATTTATTTATCATCGTCAGAGCTATGTTGTTACATCACATCTTTTTTATCCTTTCTATTTTCAACTTCCGCGCAACCGACGCAAGTAGTGTCCTCTTTACAAATACATTTTGAGTACATTGCACAGTGTTTGCTGCTTTTTTTATTCTATTTCTATGAGCAAAACGCACATCTTCCTGGGCCTACATCCCCCTGCGGCGTTATTTTCTCATTGGGAATACCAAAGAGATTCCTATTTTTTACTTTTAGGCTGGTAGGTAGATTTTCTGAGGCTGCCCTTATTTTTAAGTAATCTATCAAAAGTTATTTACTTCATGTTTTCTGAAACTTTCTCCTGTTCATCTTCTTCCAGTGTTACTTCGAAATATAATATGTGTATCCATTTATTGCATATATGTTTACAAGCGAAAAAGATAGTCTATGGCCAACGACAACTTTTCCTTGCTACTGAATACGTTCCATTCAGCTGATCAACGGTATCAAAGCCATTTTTGGTTGCAATATAAAATGTAAGTATTTACGACATTGCTGAATTATTAGTATCTCTATCATTTATCATCGTCATGCATTGAAGACAACAGCATAACTTCCTTGTTCTTTTCCGTAACGTAAGACGGAAGTGTACAAGTTTTTTTCAAATCCAAATAGGCTGCTATGCGGTTCACGGTGTTTGGTGTTTACAAACAGGTGCCGTATTTCTCGTTTGTTTTTTCTCAAATTTCCAACAAGTTTCATCTTGTCAATTACAACTTGTTTTGCTAGTGGAACCGAGGAAAACCAATTGTCAAAAGTTACATTGCAACGGGATCTTGAAATTGGACGTATCTATCTTTGCACAATTTTCAGCGGGCTGTTGTCTACTGCAAAATCTCCGTTAGGTTGCTCGCCAGCATATGTTTCCATATTTAGAGTGGGAAATATGAGGTAATTTGCTAAAGAATAAATCTTGATTCCGTACCTTGCTGGTTTATTTTTCAAGTATTGTCTAAAACCACATATGCCGCGAAAAGCTTCTGACATCTCATCTATGTTCGCGTATTTCCCAATTGTGTAATGCGCCATTCACCGGTTGACAAAATGAGTGAAAACACTTCGTATTGGAGCTAGTTTGTCACATTTTTTCCTGTCGTTCCTATCATTTATATTATCAAACCGCAATACACGCATCAAAAACTTAAGACATTGCAACGCAAAACTGCTATATTCCTGTTTCATATACTGCCCAGAGGTCCTCAAGATTTTGATGTGATGCCCTCAAAACACCTGCCAAATATACAAGGTCAAACAAGGCTTTAATTTCAATAATATTAGTGTAATTAACATCTCTCTCGCGAGAATAATTAGGCTAATTCTTAGCAATGGTTGTATTAGTGTATTTGACAATTTTGTCAATGGCCATGCCAGGGAAAAATAACGCCCACGACTCAATTGAGGATTTGGCATTTCACCCAATCCCTTTTACTTCTGTGGAACCTGTCACTATACTTACTATACTGTCGCGCACTGATCGACTAGTAGGAAGAGCACTCCACTCACTTGTTCCGTCTTTTCCGGTGCAATGCACTGAATCAAATTGTTCCACATTGTCATTATCGCACTCTTCAGCAGATTCTTCGCAAAGCGTATCATGGTCTCTTTCCTCTAGTATGTCCTCCTCATCTGTATCACTTGCAATTATTTCCTCTTCACCTGTCTCACTTTGCAGAAGAAACCTGATCCTTTACACTTCCTTGTCCTCTAAATTAGTCATGGCGAGTGTTTGGAGCTCGGAGAAAATAGTATACACAAAGCTTTTTGTACAACACACAAACAACGCAAATGTGGCGTCAATGAGTAAGATAATTAGGTTTTAAAATATTCGCACCTTCCATTTCTGCTGGAAAGATGAACGTATTTTGACGCTAGATTTCCATAAATCACCTGAGTAAACAAAGACAAAATATTTTTGTGATTCATAAAAATCCAACTTACACACGCGATTGAATTGCCACCTAGAATGGATATACAAATATTTGAAATTAGTACTACTGTAAATTACGAAAATATGCACAATAAGGAGACGTGCTGAATACTTACAGGCTACTACCATCAATTTATTCAAGGATAATAAGAATATGCGAAAGTAAACATTTGCCCAGTACATATAAAACGTAAAACACTAAATACAAAAAGTTCACTTCATAAGACTACGAGGTCAACTGCTCTCAACCACGAGGAGAGACTGAATGGACAGGCATTTCACCAGTATTTCATTATTCGTCAAAGCAAAGACAGCGAGGTGGGTCGGATCTGCGCCACGCGCTCGCAGAAATGCAGACACCACAATGTAAATACATGTAACGCTTGTGATGTGACATCATAAGAGCTAGTCTGTATATATGTAATTTTATGTAAGATAATGAATAAGGGTTAGGCAACGCGATGGATAGGCGGGCACAGCATCGGATTCACATTTCAGGCCGTAGGTGGGCTATCCCAGTCAAACATGGGTCGAAAGAAAGCAGCATAATAAAAAATAGATGGTACAAATAGTCCTTGCACCTTATCATCTGAAACTATAGAGTTCATAGATGATGTTATTTAAAGTTTTGGGGTGAAATACTTCTGAAATATATTTACGATAATAGTTTCAGGCACCCGTTCTTTTAGACCGGGCGCGACCTCTCCCGTTCACATATCGAAATAAATGGTGCGCAATGGGGAAAAAGTAATTATAAAAAATTAGCTGTCGCACAGGGAGAACTCATACATTGTCTTTTGACGAAATATTGACTATTATGAAGGTACTCAAAAGGCCAGAGTTTACCATGAGATAATTATTTTTTTAATTGCAACTTTTAGAGCCACCCGGTCTTTTAGACCGTGCGCGACCTCTTAAGGGTTAAAAACGTCTAAAAATCGGTGGTTAGTGATCACCTTAAAACATGGGTGAGTCTTCATTGATAAAATCTTGGCAACATAGTTGCACATCAAAATTTCACGGCGGGTCACCAAAGGCGGTTCGCCGGCGTCAGAGTAAAGGCTCGAAATCGGAGATGTTCTGAAAGCGCCAGTTGCCAGCCGTAGCCCAGAATTGTGTACCGAAGTGAGCAGTCTTAAATATGACTCCCGTCCTGACGCATAGATTATTGATCCGTAGTCGAGTCGACTACGGATTAATGACCGGTATAACATTAGAAACGAGGTGCGGTCTGCACCCCATGATGAATTGCTTAAAAACTTTAAAATATTTAAAATTTTAAAACACTTGTCCCTCAATAAATATACGTTTTCTCGCCAGTTTAAGCGATGGTCTAGAGTCATCCCCAAGAATCGAATTGAGTCTACATACGGAAGTATTCTTCCATTCAGATGTAGCGCGGGCGGTGCATGATATCCTCTCAGCCTGTGAAAATGCACACATTTCGTTTTGTCAGCGGAAAATCTAAAGCCGTTTTCGTGGGACCATTTAGAGAGCTTGTTCACAGTGAGTTGAACTAATCTAACTGAACTTTCTATTTTCGATGAACGGCAGAAAATTGCCAGGTCATCTACGAAAAGGCAGCCCATTACAGGGGATTTAATGCACTCCATTACGTTGTTGATGGCCACGGCGAACAGCGTCACGCTCAATACGGAGCCCTGTGGTACTCTGTTAGCCTGAGAGTGAGCACGAGATAGGAATTAACCTACTCTGACCTTAAAACTCCGGCCGATTAAAAAGTTTCGGATGAAAATCGGTAGGTTTCCCCTGAGACCCCAATTATGCTACGTCATTAGGAAGGTAGGTAGGATTTATTTTATTGGGTGCGTCGACAGCTACGGTCATGTCGCACCACGCACGATCCTATTTTTCAATCGTTTCATAAAACAATCGATATGAATCTATATGGTATTATCTTTTTACCGCTATACATAGAAAAGTATTCTTATTTAAAACATTTAGAGTTTTATCAGTAGATTGGTTTGCCGTAAAAATTGCATTAAAGTACTGACACTAGATGAGTTGTCACGGAGAATATTTTCCAAGTTACCTCGGATCTCTAATTTCTCGCGGGCGTCTCGATATTTTACACATTCCGTTAGAATGTGAAGCACACTGAGGGGAGAGTCGCATTCATCACACTTCGGTGGGATTTTCTCGTCAGTAAAGAGATACGAGTGGGTAAGAGCACTATGTCCTATCCTCAAGCGGGTGATGGCCACCTCTTCCCTCCGATCATTTCTGATGGAAGAAGTCCACGCTGAAGTCGTTGATTTTACAGTCCGGAGTTTATTATTTAATAATTCTGCCCAGATGTCCTTCCACTTCTTTAGCGCTACGTTTCGCAACGTAGCCCTGAGATCATCCACGGTCACCAATGGAGATACAATATCTGCTTTCTTCAAAGCATTTCTTGCGGCAGTGTCGGCCTCTTCGTTCCCCTTTATGCCAACATGGCCAGGAACCCACAAAAACGATACTCTAATTCCTTTGGTATTAAGGAAAAATAGAGAACCTTGTATTTCCTGGACAAGAGAATTGCTTGGGGAGAAACGAGAGATAGCTTGGAGTGCACTGGAGGAGTAGGTAGTAGGTTTAAGGATGTAGGGTGCGTCGACGGCTAGGTCATTTTGCACCACTACACAGTCTTCGTAGTAAAAGTATTAAATATTAGTCACTTGCACTCATGTCACTTATTTTTTAAAAAATTTATATAATGTGGTTACAAATAAAAAAAAAATAAAAACTTATATTTTTTGGAATAGTCCTGTCCCTTTTATAAATAAAATGACTCGGCTTAAAACATTAGGGTCGTCTCCTAGGATGGATTTTAGGTCTCCCCCTAAATTGAGCCGCCTTCGCGCGTCACGGTATTTGTCACACTCCGTCAGGATGTGCCGAATGTTGAGAGGACAGTCGCAATTATCACACTGCGGTCGTACTTTCTCTTCCGTGAAGAGAAATGCGTGAGTTAAAGGGCAGTGCCCTATCCTCAAACGCGTTATGACGACTTCCTCTCTTCGGCTGTTCCTGACGGAAGAGGGCCACACTGACGTTACCGGCTTGATGTCACGAAGTTTATTATCCTGTGTAGTACGCCATGACTCCTTCCACTGCCCTAGGATTATTTGTTTCAGGGAAGATTTCAGGTCCTCGTGAGGAACCAGCGTCGACTTAGTCTCGGTATCGTTCAGAGCCTCTTTGGCCAAAGCGTCCGCCTTTTCATTTCCGGCTATTCCCGCATGCCCCGGGACCCAAAGGAACCAAACGCGTACTCCCTTCCTGCTGAGAGACAGTAGGGAAGAATGAATGTCCTGAATGATCGGGTGCATGGGCGAAAAGCCGGAGATTGATTGTATTGAGCTGAGGGAGTCGGTGCATATAACGAAGGAGTGACCTTCGTCACATAGGTTTTCAAGTGCCATCTTAATGGCAAATAGTTCTGCTGTGTATACACTACACATCGGATTTAATTTTGCTTTGACTGCTCCTTGGCTAGGCGAGAATGCTGCGCAGGCACAGGCCAACTCTGACTTAGATCCGTCTGTGTACACTGGCACAAAATCGGAGTGATTCCCTTTAAACATTAAAAACTGACGCTGGTATTCCGAGGGAGTGGTGAAGGATTTTTGACGATCACACAAGACCGCTTTAACCACGGGGGTGGGTGTTAACCAGGGAGGGTGGGATGAGTAAGAGACAGGGTACACTTTAGGTACCCTGAAATCACACCCGCGTATTAAATCATTAAAACGTACACAAACAGGCCTAGTGGCCTTCGTCCGTCGGTTAAACATTTCTAAAAAACGAGGTTTAAAAAGTACGTTAAAACAAGGGTGTGCCGTCATGGATAAAACTTTGGAGACATAATTGCACATAAGCGCGTTCCTCCGGTGGCATAGAGGAGGCTCCCCTGCATCAGAATAGATGCTTACGACCGGGCTTGTCCGAAATGCCCCCGTACAGAGTCGTAACCCCGCGTTGTGTACGGGGGCAGTGCTCGTAGGTACGACTCGCGGGCGGACGCATAAATAAAACAACCATAGTCTAATTTAGAGCGCACCAATGAGCGATATAATAAAAGCAAAGTTGTGCGATTTGCTCCCCATGATGTGTGGCTTAGAAACTTGCACTGGAGGAGTCAGAGCATATTACGAATGCACCATGGCTGCATTTAATTTCGTGAAGGGCCATTTTAATAGCATATAATTCTGCTGTAAAGACAGAATTCGAAGGATCCAGTTTGGCAATAATTACTCCGTGGTGTGCAGAAACCACAGCACATCCGCAATGGTTTTCCGACTTCGACCCATCTGTGAAAACAGGGGTGAAGTCGGGAATTTCTCCTAGAACTTCCCGATACAGACACTGGTACTCAGCGGAAGTGGTGGATGATTTACGGCAAAGTAAAAGTCTGTTTATAACATTTGGCTTCGGGGTTAACCATGGAGGGTGTTTAAGGTACCCAGCCGGGTACACGTCAGGGAGTATAAAATCATTCTCTGCCATAAAATTACTAAAACGTACACTAACTGGTAGTGTAGCTTTCCTCCTCCGGTTAAAAGCGGCTAAAAACCGAGGGTTAAAAATTACTTTAAAACACGGGTGGGTTTTCATCGTAAAAATCTTAGCAACATAGTTGAACGTCAAAATTTCGCGACGAATCGCCAAAGGTGGTTCGCCGGCATCAGAATAAAGGCTCAGAATCGGAGATGTTCTGAAAGCGCCCGTTGCCAGCCTCAGCCCGGAATTATGCACCGCCGTTAGCGGTCTCAAATACGACTCCCGCCCTGACGCATAGATAATTGATCCGTAGTCGAGTCGGCTACGGACAAGTGACCGATATAATAAAAGCAATGTGGTGCGGTCTGCACCCCACGTCGAATTGCTTAGATACTTTAAAATATTTAAAGTTTTCAAACACTTGTCCCTCAATGAATGTACGTGTTGTCGCCAACTTAGCCGATGGTCAAGCGTCATCCCTAGGAAACGAACTGAGTCCACATACGGAAGTATCCTTCCATTCAAACGCAGCGTGGGTGGGTCCTGATATCCCCTCAGCCTATGAAAATGAACGCATTTTGTTTTGTCGCTGGAAAACCTAAAGCCATTTTCGCGAGACCATTGTGACAGCTTGTTAACAGTAAGCTGAATCAATCTGGCTGCACTTACAAGTTTCGAAGATCGGCAAAAAATTGCCAGATCATCCACGTAAAGGCAACCTAATACAGGGCCTCTGATGCACTCCATAACACTATTGATCGCCACTGCGAACAACGTCACGCTTAATACGGAGCCCTGCGGAACTCCGTTAGCCTGAGGATGAGCTCGAGATAAGAATTTACCAACTCTTACTCTAAAGCTCCGACAGAGTAAGAAGTTACGGATAAAAATCGGCAAGTTGCCCCTAAAACCCCATGTATGCAGTGTTGTTAGTATTTTATGGCGCCAGACCCTGTCGTAAGCTTTCTCCATGTCAAAGAAAACGGCAACGACGTGTTGCCTAAGGAGAAAAGCTTCCTGAATAAAACTTTCCGCTCTTACTAAATGGTCAGTGGTTGATCTTCCGCGGCGGAAACCAAACTGAGCGACTGATAGTAGGTCTCGTGACTCAAGCCACCAAATAAGGCGGCGATTGACCATTCTTTCCATGAGTTTGCATACGCAACTGGTTAGGGAAATTGGTCTATAATTATTGGGATCACTCCTTTCCTTCCCTTGTTTGGGAATAGGGACAATCAAGGAATCCCGCCACGATTGTGGGAAAGTACCCTCAGTCCAAATTTGGTTGAAGGAGTTCAGAACCTCCACCAATGCCGATTCAGGAAGATTCCGAAAAAAGGCATTGATGACTTCATCGGATCCAGGGGAGCTGTTCCGGGACTCTGCAATGGCGGAAGTTAACTCCCACAATTGGAAAGGGACATTGCATTCTTGCATTACGCCGATCTCTTTAAAGGATAGCGCCATTGACTCAGCTCGCTTTTTAATGCTAAGGAAACTAGTGTCATAATTGATGTCACTGCATATGTCTGCCATAACCTGCCAAAAATTTCGCATATTTCGGAGGGTTTCGAAATAGTTTTTCCGTCTATATTAAGGCTACATAGGCCATAATCTTGCCGATTTCCGGAGATGCAACGTACTTTACGCCAAACCTGAGATATAGGAGTCCTGTGATTGATGGTCGAGATGTATTCCATCCAGGAGTCCTTCTTCGCTCTCTTTATTATCTGCCGAGCTTTGGCCCGAAGACGGCGAAAAGATGAAAGATTTCTTTCCGTTGGATACTTATTAAATATTCGCAGCGCTTTTTTCCGTAGTTGGATGGCCTTGGCGCATTCATCATTCCACCAAGGAACTGCTGCTCGGGGTGTGGTTCCTCGTGAGCGAGGGATGCTGCTTCTAGCCGCCTGGAGAATGCAAGCTGTCAATCGTTCTACATTGCTTACACCATCCGTGTTATTGTCAAATTTGTACTTAAAATTCTCTCTAAAGCTTGACCAATCGGCTTTACGGGCAATCCAATTGCCTTGAGGAATAAAATCAGCGTTCAAACCGCATTCTTTAAAAATAAAAAGAGGAAAATGATCACTCCCACATAAGTCGTCGTGAACTGAAAGTTTTACTTTGGCCATGAGACTGCTCGTTGATATGCACAAATCAATCGTGGAATAGTCACCAGTGTGACAGTTGAAACGGGTTTTCTCCCCGTTGTTCAATAAAAACAGGTTAAAATCATTAATAAAACTCGATAAAATGCGACCCTTTCGGTTGCTCTGACCCCTCATACTCCCCCAAAGAGGGTCGTGGGCATTAAAATCACCCAATATAATAAAAGGTCGAGGCAACTGACGAACAAGGGAATCGAGGTTAAAACGCGTAACCGGTGCACCCTCCGGCAGGTAAACGTTACACAACGTCACTGCATTGGGGGCGCACACGGTCACCGCTACCGCCTGAAACGGCGTATTAAGCTGTACACGGGAGGTGTAAAGGGCCTCCCGTACCGCAACTGCCACTCCACCCTGGGCTCTTTGGCCACTGGTGTCGTCAAATCTAAAAATTTTAAAGTTTTTTAAAACTCCCTTGTCCGTTACTTTAAAATGTGTTTCCTGGAGACAAATACATAAAGGCTTAAAATCTCTGATTAAAATCGTCAGCTCTTCCTTGTGTCTATAAAAACCATTGCAATTCCATTGCAACACGAAAGCCATTTCGTGAAAATAAAATACAAAACAAATAAAAAGTTAAAAGGCTAAAACCAATCGAGCAGTAGGCACTGTGGGAGGATCAACGCCGGAAGCGACGATGCGTCCCCTTCGTTCTCGCGCGGAGAATTTCATTCTCCGAGAGATTGTCGTCCTCCTCCATCAATTCCGGTTGACCGGACTTCGTCAAACCGGATGGTCCGGGGGGCGGCGTGATGTCACGCTTATTGTGTGCCGCCCTTGATGTAGTAATTTTTTCCTGATTCTTACTGGGAGAACCCTTGCTGTCGTTATTTGGTTTTGGTGAAAGTTTCTCTGTTGTATCTTTCTTAGCAATTTCAGTTTCAACCACAATAACTTCTTTTTCTTCAATGGATGCTGTTTGGGTTCCAGTTGTGGTCTTTGCAACCAACGTGGAGGCGACAGCGGCGAAAGATTTCGAAAATGTCGGTGCAACCAACGCCCTGTATTTTTTTCTTGCCTCGAAGTATGTCACTTTCTCAGTAGTTTTAATTTCCATAACTTTTCGTTCTTCCATTAACTTCGGGCATTTGCGCGAGTACACAGGATGTGCACCCTCGCAATTCACGCATTTTGGGTCGTTAGTGCATTCCGTGTCCGCATCCGCATGTCGTTCCAGGCCGCAGCGCGGGCAGGTGGCCTTACCCTCACATCGCGTAGCGATGTGGCCAAAGTGTTGGCACTGGAAACAACGCATTGGGGCAGGTATGAATGGCCGAACTGGGACCGATTCGTATCCCACAAACACCTTGTCGGGAAGCTTATCAAGCGCGAAGGTCAAGACTACTGACGACGTATCTTTCACAACGCCATCGCGCTTGGTAGTAAGGCGACGAGCGTCAGTTACTCTCTGAGATGCCATCTCTCTCTTGATCTCGTCTACCTCTACAAACAGAAGGTCGTAATGGCTGATAACGCCCCGACTGGTGTTGAGGGTGCGGTGTTCTTCCACTTTTACTTGGATGTCATGAAGCATTTCCATTTCTAACAATCTTTCACTCTGAATAGCATTAGCTGTTTCTATGAGCAGGGTTCCGTCTCGTAGCTTTTTAGCTGATATTAAATCCCCAGGCACTTTCGCAGACAAAACTTTTCGAATTAGGAAAGGAGACACCTTTTTCAATGTCTCACCCTCCTTAGTACATCTCATTATCAAAAATCGCTTACTGGCCGTAAATACACTTTCTCTCCCGCCCGTGTCCGGGCGGGATCTTTTTGGTGGAGGTAAGTTGGTACCATCCATTCCAATTAATTGAGTTCATCCCCAGGGCTCCCCAACCACCACGGAGCCACACATACGGGACGCCACACCGCAAACCGGTGTGGTCGCCAGGGCTACCCAGGGGATATAGCACTATCGTTTAGGGGGCCTGTTTCAGGTTGGACCTCCAATGTATGGGCCCTCCAAACCCATACACCTTCGGCCGCCCTACACAGGACCCCGTCACTCCAGTACTCGCCATCGAAACGTGTCGATAAGCCGATTGATCAAGACTGGCTAGATCTTGACCGCCCGTTTACAGAGGATCCAGGGCCAAAGTGGGGTATTAAACCACGGCCCATACCGGGCATCCGACACCCGGCTGGGTGCCGAAGAACTCACCCACCAGGATCCCCTTCTCCCCCTTACGGGTCTCCGCACACGGCAAACATGCGGGTGGATCGCAGGCCAGCTGGTATGGCCGCACACAGATAGTAGACCCACTACACTATCCGGACGCATCCCTTGCTGGACTGGGGGTTT
The DNA here is from genome assembly GCA_963573305.1 of Pyrrhosoma nymphula. Lineage (NCBI taxonomy): Eukaryota > Metazoa > Arthropoda > Insecta > Odonata > Coenagrionidae > Pyrrhosoma > Pyrrhosoma nymphula. Next base: position 153,297,043 of record OY754328.1, read on the forward strand.
GTTTTCGGGGTTTTCTCCCCGCCCTTTTAGTCGCCTCTTACGACAAGCAGGGATACTGCGGGAGTATTCTCCATCCCCCTACCCGCAGGGGTACGTCATTAGGATTTTATGACGCCAGACTCTGTCATAAGCCTTTTCCATGTCAAAGAAAACGGCGATAACGTGTTGCCGTAGGAGAAAGGCTTCTTGTATGAAGTTTTCAGCTCGCACCAAATGGTCTAAGGTTGATCTGCCACGACGGAACCCACACTGCGCGTTTGAAAGTAAGTCTCGGGACTCAAGCCACCAAACAAGTCGGCGATTGACCATTCTTTCCACGAGTTTACAAACGCAACTGGTAAGAGAAATTGGTCGATAATTGTTGGGGTCACTCTTTTCCTTCCCTTGCTTGGGAATAGGTACAATCACGGATTCCCGCCATGATTGCGGGAAGGTACCCTCAGTCCAAACACGATTAAAGGCCTTGAGGACATCCACCAGTGCCAGTTCCAGAAGATTCCGGAAGAAGGCATTGAGGATGCCATCTGCTCCAGGGGAGCTGTCACGGGATTCAGCGATAGCGGAAGAATGTCTGTTTCGGGTTGGATCTTCGATGCACGAGCCCACCAACTCCGAACATCTCCGACCGCCCTACGCAGACCCCCACCTCCCTGGCACTCGCCACCGTTGTCTCAATTAGTAGGGTGCCGTCTCTTAATTTTTTTGCAGATTTTAGGTCTCCTTGAATCGTACTTGACAACACTCGGCGTATGACAGAGGGAGACACTTTCTGCAGCGTCTCGCCTTCCTTTCGACATTTCATGACTAAATATCTTCTGCAGCTTTCACACGATACTCCCCCGCCCAAATCTGGACGGGATCTTTTGTTTGGTGGAAGGAATTTATCCGCCATACCAAAAAGAAATTCGTCCCCCGGGCTCCCCACCCACCACGGAGCCACACATTCGGGACGCCGCACCGCAAATCGGTGCGGTCGCCAGGGCTACCCGAGGGGATATAGCACCCTAGAGGTGGTTGTCTGTTTCGGGTTGGATCTTCGATGCACGAGCCCACCAACTCCGAACATCTCCGACCGCCCTACGCAGACCCCCACCTCCCTGGCACTCGCCACCGTTGAGCTAAACGCCGCGGAAGCCGATTGACCGGGAGTGGCTAGCTCCCGGCCGCCCGTTTACACAGAATCCGGGGCCAAAGAGGGGTATTGGCGCCAGGTCCATACCGGGCATCCGACACCCGGCTGGGAACCACGGACCTCACCCTCCAGGATCCCCTTCTCCTCCTTACGGGTCTCCGCACACGGCAAACATGCGGGTGGATCGCAGGCCAGGTGGTATGGCCGCACACAGACAGTTGACCCACAAGACTGTCCGGGCTCAACCCTTGCTGGCTGGCTCTGAGTTTGTTTTCGGGGTTTTCTCCCCGCCCTTTTAGTCACCTCTTACGACAAGCAGGGATACTGCGGGAGTATTCTCAATCCCCCTACCCGCAGGGGGGGAGGGGAAGGAGGGAAAAGAGGGGGAAGGAGGGAAAAGAGGGGGAAGGAGGGAAAAGAGGGGGAAGGAGGGAAAAGAGGGGGAAGGAGGGAAAAGAGGGGGAAGGAGGGAAAAGAGGGGGAAGGAGGGAAAAGAGGGTAAGGAGGGAAAAGAGGGGGAGAGGAAGGTGTACGAGTGGAAGGAGGGGAAAGAGGAAGATCGGGGAGAGGGCGGGCGGGGAGAGGGCGGGCGGGGAGAGGGCGGGCGGGGAGAGGGCGGGCGGGGAGAGGGCGGGCGGGGAGAGGGCGGGCGGGGAGAGGGCGGGCGGGGAGAGGGCGAGCGGAGGGGAGAAGGGAAAAAAGGGGAGCAAAAGGAAGAGGAGAGTGGAGGAAGCAGGGAGAGATGAGATGAGGGGGAGGGAGAAACTAGTGTGATTTATTGAGTCCAGGGGGCAAGAAAGCCTGTTGGATCAGAATGCAAGAAGATTCAAGATCTTTGAGTTGAAGGGGAGAGGAAGAAGGGGGAAGGGGAGCAAGTAGACCGACTTTAAAAGTGTTATTGAAAGTGGAGTTGTGGGAGGAGACGTGAATGGCGACAGGGAGAGAAACAGAGAGGGAGGGGCAATCGTTACAAGACGAGCGGTGCCCATTCATTCTAATATTGAGAGGAGTTGTGGATAGGCCAATATAAAAAGAAGGGCAGTGTTGACAGAGGAGGATGTAGACAATGTTAGGTGCGGTGCAAGAGGGTGAGACGACAGAAGGGAGGGGAAAAGCGAGGAACTTGTCCGGCAAGGGCTGGGTGATGAGGATGGCGCAAGTTTTGCATCGCGGGCGGTTGCACAGGGTGGGAAGGGATTTGGTGGGTTTGAGTGATTTGGACAGGGGTTTGGTGATTTTAAAAATGGCGGATAGATTGGGGGGGCGTCTGAAGCTGAGAGAGGGACATTGGGGGAATAATTTATAAGTGGTTAGGTTGTCTGATAGGATAGGTAGGTAGGTAGGTAGGTAGGCAGGTAGGTAGGTTTAGTTTAAGGTGCATCGACAACTTAGGTCATATCGCACCTTCGCATGCTTATACATGAATATTACTCATAACAAAACTATTCAGTCGTTTGCTGTTATAGGTCTATCTATGCACAATGTATCATGCGTGTAAGGTATTAATTGTGGGAAATCTGGTCATATTTTTGAGACGAGATTGGTCTCGCGGAGGAATATCAAAACTTTGTCAATTTCCTTTGGGTTATCACCCAAAATAGTTTTTAGTTCTCCAGAAATTTTGAGCCGGTTCCGGATATCTTGGTACTTCGTGCAGTCTCTCAGTATATGTTTTACTGTCAAATTGGAATCACAGTCTGTGCACGTTGGGGGTTCCTTCTCCATAGTGAGGAAGTAAGAGTGAGTCAGGCCTGTATGCCCGATTCTGAGCCTTGCGACTATTACCTCCTCCCGTCTGCTGTCCCGGATCGAAGACTTCTAGGCACGCGTGTTATCTTTTATGAGGCGCAATTTGTTCGATATTGTGCTGCGCCATGTCATGTTCCAACTGGCGAGGAATATATTCTTTAAATGGAGTTTTAGGTCCTGATACGGGATAGTCGCTGAATTTATTTCTTCCCTATTGAGGGCTTCTTTTGCCAATGCGTCCGCTGCTTCGTTCCCGTGGACACCAACATGGCTTGTGATCCAGAGGAACCTGGCACTTACTCCTTAGGCGTCAAGCGAAATAATGGAGGATAATATGTTTTGGAGCAAGGGATGAGTTGGACAGCCACTTCGAATGGCTTGAATCGCACTTTTGGAGTCAGAGCAAATAAAAAAATTGTTTATTCCTTGCTGTTATGGCGTCCAGCGCAACTTTAATCGCGAATAACTCCGCCGTGTAGATAGTGCACCACGGGTGTAACTTGAAGGACGCTGAGCCTACGTCTGGTGATACGTAGGCGCACCCACATGCGGAATCATTTTTGGAGCCATCGGTATAAATTTTTCCGTGCGTCTCGAAATTGTTTATTGCCTCCAGTGCTCTGACCCGTAGTTCGCTTGGAGTGGTATCAGATTTGAGGCCCAAGTAATTAACTAGGCACTGTGTCTGGGGGTGCTCCCACTGAGGATATTTAAAATTTTCCGTTGGGTATATCTTGGGGAATTCGATACCCAAGTCGTCAATGAGATTTTTAAAACGACCGGCGACAGGCTTAGTAGCCCTGGGTCGAGCGTTAAAAACGTCAAAAACCGAGGTCTTAAAAGTAGGTTAAAAGATGGATGATTCCGTATCGATAAAATCCTGCAGATATAGTTGCTCATTAAAATGTTCCTTCTAACCTCCATGGGAGGTTCTCCGGCGTCAGAGTATATACTTGCTACTGGGCTTGTTCGGAATGATCCAGTCGCCAGTCTTAGACCAGAGTTATGTACAGATTTGATGGGCTTAAGGTAGCTCTTACGCGCAGAAGCGTACACAAAAGTACCGTATTCTAGTCTTGACCTTACTAGTGCCCTGTATATATAAAGCATGGTGGTCCTGTCAGCGCCCCAAGAGGATCTGCTTAAAATTTTTAAAATATTTAAAACCTTGGTACATGCGTTTTTGGTACTCCGTATGCGCTCCCGCCAATCCAGTTTTTTGTCAAATATAACACCTAGGAAACGATGTGTATCCACGAATGGTAGCCTATGACTGCTGAGCTTTAGATCTGGCTCATGGAATATGCCTCTTCGCCGATGTATATGCAGGCATTTAGTTTTTTCTTCCGAGAATCGAAAGCCATTGTCCAGGGACCACTTATGGAGACGGTTTAAGGTCATTTGGACCTGCCTCTCGGCAGTGTGGATTGAGGACGACCGGCAAAAAATTGCCAGGTCGTCAGCAAAGAGAGAGCCCATCACGGGTGTTATTATACAGTCCACAACGCTGTTTATTGCAACGGCGAATAACGTTACGCTGAGAATGGAGCCTTGAGGAACTCCGTTCTCCAGTGCGTGGGGTTTTGATATCACGCTCCCTACTCTTAACTCTAAAGGAGCGGTTGTTTAAAAAGTTATACACGAATATGGGAAGATTACCTCGGTAACCCCAATCATATAACTGTTGTAAAATTTTGTACTTCCACGTGGTGTCGTAGGCTTTCTCCATATCGAAAAAGACTGCCAAGACGTGCTGTAGACAAAGTAAGGCTTCTTGTATGTAGTTCTCGATTCTTACCAAGTGGTCCAGCGTCGACCTACTTCGTCGGAAGCCACATTGGATGTTTGACAGAAGGTTGCGGCTTTCCAGGCTCCACATTAGGCGTTTATTGACCATCCTTTCTAGCAGTTTGCACATGCAACTGGTCAGGGAAATTGGGTGATAACTACTAGGGTGTGACTTTTCCTTACCCTGTTTGGGTATAGGAATTATTAAGGATTCTCTCCATTTCTCGGGAAAAGCCCTTTCAGTCCAAACTCGGTTGAACGTGGCGAGTACCTCTGTCATATGTGAGTTTGGTAAATTCCTAAAAAAGGAATTGTGAATCAGGTCACCACCTGGTGATGTGTCTTTCGTTTCGTCGACTGCAGACAAAAGCTCCCACATCGTAAATGGAGAGTTGTAGGTAGCCACGACTCTCTCCTCTGCAAAATTAAGTGTGTGTCTTTCCGAAAAGTTGTTTCGTGTGCTTGAAGGAAGGGTTATAACTGTCAGTTGCACTCATTGCGGCATAATGGATACCGAAAGCCTCTGCAATGTCAGATGGGGACGATTTAATTGTCCCGTTCACTCTTAAGCCTGAGACTGAAGAGAAGTTTTGTTTGCCCATGATTGATTTTACTTTGTTCCAAACTTGTGCAACTGGAGTTCGATGGTTTATGCTCGCAACGTACTTCGTCCATGAAGACTTCTTGGCATCCCGTACAACTTGCCGGGCCCTGGCTCTAAGGCGCCTAAAGGCCGCTAGATTATTGGAGGTTGGAAATCTATTGAATATGCGCAGGGCTTTTTTACGCTTACGGATAGCCTCCGCACATTCCTCGTTCCACCATGGGACTGGGGGACGACGAGGAGTTCCAGAGAATGTTGGAATGCTATTTGTCGAGGCGTCGAGTATGCTGTTTGTTAAAATCTCCATATTTCGTTGCGCCGACATGGTGCTGTCAAATTTAAAATTAAAATTATTTCTAAATTCCGCCCAGTTTGCTTTCCTGATAAGCCATGTTTTGGGAGAACTAAATTGACGAACGTTCGTCGGTTTTCTAATAAAGAGGGGGAAATGGTCGCTTCCACAGAGATCGTCATTGACTTCCAATGTAAAAAGAGGGGCGATGGCTTCGGTGGTAATCCATAGGTCTATGGAAGAGTATCCTCCGTTGAAGGCATTAAAATGTGTTTTTTCTTTGTCATTTATTAGAACAAGGTTAAAGTCGTTAAAAACCGTTTCTAAAAGATGACCCCGGCCATTAAAATCGCGTGTGTAATCACCCCACAAAGTGTTATGTGCGTTAAAGTCTCCAAGTAAAACAAACGGTCTTGGAAGTTGTCTGATTAAATTTGATAGGTTTTTCTGGTAGCTGGGGCCCACTCAGGTAGGTAAACGTTACAGAAAGTAATTACCTCCGGAGTGGCAATGGTGACCGCTAGAGCCTGAAGCGGTGTCCTTAAATTCACTAGGGAGGTGTAAAAGGTCTCCCTGATTAAGGTAAAGACCCCTCCTCGTGCTCTATTGCCGTCGACGTCGTCCCGTCTAAAAACTTGAAATCCTTTAGATGTGAAATTATCGGTCACTTTGAGGTGTGTTTCTTGGAGAAATACAAGCACGGGATTAAAATTCTGGATTAGAAGCTTATATTCTTCTAAGTGGCGGTACAAACCATTGCAATTCCATTGCAATTCCATTGCATGGATATAGCCATGACGGTTGGGAGTAGTATTTTATGCTTTAAGGTAAAATCTCCAAGAAAAATAAAGGGTCTGGGCAAATAAATAAATAAATAGGTAAATAAATAAAATAAAACCAGGCATTGTACGTGAGTACATTTCGGTGATCAACGCTTAAACCGTTGTTTCCTCTGCTTTACTCTGGCCTGGAACACTTCCGTGTCCGAGATACATATGTCTTCTTCCATTGCATCTGGTGTTAAATCACCAGAGCAGGTGGGTGGAGGTGTTTTATCTCGCCTTTTTCCAGTGTCCTCAGAGCTGGATCTGGGCGGTTTATTATGAGAAACTGCCTTGAAATTGCTTTTGTTGTCTGAAACTATATTTCCCTGCCCAGTAGCCCTGAGGAAGTCTCCGGCAAAGGAGAGGAAACGTCGGCCACCTTCGAACCAGCTAGCAAGACGCGGACAACCCAAAAAAACATATATAAGTCATAATATGGACCGCGAAAGTTTTAACGACTTATATTTCCCTGTTTGGCTGGTTTTTTTTGTTCTTTTACAGGTGCTTTTGTGCTCTCCATAGTGATATTGTTTTCCGTTTGAGTAGCCATGGTACACATTACTTTAGGGGTTGCAGCGACTTTCGAAAAGGATTTAGAGAAAGTAGGGGCCATTAGTGACCGGTATTTCTTCCGTGCCTCTGCATAAGGAATTTTTTCCAGGGTCTTAATTTCCATTATCTTCCTTTCATCCTTCATCACCGGGCATTCTCGTGAGTACGCTGGATGCGTACCCTCGCAATTAACGCAGTGAGGTTCGGAAGCACATTTGTCGTCATCATGTTTCTCCTTGCCACAGCGCGGGCAGGTGTTCTTGCCCTCACATCGCGGTGCGATGTGGCCGAATTTTTGGCATTGGAAACAACGCATCGGGTTTGGAAAGAATGGTCGCACGGGTACCGATTCATAACCCAAGAAGACTTTGTCTGGTAGTTTATCCAAAGCAAATGTGAGTATTACAGAGGTGGTATTGATAATTTCACCGTTTCGCCAGGTCGTCAGTCGGCGACAGTCAATTACACCCTGGGAGGCCATCTCTTTCTTTATTTCGTAAACTTCGACGTAGAGAAGGTCGTAGTGACTGATCACACCTCGGGAAGTATTCAAATTGTGGTGGATTTCAACGGTAACTGGGATATCGTGCAACTTTTCCATTTTTAATAGTTTTTCCGCTTGGATGTTATTAGCTGTCTCAATTAATAGGGTACCATCTCGGAGTTTTTTTTTACAGAATTCGGTTCTCCTGGAATGACCACTTGCAAAGCTCTTTTAATGAAGAAAGGTGAGACCTTCTTTAGATTCTCACCTTCCTTTGAACATTTCAATGTCAAAAACCGCTTACTACAACAAAATACTTTTTCTCCCCCGCACGTGTCCGGGCGGGATCTTTTAGGTGGAGGAAGAATTTTAGACTCCATATAAAAAAAAACTTCATCCCCTGGGCTTCCCACCCACCACGGAGCCACACATTCGGGGCGCCACACCGCGAGCCGGTGTGGTCGCCAGGGCCACCCAAGGGATATAGCACCATCGATTGGGGAGTCTCTTTCGGGTGAGAACCTCTAGCGCACGGGCCCTCCTAAACCCGCACGCCTTTGGCCGCCCTACGAAGACCACCGTATCTCCAGTACTTGCCACCATCACGAACCGTTCACCGGTAAGCCCTTAAAACCCCCAACGGCGGTCCCCCGCCGCCGGTCGTGCGGCTAGCCGATTGACCAGACTGACTAGGTCGAGGCCGCCCGTTTTGCGGAGAATCCAGGGCCGAAGTGGGGTATTGAACTCCGGCCCATACCGGGTATCCGACGCCCGGCTGGGTGCCGGAGAACTCACCCACCAGGATCCCCTTCTCCTCCACGTACGTGTCTTCACGCACGGCAAACACGTGGGTGAATCCGAATGCCTGATGTCATGGCTACTCAGAACAGCAGACTCACATACTGTCTGGATACTGCCCAAGCGTACTACGGGTTTTATAACGAGGTTGTCTCCCCGGTGGGCTCGGGTCCGTGGGGGCGCGGCTCCCCAAAGGAAGAGATCACCCTCTTCCCCCCGTGCGGGGCATTTTTTATAGTTTGACCAATCGGCCTTGCGGAAAATCCAATTGCCTTGTCGAATAAAATCGGGGTTAAAAGCATTTTCTTTAGCGACAAAAAGAGGAAAATGGTCACTACCACACAGGTCATCGTGAACTGATAGTTTTAATTTGGTCATGAGACTGCTTGAAGCCATACACAAATCGATGGAGGAGCAGTCACCGTTATGGCAATTAAAGCGGGTTTTTTCCCCGTCGTTCAATAAGAATAGATTAAAATCATTTATAAAACTCGCTAAAATGCGACCCCTTCGGTTGCTCTGGGCCCGCGTACTTCCCCATAGAGGGTCATGGGCATTAAAATCACCCAGCAGAATGAAGGGTCTAGGCAACTGGTGTACAAGGGCTTCCAAGTTACGGCGGGTGACCGGTGCACCCTCCGGGAGATATATATTACACAACGTAACCGCCTCGGGGGCGTGCACAATCACCGCCACCGCCTGGAATGGCGTGTTTAGCTGCACTCGGGAGGTGTAAAGGGCCTCCCGAGTAGCAACCGCCACTCCACCTTGGGCTCGTTGGCCAGAGATATCATCATGTCTAAAAACATTAAAACCTTTAACATAACCCTTGTCAGTATGTTTAAAATGTGTCTCCTGTAGACAAATGCATTTCGGGTTGAAATCCCGAATTAAAAGCATCAGTTCTTCTCGATGTCGATAATATCCGTTGCAATTCCATTGCAATAAAAAATTCATTCAAGATGAATTGATGTTGAAAGCTAGGGGTAGGTGGTATTAACGACTGCGATTCACCGTTTGAATCTGTTTTTCTTTTTCCCCCTAAGTGCGAGGATTTCGGTATCTGACACACAGAAATCCTCTTCCATTGATTCCAGGGATGCTGTTTTTTTCGGCCACTTGGGCCGGGAGAGGGACTTTTTTCACGAACGATGTTCGAGCACCCTGAAAATGTTTTTTGCGGATTCTTCTTAGGAGAACCCGCGGTGTCTATTTTTGGTTTCACTGAGTCTTTGACCTTGTCTGGTTTTGTTGTTTCTTTTCCAGGTTCTTTTTTTTCCTCGTTATTTTCATTGCATGTCTGAGTCGAAACAGTACACTTCTTAACGGTGGCAATGGCTGCAAATGACCTTGAAAAGGTGGGTGCGATTAGCGTCTTATACTTTCTCCGAGCTTCTAAGTAAGGTATCTTTTCTACGGTTTTTATTTCCATTATTTTCTTTTCGTCCTTAAGTACCTGACAGTCTCGGGAATATACTGGGAGTGCTTCTTCGCAGTTGACACATTTGGGATCAGACCTACATTCCTCATCGTCGTGCCTGTCCATTGCACAGCGAGGGCAGGTAGATTTGCCCTTACATCGAGCGGAGATGTGTCCAAAACGCTGGCAGGTAAAGCACCGCATGGGATTTGGGATGAATGGTCGAACTGGTACTAAGGTGTATCCCACATAGACCTTTTCGGGAAGTGTATCGCGATTAAACGTCAGGATAATGGATGTTGTATTCACTCGTTTTCCATTACGTTTAGTGGTGATACGGCGACAATCTATTACCCCCTGGGAGGCCATCTCTCTTTTTATTTCGTCCTCCTCGATGTAGAGTAGGTCATACAAGCTGATTACACCTTTACTGCTGTTTAGAGATTGGTGGAGCTGTACTTCAATTTCTATTCCATTCGGGTTGGATCTTCGATGCACGGGCCCACCAAACCCGTACATCTCCGACCGCCCTACGCAGACCCCCACCTCCCTGGCACTCACCACCGTTAAGCTTACGCCACGGAAGCCAATTGACCGGGAGTTGCTAGCTCCCGGCCGCCCGTTTACACAGAATCCGGGGCCAAAGAGGGATATTGGCCCCCGGTCCATACGGGGGTAGTAGTAGTAGTAGTAGAATTGGGTTTTTTTGGTGCGTCGACGGCTAGGGTCATTTGCACCATGCTCAGTCCCTTTGACGCATTAAAACTAGATCTCTACAAAATGTAACTACTAATTTTATGCATTTCTATTTTATGAGTATTGCATGAGTGCATGCTAACTATATTAAATTTAAAAAACCTATTTCTGTGAAATACAATAAAATTCTGCTTAGTCTAACCGGATCGTCCCCTAGAAGCGTATCTAGGCTACCCGTGATGGCCATTCTACTGCGTATAACCCGGTATTTAGTGCACGTTGTCAGTAGGTGATTTACAGTGAGAGAGGCGTCACAATCATCGCACTGTGGAGGGGTCTTTTCAGCAGTAAATAGAAAGGAGGGTTAGTGGTAATCTTCTGGGACCATGTCGCAGGTATACGCCAGTTGGGTGTGGTACACCTCGCGAAGGGTCTAAATCCGAAACCCTTTCCCGAGCACTCGGCCCAACGCTGGCCTCTCTCCCCGACCCACGCGGTGGGGTTCTACCGCAATAAAAACTGACCCTACCCAGTATAATTTAAACTTTAACAACTACGCCATATTGTAACAAATGCTATTTTTCATCGTACTCCTGATAATCGTGCAAGTAAGCTCGTCTTTTAATCGTGGTTCTACGATGAAAAATAACTGTTTTATAGATTTTGGTTAAAATGTTAAAGATTTTGGTGGACAAATGGCAACGTCGCAGTGAATTGGAGGCGGTTGCGCGAAGTTTGAATACGTCTCGGGTATTTCCTGACGCTTTCCTCATTGTGTATCCAAAAAATTACGTCGTTGTCTAATCCCCAAAATAATAATTTATCAAATGTACAAAATATCTACATCTACAAAGTATCCTGAAAGCCCCTTCAAGGGTGTATGGCAGGCGAGTAGTCACCAACATGCATTCCACTAAAACCTAAAGTTATGGTAACTACGAATATTGATGCATTAGCATAAATCGGTTGTTCTCCAGTAATGCTTGTCACGAGGCGAAGGCTCAAGGCTCACAAGCATGCACTACACTACAGATATGCTACCTATGGTAGAGGGACCGTTATTATTTATGTATTTTTCTACTACATAAACGGACACAGATTCAGAAATTGCGTTGAAAACATGCACGGCGGGCTGTAAGTGCTTGGTAGCAGATAAGGATACAAGTATTAGGGAGTACTACAACTACCTACAGCTACATGACCTATCGATGAACCTAGTTAAATATCTCATTAGCAGCTGTTATGGTCTCATTTCGTTCGCGGGAAAATGACATTATAAATCCATCAGTTCTGCAGCCTGTTAAGAGGTAACTTATTTCCCTAACTTTATCGTCACAATTATGCATTTTTACAATTATTTACAGTTATATGTTGAAGGACTCTGCAAGAGATAGATGTGAGCGATATCGGACGGTGGTTCGATGGCTGTTCCCTATCACCACATTTAGGAAGAAGGAAGGTAGTTCCATGACAAGAATTCCGGCTGCTACAGGACAAAGCTCTTTCCAGGTCTGCTAACGTTATTTATTTTCTTAGCTGTTATTCAACTAGGTACGCATTTAAATATTTGTAGCAGACTTGTGACTAATCTCCACTCTTCGAGCAGACACGAATTCAAAACGAATTCCTCGCTGCTGAACATAAATGGAACTGAACATGATTTCAATCGAGAAATAATGAAATAAAATGGAAATTGAGTGCCAATAAATCCTCCCATAACTTTCTCCACAAAATGAGTCAAATTAGGCAAAAACATCAATATATTTAGTTTTTGCAAAGGATTTTTCTCTATCTATCAATTAAATGAATTATTTCAAGTTTGAACGCTAAATTAGTACAAATAACTAGCACTCTCCTTTACAAGGATGCTTAGAAACTGTATTTGGTGAACTATTTATCATTAGAAATATCATGATATTTTTAGGTATGTAACGGGATTCCTCCATTTTACTTCTGAATCAATCCCTCCACCTTATCCTGGGTTTCCCTCTCTCAGTTTTCCCGGGGTATATTAATCCTTTGGCCACCTTTCTGAAATATACCTCGAAACGCCGTTCCACAATTCCAAACCGTGTAAAACGATAGTGTATTATACTGCATTATCGCTTGGATTTTGAAATTATGGTGCATTTCGTTGTGTATAAGATTTTATCTGGCCTGATTAGTGAAAGAATTAAACTATATGCAGAGGAGAGAATACCAAAGCGGATTTCGGACTGGCGGGGGGCGGGGGGGGGGCGCTACTGATAAAATATTTGGTCTTTTACAAATAAATATGTCATTTGTTAGTCACAATAATTTGGATAATATCACATATTTATTGGAAAGTCCTTGTACATATAATTGTAAATAAATTTAACAATAAATAATTGTGACGATAAAGTTAAGGATTAAAGTTAAAAGGATTTATAATGTCATTTTCCCGCGAACGGAAAGAGACCATACCAGCTGCCAATGAGGCTTTTAAAGTTTTAACTAGGTCTGTCGCTAGGTAGTGCAACTCTCAGTAGTAGTAGCACTCCCTAATTCTTGTATCCTTATCTGCTACCTAGCACTTACAGCACGCTGTGCATGTTTTAAGCATAATTCTTGAATCTTTGTCCGTTTATGTAGTAGAAAAATACATAAAAAATAACGGTCCCTCTACCATAGGTAGCATATCTGCAGTGTAGTGCATGCTTGTGAGGCTTCGCCTCGTGACAAGCATTACCGATTTAAGTCGTATAAAAAACAAAGTCGCTGATTTCCACCATCTCATTGAGAGCACGGACACGTACGGGGAACCTTAACCTTAAAGCTCTGTATTAGGAAAGTACGGTCAACCTTGCGCATCTAGCCATGGCTGGCCTTTTTTACATGGGAGAGATAGGGACTAAACAAGAAAGGGACGAAGTTATATCTTATCCCTTCGGCAGCAAGGAATGAAAAAAGAAGAAAATGACTGCAAAGGATATCCAGAGCTGACTGGATTACAGGGAAGGATGCTCGTCTTTGTGAGGTAAGTTCCGAATTGTTAACGATGTTATTGTGAACTCCGCCAGTTATCAACGAGAAGTCTCTTTACGAGTGGGGAAAATATCGCGACGTTCCACTCATATTGCAGACGACGTCGTCTGCTGGCGTTTGAGGCGTCTGCTGGGCTCGTATTATACAGGCCGACTCCCGCATTTTGGAGGATAAACTTGATATGAAAATGATGTAGTATTATAGGCAATGTAATCATTCACAAGTTATCATAGCTCAAATTCGATGAAATATAGTTAATGTTTTTAAATCTTGTGAAAACATGTTTATTCCCTATCTCTCCCATGTAAAAAAAGGCCAGCCATGGCTAGATGCGCAAGGAACATGTAGGGAACCAATCAGAAGCCTCGATTGTCGGCATTTGCCGGGATCAAACGTTGACCGTATTTTAAAATCAAGAGCTTTACTTAACCTTTGCTTCAACTGTCATCTGGAGAAAGTTTCAAGCACTGTAATCCGTCTATCGGAGCAGTCTGTGAAACTGACGAGTCATCGGCGCCAATATATAATAATAAGCCTATGACGAAACCTAATTGTGTTTATTTTCAAAACACCCCTCTAGCAAGTGGAACTGGCATCTACAAATTACCTTGCAAGCCACCTCAAAGGTGTGCGGCAGGGGGTGAGTAGTCACCAAAATGCATTTCACTATACCCTAAAGAGTGTAACTACCACTAACAAGCACACACTCACAAGCATGCACTACACTACAGGTATACTCCTAATGGCATCCTTGATCCACAGCCCAGATCCCTTTCTAAGTATGCTACAGATAACCATATTTAACAAAAGTTTCTGCTTTTTAAGTGATTATTATAAAAATCTGACTACAGCTTATGTAGGGAAAATGAATCCCATAATTTGTCTGTACTTAGAGAAAGGTAGGAAGAAAGAATGAATACTTTACTAATCCTTAACCCATTAATGCCCATAATTCCCGTGGCAATATTTCTACTATTTTATTACAAAATGGTCCTGATGGGGTTCTAAACAACATATATGAAATTTTACACTTCATCATAATTTTTTATTGGTTTTCTGAGGTGGCAACTTTAGTTCACGACGGGCACACGCATAGTCAAAATCGGCAAAATTCGCAGTAAATTCGCCTTTTGTCCTTTGCTGCCCAGTTTTTTGTAGTTTACTTCACTTAAATAAATCTTATACTCCCATAGCAATATTTTTACATGAAAGTAAGAGGAGTTTGCATTAAGGCACAATAGTTTGATGCAATGTTTACCATTCCTATGAACGTGGATGGATTGTTACGAATGGAATTTAGGAAACGATTTTCATTAAATTCAATAAAAGCTCACCATTACTTGTCAATAAAATTAGATTTAAATTTATTAACATAATACTATTGTTTACTATTTTTATACTGTGGAACAAGTCACATAAGTACATATTAAGAATTTGGCTACTTGGTATGATTAGTAACAGGTATTCATTGACAAAGATCACTTTATACAAAACTAAGAAAAATAAACACACTGACTGTGGCAACAGCGTTATCATTCCACCGTACTGCAATCAGATCAGAAGAAGTGGAAAAACTTATAGAGCCCCTGTTCGTCGTTGTGTTTCGGTAGCTGTATTTCGTGATTGGTTGCTTCAAAGTCGTACACAAGATGTTGAGCAACATATCGATTAGTTTGTACGACTATGTGGTTCACTAAACTGTCTGCAAAAATGCTTTGAAGGCATCAAAAGGAGATTTTACATGTTCGCGCAAATAGTCGTCTGCATTGGGCCAGTAATGAGGCGATGGAATTTCAATTTTAGTAGTAAAATCACTAGAGTTTTCTTTCCAAGATCGCGAGGGGTAACAACGCTTACGCTTCTTAGTTTTCTTGAGGGTCATTGTTTTCGAAGACTCACACATTTCACTTAAATTGCTCCTTCCACTTTGAATCAACCTTTCCTCAGCCTCCTCGGAGAAGTAGGCAAGAATATCAGATTGCAGTATTCAAGCAAAAGATGACTTAAGTCTCCATCTACCTCCTCGTCAGAAAGATCGGAATCTTGATCGCTAATCACTCCCTTTTTTTTGATAGGTGGGCTATTAGCAATGCTGTCGGGAGAAATATCATCCTCCACTAAGGCATCGAGAATCTTGTTTTTTCGGGACCTAAAAGCGAATGTATACAATTTTTTAAGATGTGTAATAAAGTAAATAAAGCCAATATTTAAATTCATATACGAAATTACTCATCGGTATCACGGAGGTATTGCCTCGAATTATGATTTTTGCCATGTTTCTTATGCTTCTCAAACAAATGAAATCAGAATAGAGCTCAAAGAATGTGTAAATAGCATGGTAATGGTTAATTATGATGATAAAACATAAACTATTAATTTTCCATCATCATTAGGAAACAATATAGTATTATCCAAAAGTGCACTGATTGGTAGCAGCTGATGGAATAATATCTAAATATCGATATTTAAAAAAAAATATGAAATAAAAAATGTCCAATGTAGCATAAACACAAAAAAATTACCCACTTATGATTAAAAAACTACTAATGGTTTACTAATAGCATTTGAAATTAGAAAAATTCTGAGAAACGGCGTCTTTTCCCAATATTATTTATTAATTGCCATCGACTTAAAAATTGGCCCAGAAAAATAATATATCCACGTATCTGCATATTATTTTGAATAAATACTTAATAATGTATTCACTAGGCATAAACATGAAAAAAACTACGAATACAACACATAAAAAGGCTTTAACTTACATTTCATAGAAGGTTGTCAAGTCAACACCTGGAGGGACAGCGGTGATCCAATTAGCACGCGAAACACAATCAAACTGACGAGTATTACCAGTCAATAATGTAAGGTCTAGCAAAGGCACACACGAAGAATCGGATGAATCTGTTACAAAGTGAACGTTATCTAAGGCAAAACGTGGCATGGCAACTAAAGTTGCCGACGGGCACTAATGGGAGCGGACCAATTGTGATGCGATCGATGACAAAGTGTTGATTTACCAATAAAAATGGGCGACAGGTAATGTTGGAAACATTCCCTCGACAACAACTAGGTAAACACAGCGTTAAATATCATTAATCGACGTCAATAACACCACAAACAAAACTACACTCAATAGACGTACGTACAAACAATGAGGAAAGCGTCAGAAAATACCGTAGACGTATTCAAACTTCGCGGAACCGCCTCCAATTCACTGCGACGTTGCCATTTTTCAACCAAAATCTTTAACATTTTTACGAAAATCTATAAAACGGTTATTTTTCATCGTAGAACAACGATTAAAAGACGTATGTACTTGCACGATTATCAGAAGTACGATGAATAGAATTTTTTACAATATGGCGTAGTTGTTAAAGTTTAAATTATACTGGGTAGGGTCAGTTTTTATTGCGGTAGCACCCCACCGCGTGGGTCGGGGAGAGAGGCCAACGTTGGGCCGAGTGCTCGGGAAAGGGTTTCGGATTTAGACCCTTTGCGAGGTGTACCACACCCAACTGGCGTATACCTGGGACATGGTCCCAGAAGATTACCATTAACCGAAAGGAGTGTGTAAAATGGCAGTGCCCAATCCTCAAACGGGTGATTGCGACCTCATCCCTACGTTTGCTTCTGCAAGAGGAAGGCCACGCTGAAATTTCAGGTTTGATGCTACGCAGCTTGTTATTCTGAAGATTCCGCCATGTTCCTCTCCAGTCCTCCAAGAGTACAGGTCGTAGCGCAGCTTTTAGGTCATCCGCGAGGACCACCGCAATATCAATTTGGTGGTTTCCCAATGTTTCTTTTGCTGCGGCGTCGGCTTTCTCGTTAACCGTAATCCCTACGTTCCCAGGTATCCATAAAAACATGACTCTTACTTCTTTTTCCGAAAGTTTTAAGAGGGCAGTTTCAATTTCCTGTACGATGGGATTAAAGGAGGAAAATGCGGAGATCGATTGCAGTGAACTTAACGAATCAGTGCATATCATGAAAGATTTCCGACGACAGTCAATGCTGGTTAAGGCCATCTTTATCGCAGTGAGTTCGGCAGTAAATGTGCTACACATCGCACTGAGTTTCGCTTTTAAAACTCCGTGGAAAGAAGAAGTTACTGCAGATCCGCAAGCAGATGATGACTTCGCCCCATGCGTATAGACAGGTACGAAGTCAGGATATTGCCCGAGAAATTCCTTGAAGAGCTGTTGGTATTCACATGGCGTAGTGCTCGACTTCAGGGACTCATGCAAGTCCAGCCTAATATCTGGAGGTGGTAGAGACCACGGAGGAATGTCAAGGTACCCTACTGGGTACACATCAGGGAGAGAGAAATTATTTTTCTCCATGAATTCATTGAGCCTTATGCTAAAAGGCCTTGTGGCCCTCGTCCGTCTTTTAAACACATTTAAAAACCGTGGCTGGAAAACAATATTAAAAAAAGGGTGCCTCTTCATTGATAAAAGCTTTGAGGCATAGTTCGACATAAGGATATTTCTGCGGGTAGCCAATGGTGGTTCCCCTGCGTCTGAATAAATACTAAAAATTGGAGAGGTCCTAAATGCTCCCGTGGCCAGTCGCAATCCAGCATTATGTACAACAGCCAGCGGCCTTAAATAAGACTTCCTGCCAGAAGAGTAGACAAAAGCGCCGTAATCGAGTTTTGACCGGACTAATGTTCGATACAATAACAACAATGTCTGGCGATCTGCACCCCATGTGGAATGGCTTAAATAACGTAAAATATTTAATGTTTTCGAACACCTGTTTCTCAAGTCGTTGATGTAGTCTCGCCAATTTAATAGGCGGTCCAGGGTCAACCCCAAAAAACGAACTGAGTTCACAAAAGGCAAGTTAATATTGCCAAGACGCAGGGTTGGTGTTGGATGGTCACCTCTACGCCGGTGGAAGTGAATACACTTCGTTTTCTCTTCCGAGAAGCGGAAACCATTCATCTGTGACCATTTATGGAGCTTGTTGAGCGTCAGCTGTATTTGTCTGGCTGCATTTGTTAGCTTAGCCGACCTACAGAAAATAGCTAGGTCGTCCACAAACAGCGAACCTATTACTGGTGCCTGGATACAGACGACGACATCATTAATGGCAATGGCGAACAGCGTTACGCTCAGCACAGATCCTTGGGGTACTCCATTTTCCTGATTATGAGCTTGAGACAGATATTTTCCAATTCTAACTTTAAAAACACGATTGGTTAAAAAATTTTTAATAAATATGGGTAGGTTTCCTTTAAAACCCCAATTATGTAATGTCTTTAAAATCTTGAAGCGCCAAACTCGATCGTACGCCTTCTCCAAATCGAAAAAAACGCCAACGACATGTTGACGGAGTAGGAAAGCTTCTTGAATAAAGTTGTCGCATCGAACGAGGTGATCAAGGGTTGATCTACCCCTTCGAAAACCACACTGTATATGTGCAAGAAGATTTCGCCTCTCTAGGCACCAGACAAGTCTGCGGTTAACCATTCTTTCCATAACCTTACAAAGGCTACTGGTCAAAGAGATCGGCCTATAGTTATTAGGGTCGCTTCTGTCTTTCCCTTGTTTTGGAATCGGGACAATCGCAGATTCTCGCCAGGTTTGTGGGAAACTACCATCGCTCCACACTTGGTTTAGTGTGAGAAGGACGTCAGATAATGACGACTCAGGGATATTTCGCAGGAAGGCATTGTGTACACTATCCAATCCTGGGGAGCTGTTTCGTGAATCTGAGATTGCGGATTTCAATTCCCACACTGAAAAGGGATCATTGTAGTCTCCTGGAGAACCCGATGTTATGAAGTTTAGATGGGCCGCTTCACAGCGGTTCTTCATTGCATTAAATTTGGGGCAGTAATTCGCATTGCTCGTAGTGTTTGAAATATGACGGCCAAATACCTCACAGATATCAGGAGGGGACGAAACGATTTGACCATCGACTTCAAGTGATGCAATGCCATCTCTCAACGTGGAGCCCGAGATACATTTCACTTTGTGCCACACCTGAGCAATGGGAGTTCTGTGGTTGATACTAGACACACATTCCATCCAGGAATCCTTCTTGGCCTCTTTGACTACCTGCCGCGCTTTGGCTCGCAGTCGTCTGAAAGAGGATAGATTTATAGCCGTTGGATATTTGTTAAAAATACGCAATGCTTGTTTCCTCCGTCGTATTGCTTCGGCACACCGTTCGTTCCACCAGGGAACTGGTGGCCGTTTGATGGTACCTCTTGAGCGTGGTACACTGCATTTTGCCGCGTTAGTTATCGATTCCGTCAGAGCTTCAATATTGCCCAAACTGCCACGATTGATATCATGTATAAAACTGAAACTAGATTCGAAAAGAGTCCAATTGGCTTTATGGACCAGCCAAGTGTCAGGAGTTCTAAAATTCATATCGTATCCAGGTCTCAATCGAATAATTATCGGGAAGTGATCGCTCCCACAGAGGTCACTATGTACAGACATATTAACCTTGTTTATAAGACTACTCGACGTTAGACATAAGTCTATAGTTGAGTATGAACCATTATAACTATTAAAATGGGTATACTCCCCATTATTAACCAAAATCAAATTAAAATCGTCAATAAAAGCGGATAAAATACGTCCTCTTCGATTACAGTGAGCCCTAGAGTAGTAGGTTTAAGGTTGTAGGGTGCGTCGACGGCTAGGTCATTTTGCACCACTACACAATCTTCGTAGTAAAAGAATTAAATATTAGTCACCTGCACTTATGTCACTTATTTAAAAAATATATATATAAAATGTGATTTAAAAAAAAATATATAAAAACTTAAATTTTTTGGAATAGTCCTGTCTCTTTCAGAAATAAAATGACTCTGCTTAAAACATTAGGGTCGTCTCCTAGGACGGATTTTAGGTCTCCCCCTAAATTGAGCCGCCTTCGCGCGTCACGGTATTTGTCACACTCCGTCAGGATGTGCCGAATGTTGAGAGGACAGTCGCAATAATCACACTGAGGTCGTACTTTCTCTTCCGTGAAGAGAAATGCGTGAGTTAAAGGGCAGTGCCCTATCCTGAAACGTGATGACGACTTCCTCTCTTCGGCTGTTCCTGACGGAAGAGGGCCACACTGACGTTACCGGCTTGATGTCTCGAAGTTTATTATTTTGTGTAGAACGCCAAGACTCCTTCCACTGCCCTAGGATTATTTGTCTCAAGGAAGATTTTAGGTCCTCGTGAGGTACCAGCGTGGACTTTGTCTCGGCCTCGTTCAGAGCCTCTTTGGCCAAAGCGTCCGCCTTTTCATTTCCGGCTATTCCCGCATGTCCCGGGACCCAAAGGAACCAAACGCGTACTCCCCTTCTGCTGAGAGACAGCAGGGAAAAATGAATGTCCTGAATGATCGGGTGCATGGGCGAAAAGCCGGAGATTGATCGTATTGAGCTGAGGGAGTCGGTGCATATAACGAAGGAGTGGCCTTCGTCACATAGGTTTTCAAGTGCCATCTTCATGGCAAATATTTCCGCTGTGTATACACTACACAGCGGATTTAATTTTGCTTTGACTGCTCCTTGGCTAGGCGAGAACGCTGCGCAGGCACAGGCCAACTCTGACTTAGATCCGTCTGTGTACACTGGCACAAAATCGGAGTGATTCCCTTTAAACATTAAAAACTGACGCTGGTATTCCGAGGGAGTGGTGAAGGATTTTTGTCGATCACACAAGACCGCTTTAACCACGGGGGTGGGTGTTAACCAGGGAGGGTGTGATGAGTAAGAGACAGGGTACACTTTAGGTACCCTGAAATCACACCCGCGAATTAAATCATTAAAACGTACACAAACAGGCCTAGTGGCCTTCGTCCATCGGTTAAAAATTTCTAAAAACCGAGGTTTAAAAAGTACGTTAAAACAAGGGTGTGCCGTCATGGATAAGACTTTGGAGACAACTGCACATAAGCGCGTTCCTCCGGTGGCATAGAGGAGGCTCCCCTGCATCAGAGTAGATGCTTACGACCGGGCTTGTCCGAAATGCCCCCGTACAGAGTCGTAACCCCGCGTTGTGTACGGGGGGCAATGTTCGTAGGTACGACTCGCGGGCGGACGCATAAATAAAACAACCATAGTCTAATTTAGAGCGCACCAATGAGCGATATAATAAAAGCAAAGTTGTGCGATTTGCTCCCCATGATGTGTGGCTTAGAAACTTTAAAATATTTAGTGAATTAATACATTTTGTCTTTAAAAGATTAATATGTTCTCGCCAATTGAGCCTGTGGTCGAGTGTCATACCTAGAAAGCGGGCCGACTGGACAAAAGGGAGATTTCTTCCCCCAAGGTGTAATGTGGGCTGCATTTGGATTCTTATTTTCCTGTGGAAATGGACACATCTGGTTTTCTCATGGGAGAACCGAAAGCCGTTCCTTTGGGTCCACTGGTCCAATTTGTTCAATGTCATCTGAACCATTCTGGATGCAGTTGCCGCCTTGGATGATCTGCAGAAAATTTCCAGGTCATCCACGAACAGTGTGCCTATCACCGGAGCCCTGATACAATTCTCGACGTCATTTATCGCAATGTCGAAAAGCGTCACGCTCAAGACGGAGCCCTGGGGAACTCAGTTGTCAAGACGGTAAAAATCAGATAAAAACTGCCCTATTCTAACTTTAAAAACTCGATGCGTTAAAAACTTTTGAATAAAATTCGGCAGATAATAATTGATACTCATTACAACAGAAAACGCGTAAAGTTAGCTATGAAAAGTATTTTTCCCCCTCTCCTCACAGGAGACCAACCCATCAAGTGGCGTAGGATTCCATTCTTGGGAAATATTTCTTCCGAAGTGAGTAAGCTGCTGCCCAAAGATAAGTTAAAACCGGCCTTGTACAACAAAAGAAATTTTTTAAACTTGATTAGTTTTACTGAAGATGAAGTAGACCTGAAGATAAGGTTGCTGAAGATAAGGTTACTGAAGATAAGGTTGCCTTTAGCTGCTGCCCAAAGATAAGTTAAAACCGGCCTTTTACAACAAAAGAAATTTTTAAACTTGATTAGTTTTACTGAAGATAAGGAAGACCTGAAGATAAGGTTGCTGAAGATAAGGTTACTGAAGATAAGGTTGCCTTTAAATGCGAGTGGAGTGTGATGTATGCAAGAAAATTTACGTTGGGCAGACCGGGAAAAATTTCAAAATAAGGGTAAAAGAGCATGATGCATGCTTTAGAAACGATAACTTTTCTTCTCTTTTTGCCAAGCACTTGTTGGAACATAACCACCACAGCAGTTTCCAACCGGAAATCGTCCACGTGGAAAAAAGGGGGCCAAGTTGGACGCACTAGAACAAGTGGAAATTCTGAAACATGTTAAAAGTGATGAATTTATTATAAATGATGTCGTTTCAATCCCATTCCCCTCTGCTTAACCTTCCACTACCTGAAGTCCCCATCCACCCTCCAAAACCTCCCCCTTCCCCCCACCTTGCCACACCATCGTGACTTACGGTCGCACAACCTCCCTTTCCCCCGCCCATGGCTGGGGATAATAAAATTATTTCCGTGACATTGCCGCAAGGAAGAGACTCGGCCACCACAAAGACTATGGTCAAGGAGCGGTTGCGAGAGGGTTTCCAGCGCCTTGGACTTAGCCTAAAACAAGAGGAGACCTGGTTTGGAAAGGACTTATTCTGATACCATCATAGGCAGAATTTTAAGAGGGTGATGTGCCCTACATTAAAACAAATGACATGAGGAGCTTAAGGAGGATTTAATTCGGGCCTAGGTCAAGCAGTTTCCAACGCGATGAATGCAGAGATGAACATCAGTGAGGCATTACATGCACCAGAGATAGGTCCTATGGTCGCTTATTTGGTGGCATCTTAATCACTTAATTTTCAAAATGTCCTCCATAAGGGACTTGTGATTACTCATGAGGAGTTATTGATCAATCTGCTACTACAGACTGACATAGGATTTCTACGATTTTTGCAACTGCCTGGACTCTTATATTCTGACACCCTAATTGAAAGCCTAGCTTTGCTAAGGTAGTATGGGAACACAATCCGAGCTTACGACAGTTATAGGTTCAGCCTTGCAGTTCATTATTCAACCTCCAGGAGCCGAAACCATTCTCTCCTTGATGCCTACCCCTCTAGTAGTAGTAGTAGTAGAATTGGGGTTTTTTGGTGCGTCGACGGCTAGGGTCATTTGCACCATGCTCAGTCCCTTTGACGCATTAAAACTAGATCTCTACAAAATGTAACTACTAATTTTATGCATTTCTATTTTATGAGTATTGCATGAGTGCATGCTAACTATATTAAATTTAAAAAACCTATTTCTGTGAAATACAATAAAATTCTGCTTAGTCTAACCGGATCGTCCCCTAGAAGCGTATCTAGGCTACCCGTGATGGCCATTCTACTGCGTATAACCCGGTATTTAGTGCACGTTGTCAGTAGGTGATTTACAGTGAGAGAGGCGTCACAATCATCGCACTGTGGAGGGGTCTTTTCAGCAGTAAAAAGAAAGGAGTGTGTAAAATGGCAGTGCCCAATCCTCAAACGGGTGATTGCGACCTCATCCCTACGTTTGCTTCTGCAAGAGGAAGGCCACGCTGAAATTTCAGGTTTGATGCTACGCAGCTTGTTATTCTGAAGATTCCGCCATGTTCCTCTCCAGTCCTCCAAGAGTACAGGTCGTAGCGCAGCTTTTAGGTCATCCGCGAGGACCACCGCAATATCAATTTCGTGGTTTCCCTATGATTCTTTTGCTGCGGCGTCGGCTTTCTCGTTACCCGTAATCCCTACGTGCCCAGGTATCCATAAAAACATGACTTTTACTTCTTTTTCCGAAAGTTTTAAGAGGGCAGTTTGAATTTCCTGTACGATGGGATTAAAGGAGGAAAATGCGGAGATCGATTGCAGTGAACTTAACGAATCAGTGCATATCATGAAAGATTTCCGACGGCAGTCAATGCTGGTTAAGGCCATCTTTATCGCAGTGAGTTCGGCAGTAAATGTGCTACACATCGCACTGAGTTTCGCTTTTAAAACTCCGTGGAAAGAAGAAGTTACTGCAGATCCGCAAGCAGATGATGACTTCGCCCCATGCGTATAGACAGGTACGAAGTCAGGATATTGCCCGAGAAATTCCTTGAAGAGCTGTTGGTATTCACATGGCGTAGTGCTCGACTTCAGGGACTTATGCAAGTCCAGCCTAATGTCTGGAGGTGGTAGAGACCACGGAGGAACGTCAAGGTACCCTACTGGGTACACATCAGGGACAGAGAAATTATTTTTCTCCATCAATTCATTGAGCCTTATGCTTAAAGGCCTTGTGGCCCTCGTCCGTCTTTTAAACAAATTTAAAAACCGTGGCTGGAAAACAATATTAAAACAAGGGTGCCCCTTCATTGATAAAAGCTTTGAGGCATAGTTCGACATAAGGATATTTCTGCGGGTAGCCAATGGTGGTTCCCCTGCGTCTGAATAAATACTAAAAATTGGAGAGGTCCTAAATGCTCCCGTGGCCAGTCGCAATCCAGCATTATGTACAACAGCCAGCGGCTTTAAATAAGACTTCCTGCCAGAAGAGTAGACAAAAGCGCCGTAATCGAGTTTTGACCGGACTAATGCTCGATACAATAACAACAATGTCTGGCGATCTGCACCCCATGTGGAATGGCTTAAATAACGTAAAATATTTAATGTTTTCGAACACCTGTTTCTCAAGTCGTTGATGTGGTCTCGCCAATTTAATAGGCGGTCCAGGGTCAACCCCAAAAAACGAACTGAGTTCACAAAAGGCAAGTTAATATTGCCAAGACGCAGGGTTGGTGTTGGATGGTCACCTCTACGCCGGTGGAAGTGAATACACTTCGTTTTCTCTTCCGAGAAGCGGAAACCATTCATCTGTGACCATTTATGGAGCTTGTTGAGCGTCAGCTGTATTTGTCTGGCTGCATTTGTTAGCTTAGCCGACCTACAGAAAATAGCTAGGTCGTCCACAAACAGCGAACCTATTACTGGTGCCTGGATACAGACGACGACATCATTAATGGCAATGGCGAACAGCGTTACGCTCAGCACAGATCCTTGGGGTACTCCATTTTCCTGATTATGAGCTTGAGACAGATATTTTCCAATTCTAACTTTAAAAACACGATTGGTTAAAAAATTTTTAATAAATATGGGTAGGTTTCCTTTAAAACCCCAATTATGTAATGTCTTTAAAATCTTGAAGCGCCAAACTCGATCGTACGCCTTCTCCAAATCGAAAAAAACGCCAACGACATGTTGACGGAGTAGGAAAGCTTCTTGAATAAAGTTGTCGCATCGAACGAGGTGATCAAGGGTTGATCTACCCCTTCGAAAACCACACAGTATATGTGCAAGAAGATTTCGCCTCTCTAGGCACCAGACAAGTCTGCGGTTAACCATTCTTTCCATAACCTTACAAAGGCTACTGGTCAAAGAGATCGGCCTATAGTTATTAGGGTCGCTTCTGTCTTTCCCTTGTTTTGGAATCGGGACAATCGAAGATTCTCGCCAGGTTTGTGGGAAACTACCATCGCTCCACACTTGGTTTAGTGTGAGAAGGACGTCAGATAATGACGACTCAGGGATATTTCGCAGGAAGGCATTGTGTACACTATCCAATCCTGGGGAGCTGTTTCGTGAATCTGAGATTGCGGATTTCAATTCCCACACTGAAAAGGGATCATTGTAGTCTCCTGGAGAACCCGATGTTATGAAGTTTAGATGGGCCGCTTCACAGCGGTTCTTCATTGCATTAAATTTGGGGCAGTAATTCGCATTGCTCGTAGTGTTTGAAATATGACGGCCAAATACCTCACAGATATCAGGAGGGGACGAAACGATTTGACCATCGACTTCAAGTGATGCAATGCCATCTCTCAACGTGGAGCCCGAGATACATTTCACTTTGTGCCACACCTGAGCAATGGGAGTTCTGTGGTTGATACTTGACACAAATTCCATCCAGGAATCCTTCTTGGCCTCTTTGACTACCTGCCGCGCTTTGGCTCGCAGCCGTCTGAAAGAGGATAGATTTATAGCCGTTGGATATTTGTTAAAAATACGCAATGCTTGTTTCCTCCGTCGTATTGCTTCGGCACACCGTTCGTTCCACCAGGGAACTGGTGGCCGTTTGATGGTACCTCTTGAGCGTGGTACACTGCATTTTGCCGCGTTAGTTATCGATTCCGTCAGAGCTTCAATATTGTCCAAACTGCCACGGTTGATATCATGTTTTAAACTGAAACTAGATTCGAAAAGAGTCCAATTAGCTTTATGGACCAGCCAAGTGTCAGGAGTTCTAAAATTCATATCGTATCCAGGTCTCAATCGAATAATTATCGGGAAGTGATCGCTCCCACAGAGGTCACTATGTACAGACATATTAACCTTGTTTATAAGACTACTCGACGTTAGACATAAGTCTATAGTTGAGTATGAACCATTATAACTATTAAAATGGGTATACTCCCCATTATTAACCAAAAACAAATTAAAATCGTCAATAAAAGCGGATAAAATACGTCCTCTTCGATTACAGTGAGCCCTAGAACTTCCCCATAAAGTGTCATGGGCATTAAAATCACCAAGTAAAATAAACGGTCGAGGTAATTGCCGAACTAGCTCTGAAAGGTTGTTGCGCGTCACTGGTGCTCCCTCCGGAAGATAAACGTTACACAACGTTATTGGTTCCGGAGCATGCATAGTTACGGCTACCACCTGGAACGGTGTGTCGAGGTCCACTCGCGAGGTGTAAAGGGCCTCTTGAGTGGCAATTGCGACTCCACCCTGAGCCCTTTGTCCAGTGGTGTCATCAAATCTAAAAACATTATAACCCTTCAAAATACTTCTGTCAGTTATTTTAAAATGTGTTTCCTGCAAACAAACGCATAAAGGGTTAAAATCGCGAAGTAAAATACAAAGCTCCTCCTTATGCCTGTAAAAACCATTACAGTTCCACTGCATTATTACTGCCATGTAATAGATGAAAAAGAATGGACTAGAGCACAAAAAGGGTCAGGAAATTGGGGCTGTCTAAAAAAATAAATAAATAAATATATATAAATATATATGTTATATATATATAATATATGGAGGATCACCGCCGAAAGCGGTGCCTCTTATCCTTTTTTCTGGCCTGGAGGATTTCGTTCTCGGATAAAGGCTCTTCATCCTCCATTGGCTCGGGCTGCTTTCGGTTGGTCAACCCAGAAGGACCTGGGGATGGCGTCTTCTCGCGATTCCCCGGCGCAGTCCCGGTCGTTTTAGACGTATTCTTCTTGGGGGAACCCGTGGTGGCATTGGCTACAGTGGGTTTTGGTTCCTGCTTCGATGCCTCGATAGCACTGCGTGGGAGCTCCGCTTTTGTTTCGGTGGGTTTCGAATTTATTGGCTCTGTCTGGGTAGAAATTGTGACATTTTTGGTAAGAGTAGAGGTAAGAGTAGAGGTAACATGTGCAAACGATTTGCTAAACGTGGGGGCCAACTGAGCCCTATATATTTTCCTGGCTTCCAAATAAGGAATTTTTCCCAATGTTTTAATTTCCATTATTTTTCTCTCTTCAATCATTTTTGGACATTTACGAGAGTACACCGGGTGTGTACCCTCGCAGTTCACACAGTGGGGATCCGTGGAGCATTCTTCATCCGCATGCTGTTCCAGGCCACAGCGCGGGCAAGTGGCCTTGCCCTCACATCGTGTGGCGATGTGGCCAAAATGTTGGCACTGGAAGCATCGCATGGGTGCCGGGATATATGGCCTAACTGGGACTGATTCATATCCTATGAATACTTTATCAGGCAACTTGTCGAGTGCAAACGTGAGAACTACGGACGTAGTGTCGGTCATTACACCGTTACGCTTCGTCGTCAGTCTTCGAACGTGAGTGACACCCTGAGCGGCCATTTCTACCCTGATTTCATCTACCGAGACGTATAAAAGATCAAAATGGGATATAACCCCCCGGCATGTATTTAGCGTTCTATGCTCTTCTACCCTTATGGGAATGTCATTGAATTTCTCCATTTTCAGCAGTTTTAGGCTCTGTGTCATGTTTGCTGTTTCTATTAGTAAAGTTCCATCCCGTAGCTTCTTTGCTGACTTAAGTTCTCCTGAAACGGCTGCCGACAGAACTCGCTTAATCAAGAATGGTGATACCTTCTTAAAGCTTTCTCCCTCTTGTACGCATTTTATTATTAAAAACTTTTTATTCCCTTCGATCGCATTTTCTAGATAAAAATCGCATTTTCTAGATAAAGATCGCATTTTCTAGATCACGGTAAAAATCAGATAAAAACTGCCCTATTCTAACTTTAAAAACTCGATGCGTTAAAAACTTTTGAATAAAATTCGGCAGATAATAATTGATACTCATTACAACAGAAAACGCGTAAAGTTAGCTATGAAAAGTATTTTTCCCCCTCTCCTCACAGGAGACCAACCCATCAAGTGGCGTAGGATTCCATTCTTGGGAAATATTTCTTCCGAAGTGAGTAAGCTGCTGCCCAAAGATAAGTTAAAACCGGCCTTGTACAACAAAAGAAATTTTTTAAACTTGATTAGTTTTACTGAAGATGAAGTAGACCTGAAGATAAGGTTGCTGAAGATAAGGTTACTGAAGATAAGGTTGCCTTTAGCTGCTGCCCAAAGATAAGTTAAAACCGGCCTTTTACAACAAAAGAAATTTTTAAACTTGATTAGTTTTACTGAAGATAAGGAAGACCTGAAGATAAGGTTGCTGAAGATAAGGTTACTGAAGATAAGGTTGCCTTTAAATGCGAGTGGAGTGTGATGTATGCAAGAAAATTTACGTTGGGCAGACCGGGAAAAATTTCAAAATAAGGGTAAAAGAGCATGATGCATGCTTTAGAAACGATAACTTTTCTTCTCTTTTTGCCAAGCACTTGTTGGAACATAACCACCACAGCAGTTTCCAACCGGAAATCGTCCACGTGGAAAAAAGGGGGCCAAGTTGGACGCACTAGAACAAGTGGAAATTCTGAAACATGTTAAAAGTGATGAATTTATTATAAATGATGTCGTTTCAATCCCATTCCCCTCTGCTTAACCTTCCACTACCTGAAGTCCCCATCCACCCTCCAAAACCTCCCCCTTCCCCCCACCTTGCCACACCATCGTGACTTACGGTCGCACAACCTCCCTTTCCCCCGCCCATGGCTGGGGATAATAAAATTATTTCCGTGACATTGCCGCAAGGAAGAGACTCGGCCACCACAAAGACTATGGTCAAGGAGCGGTTGCGAGAGGGTTTCCAGCGCCTTGGACTTAGCCTAAAACAAGAGGAGACCTGGTTTGGAAAGGACTTATTCTGATACCATCATAGGCAGAATTTTAAGAGGGTGATGTGCCCTACATTAAAACAAATGACATGAGGAGCTTAAGGAGGATTTAATTCGGGCCTAGGTCAAGCAGTTTCCAACGCGATGAATGCAGAGATGAACATCAGTGAGGCATTACATGCACCAGAGATAGGTCCTATGGTCGCTTATTTGGTGGCATCTTAATCACTTAATTTTCAAAATGTCCTCCATA
Source organism: Pyrrhosoma nymphula (assembly GCA_963573305.1). Taxonomy (NCBI): domain Eukaryota; kingdom Metazoa; phylum Arthropoda; class Insecta; order Odonata; family Coenagrionidae; genus Pyrrhosoma; species Pyrrhosoma nymphula. The sequence continues at coordinate 153,326,927 of OY754328.1, forward strand.
AGGGACTTGTGATTACTCATGAGGAGTTATTGATCAATCTGCTACTACAGACTGACATAGGATTTCTACGATTTTTGCAACTGCCTGGACTCTTATATTCTGGACACCCTAATTGAAAGCCTAGCTTTGCTAAGGTAGTATGGGAACACAATCCGAGCTTACGACAGTTATAGGTTCAGCCTTGCAGTTCATTATTCAACCTCCAGGAGCCGAAACCATTCTCTCCTTGATGCCTACCCCTCTAAGTTTGCATATTAGCAGGCCTTTTTCCACCGAAGCTATGATAAAGTAACAAATTGAGGAGTACCTGCGGGATCCAACCAATGTGCCCAATCAGCGTTTAAAAGAGTTGTTTCAGGCATTGGATCTTGCCCACCAGAGATCTATGGCCCAGGACCTGTAAACCATACGAGAGGGTCCCTACCGATATAGAATATATAACTGAACCCGAAGCAATAGATGCTCAGAACTGTGCGGTTGCAAGGAGCGTGTGTAGGGTCCTACGGGATGGTGACATTCTCCTCAAGGTAGGAAATTTTGGGCAGGACGAAGTCCTGTGGTGATCGTTCCCAAGAAGTCCATCGATGGAAAGCCAAGTTACCGATTTTGTGTCGATTTTCGCGGCCTTAATGCAGTCACTACCCCGGACGTTTACCCTGTGCCTAATATTACAGAAACATTGGACTATTTGGGTAGGAGCCGCTATTTGTCCACGATCGACCTCAAAAAAGGTTATTACCAAATTCCCATGCACCCAAACTCTCAAGAGAAGACCGGATTCAACGTGGAAATGGGACATTATGAATATACGCGTATGCCATTTGGACTGCGTAACGCGCTTAGTTCATTTCAGCGCATGATGGACGGGGTGTTGATGGGTTTAAAGCCCACTCAATGCCTTGTTTACCTAGATGACGTCATAATTTTTAGTACCACCCTCGAGGAGCACGTTGAAAGACTGCGGAAAGTATTTGAGAGGCTGAGAGATGCAGGGCTGACCCTAAATTTCGAAAAATGCCATTTTGTAAAGGAAAGGGTTAAATACTTGGGACACGTGACTGATCGACGGGGAGTAAGTCCGGACGCAGAGAAGATCAGAGCAGTGATGGAATTCCTAGCGCCGACAAATGCTAAAGAAGTGCAGTCGTTTTTAGGACTCGCCAACTACTATCGGCGATTCGTCGACAATTATGCGGAAATCGCTAGGCCCCTCACACGTCTCCTCAAGAAAGGGACTAAATTTTTGTGGACGCCTGAGTGCGAGTCAGCATTGACCTCCGTGAAGTGTTTTAGTTAGTAGTTCGTCATTTCCACCGACGCGAGTAACTTCGCCGTGGGCGCCGTGCTATCCCAGGAGGTTGACGGCGAGGAACACCCCGTCGCCTATACATCGCGGCAACTTCAAGCGGCGGAAATAAACTACACGACGACAGAGGAGCTTCTGGCCGTCGTATGGGCGGTGCAATACTTCCGTTGCTACGTATATGGACGTAAGTTTAAAATTGTAACGGACCACGCAGCGCTTCGGCGAATGTTTAGTTTACGTGATCCGAACACCCGTTTGACGAGATGGACGCTAAAACTCTCCGAGTACGAATATGAAGTGACGCACAAGCTGAGAAGTACCTGAGCCTGGGTACGGATCACCTCAATGCGGATGGGTTGAGCCGGAAGGTACGTTAAGTGGAGGTGGATGGTGAAGACGAATTAGCCGAGTGCCAACGGACGGATACAGTGCTTAGAGTGGATATCGAAGCGGGACTTTGAAGAGAAGGGCGGATATCTGTGTAGACGAACACGCGAGGGATTGAAAATAGTTGTACCTTCAGACCTAATGGAAAAAGTAACAAGGCAGCATCATGAGCACGCCTTGTGTGGTCACTTGTGAGCGCAATCGACGGTTAAGAGAATTCAACAGCAATAGTAGTAGTAGAAATAAGTTTTTTAGGGGTGCGTCGACTACAGGGTCATTTGCACCGCTCATGGTTCCTAACATAAAAAGAAGCTTATTTTCTTCTGTTACAAGTATTTAGTGCAGAAAGGCCTCCGGTCGTTTGACATTACAAGAGTTTCATTATACCCCTATTTATGATATAGAGGATAACATTGTTGATGGCATCTATATTATTACCCAGGACGGTTTGAATTTCCTTGTTTTCAATTAGTCTCCTACGTGGATAGTATTTCACGCATTCTAGCAGAACGTGACTCACAGTAAGATGGCAGTCGCAGCTATCACAGCGGGGGACCTGTTTCTCTTCGGTGAAAAGATATGCGTGTGTGAGAGCGGTATGGCCTATTCTAAGCCGAGTGAGGGCGACCTCTTCCCTACGACTGTACCGCACTGAAGTGGCACATGCAGATGTTTCCGCTGTTATGCCTCGGAGTTTATTGCCAACAACGGTACTCCACAACCCTTGCCATTGCTTCATGCATACTCTCTTCAGTTCGGCTCTTAGATCGTCGGAGGAAATTTTCTCAAAATCGGTGGTGAGTTTATTTAGTGCCTCCTTCGCTGCTGTATCCACCATCTCATTCCCTCGAATTCCAACATGCCCCGGGATCCACATAAAAGAAACTTTAATACCCTTCCTACTCAAGGAGTAGAGGGTATCCTGTATGGTCTGCACCAGGGGATGGAAAGGGAAGTAATCTGAAATGGCATGGAGTGCACTTAAAGTCTGAGCAGATTAGTTAGGACTCGTGTCGAGTTATATTTGCCAGAGCGAATTTTATGGCAAGGAGTTCTGCACTGTATATACTACAAAGAGGGTTGAGTTTAGCTTGGACCGTGCCGTGATGTTGGGAAATGACTGCACAGGCACAAGCTGACTCGGATTTTGAGCCGTCAATATAAATAGGAATAAGCCGAGGATGGCGATCGAGAAATTCATTAAAAAGGAGCCTGTACTCTGAGTCCGAGGTTGATGACTTTGGATTCCCCGCTAAATAAAAACTAACTTCAGGCCGACGAATGACCCATGGAGAATTAGTTGAGCACCCTTGACTGATAACCTCGGGTAGTCGAAATCCTGAGTCATTGATAAAATTGCTGAGCCTCACCCCAAAAGGCTTCGTAGATCTTGTCCTTCGGTTAAAAACATCTATGAATTGAGGTTTAAAAATACCGTTGAAACACGGGTGCTCTTTCATCGATAAAATCTTGGCGGCATAGTTGCACATTAAAATGTTCCTGCGGGTGGACAGCGGTGGTTCTCCCGAGTCAGCGTAAATACTTGTAATCGGGCTGGTTCTGAATGCGCCAGTGGCCAGCCGGAGGCCAGCATTGTGCACTGTCGTCAAAGGCCGTAAATAAGACTCTCGGGTCGAAGAGTGGGCCAACGACCCATAGTCAAGTTTAGACCTTACCAAAGCGACAGAATACGAGAGAGTAAGGGAGGAACTTGAGACTCTGGTTGACTTAGTGGAAAGAAAAAGAGTAAAAAGAGGGTGGATTAACGCGGGGGGTATCCTGTTGGAAACGGTTTTTTCGGGAATTTGGACTAGGGAGACCTAGATAGTATCCACCGAAGAATTACGGCGGTTGAAAGAGCGAGCGGTAGTATGAGATCGGAATTGGAGAACCAACTGTTTCCAGTGGGGAATTTAGAAGAGATGATAACCAATAACACCGATTTCCGTTAAGCGCTAGTCAACGCGCGCGTGGATTTAGTGAACCTCCGACAGGCGCTGGAAAGCAGCGTACATAGTAAACTGAGCAGTGTGTTGGTACCCCCCATATGTTAGTTTCATTGTTGCAGAGGATAAGGAATCAAATCAAACTACCCCTTTACATGATAGCAATTCCTTGTATATATATTATGAGATGGTTAGAGTAGCGGCCATCGTTCTAGGACACCAGTTGCGTATTATTATTGATGTGCCGATGGGCAATAGAGATAGTACGTTTGAAAGATATAAAATTCATAGTTATCCAGTGTACCATAGGGATTTGGGCAAATTTGTTGGATGGAATCTGGGGAAAACCCTCGTGATAAGTATGGACAGGAACTATTTTGCTGTCCTGGAAGATGATAGCCTGAAGGAATGCAAAACGGGCCCGATTGTTGTATGTCCTTCAAGCTTTGTGTTACTTACGGGAGGTCAATCGGTATGCGAGTATAGTCTGTTTATTTCCGGGGACCCTTCAAATTGCTCGCGAGATGTCTTTAATCCGCACCAACCCTTCTTCAAGCGCGTGTGGTCTGCTTGGCTATTTTCACTTACGCAGAAAACCCGCATTACGCTCTTGTGCAGGAAGTCTACTAGTGTAGAGCGGCCTATTACTATGACAATATCAGGTAGAGGTTTACTACGGAATTCAAGTCATTGCGACATCTTATGTGCTAACTTCAAACTACTTTCGAGCACTCACGGAAGCACTACGTTCAATGAAAGTTTCTCGGAAATCGTTATGCCTGGGATTGATTTGTTTGACACTAGCAGAAATGTTAGCCCGGGGGTTCTCTATTTGGGCGAAGGAGTGACCCTAGAAAATTTGAAGGACGAATTGGATAAAGAACTGCATCATTTTCAGGGAAGGGTAAATTTGGAGCGTATCCTTAGGAGAACTGCAGAAGGGAGAGGGGCTTGGGGTTATAGTTTTCTTAGTCCTTTCGATAGTCGCATTACTGTTATGCCATAGGTTTAGGGTGGTACAAGCAATTCGAAAGAGGGGCGCGCACGTCGTTCAGACGGAAGTCATTGTGGCTGAGAATGTTCGTGTGAGTGCACCACCGGAGGAAATCAACGAGATGACGTATACGGTGCCCACGTAGGAAGGGGCTGGTTGACAATAGGATTGTGTAAGGTGGAATCAGTAATTACGAGGAGACGCTGATGAGTTCTATTTCAATTTTATGGTGGTATTCACTCATGTATGTTAAAGTTCTCTTGGTTAGTGTATGTTGTGGGGGTGCGCCCTTGTGTTTTTATCAATGGAATGTAAACGCACCTTGGGTCACGCCTACTGAGAGACGCAGGGACAAGCCCCCTCCTTGGCATTGCGCCTAAAGGGGTAGTTTAAGGTCTCTTTCTTTGTGATGTTGATTTTGGTTTTGATGGGAGTTTTATTATGGTTGTGAGGGTTGATTTCTTCCTTTGACAATTGTTATAACAACTCTGTTACAGTTATGTCTCATTTCTTAAAATTCTTATTTTGAAGTGATATAAACGAACTTTGGACTAAATGAAATTGGAAAAAAGCTGTTATAATTAGGTTTTTAGATTTTTGGGTTGTGTAGTGTTGTTTGCAGTATGGTTCTGTTTGGGAAAAATTTCACGTTGTTCAATTTTTCTTTTGTGGGGGGGAGTGATGTAAGTGTGCACGGCTTCCTCCCCATTCTAGCAACCTTGCTGTTCCCATGCCTCAATAGTTCCCCCCCTCCTGTCCTGGAATGCAACACTCATACAATACGAATTTCTCCCTCTTCCCTCCCCCTTTCCTCCTCCTTTCCATCCGCCGAGAGCGAGCGAGCTTTAGAACCTCCCCAACCCTCCCATTCCCCTCTTCCTCCAACTTGACATCCGGCTAAGCTGCTGTGGGAACGCAAGTTAGCGTTTTTTCCCGAACGACGAAGAAGAAGAACGAAGGAAGAGGGAGGTATGTTCTGACGGGCCGTGGTGTACGGATGTAACTCGCGGGTGTAATAAATGAAGTTAAAATGATCTGGGTTGCTTCTTTCCCTAAAACCTCCCTTCGCGTTCCCTCAGCGAATCTCCGGCGAACCCGCTAAGTTTACACTAAGAAATGAATAAAAATTGTGATTATTAAATGAACCTAAAAGGAATTCACTGGAACACTAAGTGAACATTGATTGGAAACTATCCTTTCTGTTGCGGTAGAAGTGAAAAGGGCTTTATAACGTAGGAAAGAGATGGAACATAAGTTCTTCCTCTCGTATTTCATCATCCACCTCGTTCAAATGCTTTTCCAATTCATCCTCACTTTCTAAATATCCACTGCTTCTGCTGGAGTCCTCGTCGCTGCTGCTGCTCATAGCCCCATCCGTTAAAAATTCGATCACTTGTTCTTCCTCCATCAAGTTGTACTCTTGGTACCTGCCATAGATGTACCAACTGCATAAATTAATATCCTAAGACCCCAACGGAAGTGTATGTACTAAGACTAGGAGTTCTCTTTCGTTCTTAAATCACCCATGCATCACGAGGTTCTATTAGTCATAGATGAAAAAGCATACCAACATAACATTCGATTGAATATGTTTAAAAACAAAACAGCTTGTTTACGTTAGAGGAGTATGTCGACATTTGTACACAATTATTCTTCCATACATTTACGTGTATACCTATTCACCTTCGATGACGGAGAGTATTACGAGGACAATCAAATGACATTAGCTAAATTGTCGAAATAATACACACAAATAATAGAACATACGGAGAAGGAAACATCTGTGGATTTAATAACCTTTCCACAAAAACGCACCAATCACGAATCCCCGTGAAAGTGCTTAGCGCATCAGCTACTGTGCATCTGAAACTTGCTTTCCATTCGAGAAGACACAAGTCGACTTGAGTTTCCGCGAGTTAACTCAAGACGACGCATGGGTCGCTTGAATGGAAAGCACCCAGCCAGACACAGATTGTGAGAAGTCGGGGATTTAAAACGGAGAGTTACGAAGAGGGGAAGTGGGGAGGGCGGGAAGGAGAGGCAGCGACGACCTTGAAGCGAGGCGTATCTCTTCTCGGCCTAGCGACTCCGGGGCCATCTATCTGCCTTTCGTGAATTAAAACTGTCAATTCCATTTCCGCCCATGCCGTGAGCCCTCTAGATTACTTACTGTATGGTTCCAGCTTTCCCTAAAATGTTTAAAAAGTTGTATGTAAGGACTGCTTAGTACATCACGTACTTTACATTCAAATGCACATCGTAAAATAAGTTCATATATGTGACGACGGCACGGAAAAAACAACAATTCCCTGTCCAATTTTTGCTCAAGTAAGACATGCTCCATTAAAACGTCCAGTGTTTGATGCAGTTGTGTCGCAGCAGAGAATTTGTACGTTGTCTTCTATACCCCAATATCATAATGAGTTCCAAACAGCGTTCGCTTGCTCTTTACCAGAAGAATGCTGTAATTTTGGAACCCCGATGAGCTGCTCACTGTCCTCAAATGTAACAAAAATTTGAAGTCTTTCTTCTTTTGGGTCCCTGACATTTAATGCAGGCAACAGTTTACCTCGCCTCGCCAACAGATGTCTGCATGCATGCAACCGAATTCTATCTTCTAAAGCCCTGTCGTACAAAACCAAAATTAGACTCTATAAATCAATAATATCCTCAGTACTACTCTACGGATCCGAAACGTGTAGGCTGTCGAAGAAGGATGAGAAAAAACTAAGTGTTCGAGAATAAGATATTGCGAAAAATCTATGGGCCCACATACGAAGGATAATGGAGAAAAAACACAACAGAGAAATCAGGAATCTATATAAACATCCAGACATAACAAGTGAAATAAAGGCAAGAAGAATCATATGGGCTGGATATCTTCTTAGAGGAGGGATGTTTGCCGAAGGAGATACTAAATGGGATTCCTGAAGGAAGAAGACCCCGAGGAAGACCACGAGTAAGATGGTGGGACCAAGTGAGAACAGATATTAAAAAAATTGGAGCAACAGAAAGAGAGGCAGAAAATCGATCAAGGTGGAGGGGATTTGTTGATGTGGCTAAATATCGCCTAAGATACGGCCCTGGGAGTAAGAGTAACTTACAATACGAAAAGGAGATATGCTGCCATAGCTGCCTGCCATGCTGCAGAACAAAGGCTGGTGATATAATTCTCATTAAGAATATTGTAAATAGTCACGAGGGAGAAGTAATACTCGTTGGACACAAATTTCTTGGACGGGATGATTTCTATGATTATCCTTTGAACTCGTCTAAGTTGGGCATGCTTAAAGTGTAAAGACTTGACATCAAAACAGTGCACTTCAATCTCAATGATGTGCAATCAAAATCTGTGTTACTACCTGATGATGATGACGGATTCCTTTGCATTCCTCTTCTTCATTCTTTCTGACTACTATTTCAGTGTGAGGTTCAGTAACATGATAGATCATATGTGCATTGGTAATTTATAAATGTGTGAATGAGGTAACATGCAAATCATCTACTAATCCAATTATTACTTATGTCACCATTTATCCATATTTTCAGTTTGTAGTGGTCAAGTTCCAAGGTGAGGATGTTGATGGTGTAGAGGTGTTTGCTGCGCCTACAAAGTGGGTCCACTTTGCTGAAGAAGATGGACATCCCATGGTTAAAGAGAAAATATAAATATATTGGCCTCAAAGTACTGCCCCAAATGTTGTGACTAAGTTGGCAAGGAAGGAGACAGGTCCACAGAGTGACTGGTCTGTTCACTTAGCAGTTGTGAAACGTTACTATGGCAAGTCAATTCTAAGCTCGAGTTGTTTCGTCAAATCCTGTTTGTATTTTCTTATCTGAAAATGTCTGAATTTTAATTGCAGTCTCATATCTGAATGCAAGGCAAGGTGCAAGGCTTGCTGAGGAGACGAGAAACCTTGATAGAATGTGGCAAGAGGAGGAGAAATAGAACAAGGAGATATGATGAGTCATCCTCTGATGATAATCAGTACAATAAACAACCGCCAAAAGTTATAGCACCTCCACATGTTAGTAGCAAGGAAATTACTGCTCCCAGGAACAATTATCTCAAGGCTGATAATAACCAGCCATCCACATCAACTGCTGATGGAAAGAGGGAAACTAATACCACAATCCACAAGAGAGGAACAGGGTGTTCTGGTGACAGAAAGCATGCATCAATACAATGAGTCAATTGAAGATGATGAGCCAGTTCCTGTGAAAATACAGAAAGTCAGCAGCAGTAGTTTTCAATATTTTTCTTGTGAAGTTTCAGCCACACACAAAATTGGAAAGAAGGATACTGATCACCCCCTGAGAAATTTCGATGATGTAGAAGGTAATATTTTCTGATGCTTTAGTTGCTATTATATTCGTGTTTTTTTAGTGGATAATGTTTCAATTTTATGTTTTAGGTACTTTGGACATAGTTCTGAGGGAACTTAGTAGCCAAAGTAAGATGATTAGTTTGCTAAGTAGCAAAATGGACATCATGGTGATGAATCAGGTGCAGAAAAACCGGACGTTAATGCCTGGATTGAAAAGAGTTCAAAAGACCTCCTAACCTGCCACCCTTCCCAGTGACATCTCACACGAAATTGGAGTAGTAGTAGTAGTATTATTATTTTTGGGTGCGTCGACTACTATGGTCATTTTGCACCACTCTCATCCTTATAAGTACAAAATATAAATTACGAATAAAAAATTAAAATTTCGCTTGCCTACATGTGATAAAATGTGCAATTAAGCCTAAAACAGTCAATTTATAATTTATTTAAAACATTAATATCTTTTAAAAAAGCAATTACTCGGGTGAGACTATCAGGGGAGTCGCCTAGGATCGTTTCTAAGGTCCCGTTAACCTTATGTCTTTCTCGAGAAGACCGGTATTTTTCACACTCCGTCAGGATGTGTCGAACACTCAGAGAGGAGTCGCAATCATCACACCGAGGTGGAGTCTTCTCTTCTGTGAAGAGGTATGAGTGGGTCAGGGCAGTATGCCCTATCCTCAGACGAGTGATTGCGACTTCTTCCCTCCGGGTACTCCTGACAGAAGAGGGCCACACTGTTACTACCGGTTTCACAGACCGAAGTTTGCTATTATGTATCTCCTGCCACGATTCTTGCCATCTGCCCATTGCTATGTTTCGAAACATAGATTTTAGGTCTTCTGCAGTTACCTTGTTCGATACAATTTGTGGCATGTGCAGTGCTTCCTTTGCTGCTTTGTCCGCTCGTTCGTTACCAGCTATTCCCACGTGTCCAGGGATCCAGACAAATGATGTTTTAATTCCCTTGTTAAGAAGGGATTGGAGGGTGCATTGTATATCCTGGACAAGAGGATGGTGTGGGTAATAGGCCGAAATGGACTTCACGGCGCTTAAAGAGTCGGTGCAGATAAGGAAAGAGCCAGAATTGCAATTGATATTCCTTAGGGCCATCTTAATTGCGAATAATTCCGCAGTGTATACGCTACACAGTGGATTGAGTCTCGCCTTGATGACCTTGTGGTGTGTGGAGGACACGGCACATGCGCATGCTGAATCAGTCTTCGATCCATCCGTATACACGGGAGTGGAGTCCGGGTGGTTACCCAGGAATTCTAAAAACAGGCTCTGGTACTCCTGCGGTGTGACAGAGGATTTCTGGCGTCCATCCACAACAGTATAGCACTCTGGTCGCGGTAAAGACCAAGGCGGGTATTTTGAGTACCCGACCGCATACACATCCGGTAGTGAGATGTCAAATTCATCAATAAAATCTTTAAAACGAATACTTAGTGGCCTAGTAGCCCTCGTCCTTCTGTTAAAAATATCTAAAAACCTTGGTTTAAAAACTATGTCAAAGCATGGGTGTCTCGACATTGATAACATTTTTGACACATAGTTGCATGTCAACATTAGCCTACGAGTAGCCAGCGGCGGCTCCCCGGCGTCTGCATAGAGGCTTAGGACAGGAGAGGTCCTAAAAGCGCCAATTGCTAACCGTAATCCTGCGTTGTGGACCGTTGTTAGCGGTCGCAGATAAGACTCTCGTCCAGATGAGTAGACTAAACACCCGTAGTCTATTTTCGACCGAATCAGCGCACGGTATAGTAAGATCGAGGTCGTGCGATCAGCACCCCATGTTGTGTTGTTTAAAATTCGTAAAATGTTTAGGCTACGGCGGCACTTATCGGCTAGTTTGCGGACGTGCTCCTGCCATGTCAACCTACGGTCTAAAATCATACCGAGAAATCGAACCGATTCCACGTAAGGAAGGTTATTTCGTCCCAAGCGTAACGGCGGAGCTATGTGGATACCTCGCAATCGGTGAAAATGCATGCATACAGTTTTCTCCTTGGAGAAACGAAGCCCGTTTCTCTTTGCCCAGTTGTTCAGTTTGATGACAGTCAACTGTGTCAGTCTTGCAACGCTGGCCAATGTAGACGACCTGCAGAAGATTGCAAGGTCGTCTACGAATAGGGATCCCATCACCGGTGTCTTTATACAGTCCGCAATATCATTAATGGCGATTGCAAATAATGTAACGCTTAAAACAGAGCCCTGGGGTACGCCGTTATCCTGAGAGTAAAACTGTGAGAGGTTTTTTCCCACTCTCACTCTAAAACCACGGTTTGTTAAAAAGTTTCGGATAAAAATGGGTAGGTTACCCCTGAAACCCCAACTGTGCATTGTTTGCAAGATCTTCCGGCGCCATAGCATGTCATAGGCCTTCTCCAAGTCAAAGAAGACACCAATGACATGTTGACGCAGAAGAAAGGTCTCCTGGATAAAATTATCAGTCCGAATGAGATGGTCGATAGTAGATCTTCCCCTACGAAAGCCACATTGTATGTTGGAAAGAAGGTTTCGCCGCTCCAACCACCAAACAAGCCGGCGATTGACCATTCTTTCCATAACCTTGCACAGGCAACTGGTAAGAGAGATGGGCCTATAGTTGCTAGGGCTACTGTTGTCTTTTCCCTGCTTCGCTATTGGAACCACGATAGATTCCCGCCAGGATTGTGGAAAACTACCCTCCAACCAAATATGGTTGAGGGTATGAAGGACGTCCAGCAGCGCTTTCTTCGGTATGTTCCGGAGAAAAGCGTTGTGGACACTGTCTGTTCCTGGGGACGATTTCCTGGATTCCGCAATTGCAGAGGCCAGCTCCCATAGCGAGAAGCATTCGTTATAGTCAGCAATACCCTGCGTTTCACGGAACGTTAGGGATTTTGCTTCGCAGCGTTGCTTTATTTCTCTGAAGTCGGCATCATAATTGTCGTTACTGCAGATGTTGCTGAACGTATGGCCAAAGATCTCACATAATTCCGAGGGAGATGTTACCACCCGGTCATCGACTTTTAGTCCGGAAACGCCGCATTGCTGACGGGAGCCCGAGATGCTTCGTACCTTCCTCCAGACCTGTGCAAGAGGCGTCCTGTGGTTGACGCCTGAGATGAATTCTATCCAGGAGGCCTTCTTCGCCTCCTTTACGATTTGTCGGGCTTTCGCTCGAAGACGTCGGAAGGAGGCAAGATTGGTTTTCGTGGGGTACTTCTGAAAAATGCGAAGTGCTCGCTTCCGCAATTTTATTGCCTTCGCGCATTCCTCTGTCCACCATGGCACTGGAGGTCGACGGACGATACCCTTGGATCGTGGGACGCTGGTATTTGCCGCCTCGATGATTACAGATGTAAGGACTTCGACGTTTTGCATTACGTCACGGTTGCCGTCATGTTTATATGTAAAATTCTCTCTGAAAATTGACCAGTCAGCTTTCTGAATAATCCAATTTCCAGGAGTTATAAAAAATGGATTAAAAAAGATATTCTTACGTATAAAAAGGGGAAAATGATCACTGCCACATAGATCTGTATGAACGGATAAGTTGAGTTTCGTGGAAAGACTGCTCGAGCAGATGGCGAGGTCAATGGAAGAAAATTCTCCATTAAAACTATTAAAACGAGTTTTCTCACTACTATTCAGTAGAACAAGGTTAAAATCCTGGATAAAATGTGATAAAATCCGCCCTCTTCTATTGCACTGGCTTCTAGAGCTACCCCACAAAGGGTCATGTGCATTAAAGTCTCCTAAAAGTATAAAGGGCTTGGGTAATTGAAGGATAAGATTCTCGAGGTTGTGTTCAGTGACTGGAGCGCACTCCGGTAAGTAAACGTTGCACAGCGTTATGGTCTCTGGTGCGTGCACAGTCACAGCAACCGCCTGAAAAAGTGTGTTCAGTTGTACCCGAGAGGTGTAAAGGGTCTCCCAGACAGCAACCGTCACTCCACCCTGGGCTCGTTGGCCGCTGGCATCGTCGTATCTAAAAACATTAAAATTCCTTAAGATACCCTTGTCCGTGGCTTTAAAATGCGTCTCTTGGAGACAAATACAAGACGGATTAAAATCACGAATTAAAATGGTTAACTCCTCCTTGTGACGATAAAACCCATTACAGTTCCACTGTAAAATAGAATTCATTTAAAAAGGGAAAAAAATAAAAGGCGAGAAAAAAGTTAAAAACAGCAGTCTGTCCATCCGTTAGGAGGATCAGCGCCTAATGCGGCTCTTTTTCCCCTTTTGCCTGGCTAAGAGGACGTCTGTCTCAGACGGGTCATCCTCCTCCATAGCCTCCTCTGGGCATGGAGCGCGTACCCCGGAGGGGCCGGGGGATGGCGTTTTCTCACGCCCCGAGGGCGGGGTCCCAGTGGGTTTCGGCGGGTTCTTCTTAGGAGAACCCGCACAGGTGACATTCTTTGGTTTTGCCGGCTTTGTTGCCTTATCCGGCTTGGCTTCTTCATCTTTTCTAGACTTTCTTGTGTCCGTTGTCTTATCTGCATCATTTTTCTGAGTATTGTCAGATTCATTTTTATTGGTTGGGGTTTCAGCGACAGCAGCGAAAGATCTGGAGAAAGTAGGGGCTATTAGGGTGCGGTACTTTTTTCTGGCTTCTATGTATGGCAACTTTTCAACTGTTTTTATCTCCATTATCTTCTTTTCCTCTTTCATTCTTGGACAATCGCGGGAGTACACTGGGTGTGCACCCTCGCAATTGACACAAAAAGGTTCGGAGGTGCAACCATCACCCTCATGCTTTTCATTACCACAGCGCGGGCAGGTGGCCTTGCCCTTGCATCTAGTGGCGATATGGCCAAAGTGTTGGCATTGAAAACATCGCATGGGGTTAGGGATGAATGGGCGGACAGGAACCGATTCATACCCAACAAAAACCTTGTCGGGGAGCGTGTCGCGCGAGAAGGTGAGGATAACAGACGTGCTGTTGATCAGCTCACCGTTCCGCTTTATTTTTAATCGACGACAGTCTATAATGCCCTGAGGGGCCATTTCCCTCTTTATTTCGTCGTCGTCGACATACAGCAGGTCGTAACTGCTTATCACTCCCCGACTGGTGTTCAAGGTGCGGTGCACCTCGACCTTCACTGGTATATCATTTAAACGGGTAAAATTAAGCAACTTTGCACTTTGGGTATCATTGGCCGTTTCTATTAATAAAGTTCCGTCACGTAGCTTCTTGGCAGATATTAAGTCACCAGTAACTGCTGCTGAAAGGACTCTACGGATTAGGAAGGGAGATACCTTAGTGAGGGTCTCATCTTCCTTTGCACATCTCATTATCAAGTACCGCCTACAAGCGGACACCGGGTTAACTCCCCCGCCCGTTTCCGGACGGGATCTTTTTAATGGAGGAAGGGTATCTGGTTCCATTAATATAAGAGGTTCATCCCCTGGGCTCCCCACCCACCACGGAGCCACATATTTGGGACGCCACACCGCCAGCCGGTGTGGTCGCCAGGGCTACCCAAGGGATATAGCACTATCGTGTAGGGGATTTGCTTCAGGTTAGGTCTCCAGTGCATGGGCCCTCCAAACCCATACACCTTCGGCCGCCTTACACAGACCCCCATCACTCCAGCACTCGCCATCGAAACGTGTCAATAAGCCGATTGATCAAGACTGGCTAGATCTTGACCGCCCGTTTACAGGGGATCCAGGGCCGAAGTGGGGTATTGAATCCCGGCCCATACCGGGTATCCGACACCCGGCTGGGTGCCGGAGAACTCACCCACCAGGATCCCCTTCTCCCCCTTACGGGTCTCCGCACACGGCAAACATGCGGGTGGATCGCAGGCCAGGTGGTATGGCCGCACACAGACAGTTGACCCACAAGACTGTCCGGACTCAACCCTTGCTGACACTGGGGTTTTTTCCGGGGTTTCCTTCCCCGCCCTTTTAGTCGCCTCTTACGACAAGCAGGGATACTGCGGGAGTATTCTCCATCCCCCTACCCGCAGGGGTAGCGAAATTGGAGCAAGTGGAAAGATTCCTGGACAACAGATCGAACTTCCCTGCCTCTGTATGTATGAATATGTTATGCATTACCTAATTTACTTTAATTGAGCGACCAACTGACAGTTAAAATAATACGAGCTATTAATGTTATTCAGCTGTTTTTTATCCAATTTCAAATTTTTCAAATTTGGTCATATGTTATGATAACCTCTCACTGATAAAAAATGGATATCTATTTTTAGATGGACAACCTAAGCTGATATGTAATGCAAGATGATGCAAAATGATGCAAGTATCTCAGCTGATGGGAAAACTCATGGCGAATACACTAGCAGTGGATTTCAATCGCTATGGCAAACCTCCTAAAGATGAATTTAATAAGCTGCACTTAAAATAAGTTATACTTGGGGAGTATTTTAAGCTGACTGAGATTGAGTTAAATTGTTTGCACTTTATTCGGTAAATATCTGTCGATATGAATATTTAGTGTGTGCCAATGAACTCCAGTTAATTTGATTATCATTTTTAAAACACTAACATTAAGATTATTTTTCATCATCCCTCAGAGAATATCCTACCCTTTGTATAATATCAGATTGACACCATGATACTCAAATATAGTCTTTGGCAGCCTTTGCTTTTTGTTATAATTCAATGGCATTGTTACAAAATTCACCAAAATATTTTGAATCCACTGAGAGAACAGTTCTTGATTCACGCTTCAAGCTTAACTGGCTCATTTCATATTCTCCTCCATTACTCATATCAGATTTTATAATAAAAGTAAACAAGGTTTTCTTTTCAGGTGAAATTCTGTTGAAACACCCTGAAAGTTCTCTGGTTGTGGCTGAATCGGCAATTAAAGAGTGGCTAAAATATATGCAAAGAAGAGGAAGCAGGAAGTTGACGATGATGATGATATTGACATGAATGGAAGGCAGTGAATTGTTCTTTTTTAATTTGTTGTAAATAGAAAATAGAATATTTTGTTATTAAAGCTATTCCTTTTTCTCATTTATGCAATATTTTTATTTAAAAATTGATAGGATGAACCAATGTGGTTTCATCATTAATAAACTATCTGCAAATTGATAGGGAAGAATTCTGAATTTCCAGCTGCATTCTCTGGTATTATTTTGGTTGTAAATGTACAAGGAAGGAAGTTGGCTGCAGGGTATTTGATATAGATATAGAGTCGAGGGTTTGTTAGTTTTAGGGCAGTACCTACTGCCGATTTAATTTATCCACCAAATTTCCACGTGGGTTCCACGTTGATCCCACGACCAAAATCACGTGGTATCTACGTTATATCTCCACCTAATCTCCACCGTAATTTCCACGTGGGTTCCACGTTGATTCCACCACTCATTTCTCACTGGGTAAGGGCAAACTGCTATTTGGTGATTTAAATATTAACTTCCTGAGTGACTCCCATGTTAAAAATGAGATTCTCACCTTGTTATCTTCTTTTGGTATACATGTAGTTAATAACCTGTTGTGAAATTTAAATATGTTGCGTAAACGTGTGACCTTCTTTTGTCCACTTCCCATTATCCCCTTCTCTACTTGCTTTTAATGTGTTTTTTGTTTTTACGTTTGCACTTCCGGTTACCATTTTATAATAATGTGTGTATTTTGTCGTACTAAAATAAACTCTAGCAGTTCTATGGCTACCTGCGTATTATTGCACTCCCAACAGGTTATGGTCCCAGACAATAACCAAATTAGGACAATTAAGTACATTTAAAGTTCGAGTGCGTACGTATATGGCGTAAAGTGAAAAATTACAAGCCGAGCACATGGCACGATAGCAGTTTAAATCTCTAGTAATCCAGTGTTGTGATTTCTGTTGAATTTCAAATTGCAGAGCCAAGCGACAGCTTCGTCGTTTCAAATTAAAAAGTTAACTGGTGCTGAAGATTATAAAACATGGTGCTTCACTACTCGAATATACTTAACACACGAGCGGTTATAGGACTACGTAATTAATTCCGTTGATGAAAAGGACCTTGTTGAAATTGAGACTCAATATTTTTTTATATTGAGTCTCAATAAATATGATATTGATGTGGGTCAATATTCTGTTCCTTAATATCTCAATATTAAATATTGAGGTTGTGTAACTCAATATTCTTTATTGAGGTTTGAGCTCAATATTCTTTATTGAGGTTTGAGCTCAATATTCTTTATTGAGGTTTGAGCTCAATATTCTTTATTGGGGTTACATTATATTATATTGAATTTTGAGTTCGTTTTTATATTGTTTTCCATCTTTCCGTGGGTGCCAATCGAGCAGTTAACGAGCGCGGCGTTCCCTCCCTTCTCTCGTCCAAGCCAAGCCTCGGCCACCACCGAAACAGTTCATAAGTTATTAACTATACGCTACTCCACGCCCCCGCAGAGGACAACAATGGCAGTCGCATTGGGTGTTGAAGTGGTAGGGGGCGTTCAGCAGTGTTCGGGAGTTGGCTCGTGAAACTGCCGGAGACCCGAACACTGCCGAGCGTAAAGATAGGAACTGTCGCGGCGGTGGTGCAGGGCTCAGCTCTGGCTTCATCCCACAACACCGCTTGCTGGTGGAGCTTCAGTTCAGGTGTTCAAGTTCGTTTCAAAGCGTGTCATGATGTTCGTCTTTAAGCGTAAAGCAGTAATATGGCGATATTTTAAAGATACTGACCCGCCTGATCGCAAAAAGGCGAAATGCACTTTGTGCCAGAATATACTGCCATGCAACAACGGTGGCACATCGAATGCTGTGAGTCACTTAAAGTCGAGGCACCCACTGACCCATTCCACATGGCTACAAGCTAAGTTGCAAAAACAGAGGAGAGTAAATCAGGAATCTCAAAATGAAGACGATACTGATCATGGAAGTGGGGCACCACTACTGCGAGCATCAGCCTCGCCCTCCGCGGGATCCATCCCATCGACAACGCCAGAGCCGCCTTTGTCGCCAATGTCACCACAAGCACCAGCTTCATCACTACTAAGGAAACTGAGTGATCATTTGAGAAGAGGATAGCAGAAAAGTGGGCACTACTGTCCTTGGAAAAATTACAGATATCCAAGTTGAAGTCTTGTATCTTGGTAAGTAATTCATATATTGCAGTGAAACAAACTGTAAATGAAGCGAAATTCATTTCTACGTTTCCTCATTGTAATTAGGAATTCGTCATCTCGTTAGAAAATTTTTTTATCCGGCTTTGATTGAAAAAAGTCACGGTTTTTGCCGCTCGGAAAACGGTAGCTCCAAATTGGACGCTCATTTCTCAAAAACTGTTCAGTCCATCCAAATGAAACTTCATGAATCGTTAGAACGCTGTTTTAACCTTTAAATACCGAAAAGGAGTTCTCTACTGCCCGATTTAATTTTGGACCTTTAAAATTTTCTTGCATCTGCTTTGATTATCGTTCATGTTTTGAGAACCATTTGAGATAAATAAACCAATTAAAAAGTATCATTAAGCTTAAGGTTTGCGTCATCTATTTAAACTTCAATAATTACATTGTTAAGTAACATACAAATTAAAATAGTATTTTCTTTGAAATAGAGAACAGGAATAACTTAATGATGTTTTTATCAAATTAATGATAACGGCCAACATAGCTAGTGTCTATTCTCAAAAGTTTTATTTACACTATGCAGTTTTGTATGGTATTCCTCAAAACGTACGTGCAAAGTCCCACACTGCATAATCTGCACGCTGTCACTGTCCTAGTTTTCTCTTCTCGGAGCAAACGCGGCATCTTCTTTGACTTCCCTTGAATGGCCAATGGGCGCATTTGTGGCGGGAGGGCTCAGCCAAAATTCCAGGAATTCCCCCTGAATGCGACCGCTACGTAGCCGATCCGACGGAGCGGTCGGGCATTTTACGGAGCGATCTTTTGGGCCGCTACCTGCAGTGAGCGCTCGGTGACCGGCGCGATTTTTCAAATGCTTCACTACTCGGCGCTGATGTCTTCCCGTGACTCATCCTTGTATGCTAGCATATTACGGCTTCCAGAGCTATACTTTGATCTTTACAAGCTTGAAGCCGCAGGTTGAAGACGTTCAAGTGAAGCCCTAGCCATAAAGCATGGAGAATAACGAGACGACTGTGATGTACTCCATCAATGGAATGGCGTACTCTGTTGTGGGTACCCATGACTTGCACCGAAGGATGCAGTCAGGTAGGATAATGAATTATATTATTTTATATTGGGTATGAAGACAACAATTTTTATTTGTGAATTTAACTTATGTGGAGTTGGTGTTGTGCCTCATTGTTCGATTTCAAATAGTCCTATCCTGTGAATGTCGATGAGATGTGATATGCTACTTAAGTACTTAAATTTCTTTATTAGTTAAATTAGTTAGCAATGCCAGAAAGTCCTGTGATAGAGAATGTAGTAGAACCTGGCCACGTGGTGGAAGAATTGGAAATAGGTTGAGTTTTCCCGAAGTTCATTCATTATCCCCTTCCTCCTGTGAAGTTTAGTGTATGCTATGCTACTGAATAAGTAGCGGGTGTTTTTTCGGAAAATTAATGACATGCGATGATGCAAATACTAGACATACGTTCCTGCTCTTCCCACAGCCGTTAACTGAGTACGCAACATTGATATAGTGACTTAAGTTGAAGTGGATTACAGTGTATGTAGTTCTGCAAGTAATTTGTCTTTTTAATTTCTTCATGGCGGCTATAGTTTCTTTACGCGTTGCATTACCGTTGAACACCATTTAACGTTGAATTAGTTAAAAATATGCCATTGTTTGTATGTACATTCGTGTTAATGCATTACAAATCACCGAGGTTTAATTTAATGTGTGTAATGAGCAGCATACTCGACTCATGCTGGGTTTAAATTTTCTGGGAAGTTGTGGGCACTGTTATAGCGGCTGGTAAAGGTGAAAGTTGTGGACGTGGTCATTTGATATTCTTTGCATGTGGGTGGGTATATATCCACTCTTTTTATCTTTTTCATATGTTTTGGGGAATGTATAGGTACATAACGATAATGTTACGTATTATAACGATTGATTTCACATCATTTATAGATCCTGAGTATGCTGTACAATTCATCATGGAAAATTCTGCCTCCATGGAGAAGCATCTGAGGGAGGACGAAGCTGACAACGATTCGGGTAAGTACACATGTAGCAATCCTATGACATTTTTTATAGTATTGTGCCACGTCATCACTGGTTTTTAATTTTCATTTTCGCTTCCCACGTTTATCACGACATATTTTATTGCTGACGTAGGATTGCAGCTTTTGCTTTGTGTGTTGTTGCTGTATTTGTGATCATTGATCAGTGAAATAGTTACATTTATAACTTAATTAAATCACTATCACTGTGATCCATGGTTGTTTCCAATGGTACGTTCTTGATTTCCTGTATGAAGGCAGTTCTGAGAGTATATTGCTCATGTCTTTTGCTTTAATAAAAGTCACTATTTAGGCATACAATACTTCCTGCTATCCCTGATAGTGACTTTCCATGAAAAGAGACCTTTTGTTTGCATACTAGGCCAACAGCTTGATTCCTGGGAGAATTTGGATGCAGACCATTTCTGCTTAAATGTTTCCTCTGTACTAATTCTTAGTATTCTCCTTACTCTTGCTCTCTAAATGCTCTTCATTCTGATTTTGTAGTGATCCAGATCATTCTCTTCATTTCCCTTTCTTCTTGATACACCCTCTTACCATTGACATCTATCTTTATTGTCTACCTATGCTAGTTCATGTAGATTACTTCACCTATCAGTATGTGACAAAGTGCATTATTGATGTTGAAATGTGACCTTCATGATAGCTAGGTGGCTCCGTAGCCTTTGACAAACGTAATGTTTGCTGGGAAGTGAGTGGAGATAGTGAAAGTTGGTTGTTTTTCAGTAGCTCTGTGATTTATGCAAATATGGTGATAACAAATGTATAGCACAAAATGGTCTGTTTGATGTCCAGTATTTCTCAGTTCCTCTAATTCTCTTCATAACAGGCACAAACTTCCAGTGGGACAAGAAAACCACCCTTCTGTTACTGGGGGAGTACCAAAAGAGGGTGGACCAGTTCAGGGATCCCAAGGTGAAGAAGAGGGAATTGTGGGTGGAAATTTCCAACAATTTCCGCGCCCAGGGGTATGGGGTGACCTGGGAGGCCCTAGACCAAAAATTCAGGAACCTAAAGAAAACATACACGAATATAAGTGATAACAACAAGGCCTCAAGCTCAGGTAGAAATACTATACGGTGGGAGTACTATGACATCTTCCGGGAAATAATGAAGAAGGATGAAACAGTCATTCTGCCTCAATTGGTGGGGACTGGGGTGCAGCAGAGATTTGTCCAGGAAAGTACCAGCCAGTTCCAGCCGGAGGCTGTTGAAGAGAGGCTTGTTGCCTGGGAGGAAAGGGAGCTGCCATGCACACGCGGTACTCCTACTGCTCCTCCATCGAGGTGGAGGAGGCTGAGTGAGTACCGCAGTGCCTACGAGGTGGAGAGGGCGAAACTGGGCGTGATGAGGGAGTTTACTGAGGAGTTGAAGAGAAGCAATAGACTGATGGACGAGAGGAATGAAATGATTAGAGAATATTTAGACAAAAAATAATTTTCTGTGTGTTATTAGTGCTCTGAAGTGATAGTGAATTCTCTCTTGGTTATTACGTATATGAAACGTGTATCAAATTTATATGAATGTATGTATGTATATCAATGTATATGAAACTCTTTGTGTAAAATATATTATATATAATGAAGAATGCAATGAATGTTTATTTTCATAATGCTTTGCACATAACATTCCTTGCTTTGGAGTTAAGCTTGTTTTAAGGTCTTCCACTTTTTTTCCTCTGTGGAAACTCTCGCCAACTTCTGTGGAATGGTTTGTTAGGTAAGTAATGATATCATGAATTACATCTGTATTTATCCAGAATAATAGTAACCGATGCTCACCTTCATGTCCTGCATTAGGTGCGTAGTTTCATTATTTTAAATGTTTCCAGCACTAGACTCACAATGCGTTCTTGTCTTACCTACAGTAATTTTTCCCTTGCTGCGAATGTTATCTCACGACTTTAAATTTTTATTGCTGCATCCTGGTTAGCGTTGTTAAAGAAACAATTTCTGACCTTGCTGCCTTGGGGAAATATTTTCTAGGTTTTTCATTGACCGTATTTTTACAAGTAAGTGCATCTAGTATTCAACGAGGATAGCAGTTTTATTTCCAAGGGGCATCACATATGAGGTTTATCTTCCCTTTGCTTATGTAACTTGAACACCTTTTACTTTGCGGTATATTTTGTAATGATGCATGGTATCAAAAGCTTTGCTAAGGTCTTAGAATATATTTAGTACAGTTATTGTTGTGTATGGTAGTGTAGATAGTTTAGTCACTGAGTGGGTGACCTGCTATTCATGATCCCAAGGTAATAGTAGCATAACAAGTGCTCAATTCCAGCCTGACGTGACTCAATCTTCCACCTCGCAGTCAAAAGTGGTA
The DNA here is from genome assembly GCA_963573305.1 of Pyrrhosoma nymphula. Taxonomy (NCBI): domain Eukaryota; kingdom Metazoa; phylum Arthropoda; class Insecta; order Odonata; family Coenagrionidae; genus Pyrrhosoma; species Pyrrhosoma nymphula. The sequence continues at coordinate 153,349,334 of OY754328.1, forward strand.
AAACAAACAAACATGGCATGTTTTGTGCGCAAAAAAATAAGTGCGGGGCAAAAGAGAAAGCTTGATAGGTCTCTTTTGAGAATATTTACAAAAGATTATCAGCCCTTCACAGTAGTTGAAGAAAGTGGTTTTCGAAACTTTGTATCTGATTTGAACCCATCCTACAACCTTCCTGACAGGAAAACCATATCCTCAACAATGATTACAGCAGCATTTGAAGAATTCAAGTTTGCAGTCCAAGAAAAATTAAAAAGTGTATGCCTAACGACAGACTGCTGGTCGTCTTGCAGCCAAGAAAGCTACTTGGCTCTCACTGCACATTTCGTCACCGACGAATTCACTTTTGAGTCGGTTCTACTCGACTGCTCCTTGATCGAGGGTTCCCATACCAGTTATGCCCTAGCCTGTAAAATCAGGGAGATAACTGATAGTTTTGCAGTATCAGATAAGGTTTCAGTTGTGGTGTCAGATAATGGCTCCAACATAAAAGGAGCTATAATAAATGAATTACACTGGAATCACTTCGGGTGCTACACCCATACCCCGAATCTCATTGTACAGGGCTCTTTACGCATGGAAATTATCCAGGTTTTGATGGAAAAAGTGAAAACCATAGTGAAACACTTTAAACGCAGCAACCAAGACTTGGAAAAGTTTATGAAATACCAGAAGGACGCCGGGGAAAAAAGGCCTAAGAAACTTATTTTGGACGTCGCCACGCGTTGGAGCTCAACGTATTATATGCTGAATAGGCTCACATGTTTGCAGGAAGCTGTACGAGCGACTCTAGCTTTACTTGATAAGGCCATTCCAGCACCTTCATTAGATGAATGGGAATTGTGCACAGACTTATGCAAAGTCCTCAAACCTTTTGAAGAGGCAACAAGGAAGTTGAGCGGCGAAAAATATGTCAGTGGCAGCCAAATAATATTCCTCACTACTGGCCTAACGTATGTTTGCCAGAAACTCATGAAGATGCCTCTGCATGTCACTGCTATGAAAGTTACTCATTTACTGCAAGTAATTAGCCTTTTCATATTTTTCTTAAATTGCTATATTTAACCGAGTTTTATTTGCATTTATTGATATTGCCTAGCTAAATTCTCATATATTAATATTTACAAATTGTAAACCTATTAAAATCGAACTAATCTAAACCTATATAATGTAACGAAAATTTTTTCAAAATTGCCATTTTGAGCGATACTGACGCAAAAATATTGATATTTTTGGTCGATTTACCATCTATGAGGGCCGCCGGGCGGTATGCATGCATCAAATAGTCGAAAAATCGTGGTGAAACATTTTTCCAAAATTGCCATTTTGAGGGATACTGACGCAAAATATCGATATTTTTGGTCGATTTACCATCTATGATGGCCGCCGCGCGATATGCATGTGTCAAAAAGTCGAAAAATCGTTGTCGACAATTTTTCCAAAATTGAAAATATTTGCAAATGCAAAACATGAATTTTATTTCATGGTATTTTCCAGTTTATATACGCAGCCAGAACTGAGTCCTGATAATCTTAATTGATAAGTATTGATAGCTGATAATTAATTACAGGAAGGGATCTTGACCAGATTTTCGAACATAGAAAACAACAAAATTGTGGGAACATGTTAATTCCTCGATCCACGGTTCAAGCTATTCCCATTTACCTCATCTACCTCTCAAAATGTAATAAAAGAACATGTAAAAAAGCTTGCCACGGCTGAGTCCAAGGCTGAGAGAGAAAACAATCTGAGCGAGGTCCTGGTTGCAGATGTCCACACTCAAAACAGTAATAGGTAACTTCTATCAAATTCATGTTAAAAAAAGCAATCCACAAACGTAGAAAAGCTTTTAGTGCCTATTATTATTTATTCATAGTCAAAGTATTTGAAAGTATGTTGCTGATAAATTTAACTTTTAAAGCTTAAATAAAAATCTTTAACGGACTATTAATCAGTATAGATATTTATTTTTGTAGGCAAGGAGAGAGTGAAGCTGCAGTTGAATTGTCATTTACGTCTTTTCTGGATGAAATTATACGTAAAGCCCAACCCCGGGAACTGCTCTCTCTAGCGCCATAGTGGAGGAACAGAGGTACCTTGAAGGAAGGACCATTGATAGGATGCAAGATCCATTAAAGTGGTGGGAACAAAAAAAGCATTTGTATCCGATTTTGTCAAAAATAGTGAAGAAAAAATTCAATATGGTCGCCACATCCGTACCATGTAAGTGCATTTTCTCAAAACAAGGTCTGATGATTAATGACCGACGGATAGGTCTGAAATCCTCAAAAGTAAGGCAGTTAATCTTTCTTCACGTTAACCATAAATACTGGTCTAAGTGTTAAAATACCTTTGTCGTTTCAAAGCCAAAGAATATCGAGACTGATAATTTTTGTGGTAATTTTTATTTGATGACCTATTATTAAAATAGGTTAGTAAATATTTTATGAAGTGCAATCACATGACGTGTGTGCAATTAATTTAGTTTATTAGTGAATCGGCTGTGATTTTTATTATTTTCTAAACGTAAAATACCCTTATTGCTTTATTCAAGGCCAAGAATATTGAGACTGATACTTTGTTTTATAGTCATTTTTATGTGATTAAAATCGGTTGTTAATTATTTAATGTAACGTACTCATTATATAATTTGTGTGCAATAAATTTTGTTTTTGAGTGAATAGGCTGTTTTCAATTAACTCCCAGTAAATATTAATGCCAGTTAAACATCAATATATTTTTAAAAAGTATATAACATCAGGTATTAAAGTTATAGCAAATAAAATCTTAAAATGTTTCCACATTTGTTTTGCAAGTGGTTTTCAGGTACAAAAAAAAACTTAAGTTTATTAACAACCATTGTTATTTTAAAGCTGTTGGAAAAACAGCTTTTGAAAAACTCCGTGTAACTGCTAATACGCAACTGGTTATTCAATAACGTCAAAGAAACTATAGTTTTGTAATAACTACTGTCATTGAAAACGTTTTAAAAATAACAGCTTTCGAATAACTACAAGTACAAAACTACTGGTTATTCAATAACCGCAACTAAAACAACCTACTGTTCAACAGTTATCGATAACCGTTATTAATAACGATTATTTCTCAGTAACGGTTGTTATGATAACGGTTATTCGTTTTCGGCAGTTATCCTCATGCCTAACTGCAAATCCAATATCCTACCTCACGTGAAAACCATCGCCTCACTCCCCTCCTCCGATCATTTAGCCCTTTCCTTCACCCTCCTCACCCACCACCCCTCCCTGCCCCCTCCGTACTGGCGCTTTGACTACCTTCTCCTCTCCTTTCCCGATTTCGTAAAGTACATGCGCTGCTACCTGAATCACGTTATCTCTTATCAGGAAGCCTTCGAAGAGGAGCCGATTGCTGCGTGGGCAGCGATTAAGAGGGCGATTGCGGGTTCTCCATCAGCGGTTAGGAATTATTTTAGTATTAATCAGTACGGGTTTAGATGCAAAATGGGAACCGAAGATGCCTTGACAAACTTTATGACTAATATGTATAACGAAATAAATGCAAATAGACGTACTGGAGGATTATTTATTGATATAAAGAAGGCCTTTGATTCGTTAGAACATGGCATACTAAATAAGATGCATGATGCTGTTATGCGTGGTGTAACATTACATTGGTTTAAATCGTATTTGTCTGAACGTACTCAGTGGGTTAGGGTGGGCCAGAATTATAGTAATTTAAAATAGTGGACACTGGTGTTCTTCAGGGTTCTGTACTTGGACCAATTTTATTCCTTATCTATATAAATAATTTGTGTATATCTAAATTAAATGGTCTTTTAACAGATTTTGCTGACGATGTTGCCTTAAGTTACAGTGGTTGCGACCAAATAAGCATTGCAAATGACGTTCAAAAGGACTTGTACTTCGTACGTAAATGGTTTGATTATAATGGGCTTGAACTAAGTGAAAAAACAAAATTTATGTTTTTTGATCCTAGCAACTGCTACGCAATGAATCTTAAATTGTTATATCACAATGTAGACTCCTTAAAGCAGAACTGTAATTGTCTAATAATTGAGCAGGTCAGCAGCATAAAATATTTAGGATTAACATTTGATAAAAACTTGAATGGTATCATCATATTAATGACTTAGTAAGATTTCTACGATATTAAGTATCGAAACTTTATTTTATTCGAAATAAGTGCCCCTACTATTTTCAAGTCATTTTGTACAACGCTTTGGTAGGCACTAAGTTAAACTACGGTTTGATATGCTGGGGTGGGGCCCACAAGACGACATTGAACCCTGTAGTAGTACTTCAAAAAAAGTTAATTAGAATAATTCCTAATAAAAATCGTTTTGAGCATTCTTAGCCTCTGTTAATCTTAAGTTATTGCCATTAAGATACATGTTTTTTTACAAAATTTTAAAATTATTTGTTCTGCGAAGTGGTAGTTTTCCAACAATTTCTGGAAACGAGCATGGCTATAAGTTACGTAGGAATTGTAATTTTTAATTCCTAAGCCTAATCTTTCTTTATTTAAAAGATCATTTCTTTATATAGGGCCTAAAATGTTTAATAATTTACCTTATACAATTAAACAGATAAAGATTATGAATAATTTTTGTAAAAAGGCTAAAGATTGGTTGTTATCTCATCATGATATAAATGTTCTTTTTTGATGTGTGTGTGTGTGAATATAAATATATTTTCTATTGCATTTTTCTATTTTGTCTAAAGAAAAAAAAAAGTTATATTTTTGGTCTAAAAGTTATATTTTAGTTTATTTGTCAGTTTCTGAGAAGAACATGTAACAAAAAATTTTCTTGTATGCTCTATTTCTCTCTTTTTGTATCTACATTTCTTCACAAGATATGTTTTTGCCACGTGTTATATTTATAATGTATTTAAAATTAAATTTTTGGTTTGACTAGCATTGCATTAAATTCGAGGATGGTAGCTTCCACACTGGTGTTTTTTTACCACTGAAGCCACCTAAAGCTCCTTCATTGTTGTTACAAATGTTGTACATTTAAGAATTTGGAGTAATGAATTTATTATTATTATTATTTTGTGTTACGTTATAAGGAAAATTTCAGTAGAATAGGCTGTTTATTGAAAAAATATAAAATTGTCATTAGAAGTAATGTAAGCCCTGTTTGTAAACCCCCGAGGAGAGTCCCTAGTTCCATTAAGCCTGAATTGAAATTAGAGGTGAATAGGCTGGAAAAGAAGGGTATTATAAAGAAGGTACATACCCTTGATGCCAATTCTTTGGTTATAAACTTGGTTATTGTAGAAAAACCTTCAAGTAAACTAAGATTGTGTCTGGACCCCACTGAATGAAACAAAGTGATTATTAGGAATCATCATGAAAATACCTCTATTTATCAGTTGTCTGAAAAATTAGGTAAACATTTATTCTGTGTTTGATCTAAAAGAAGGGTTTCATCAGCTACGTCTTGACAAAGAATCGTCCTCTAAGTGTTGCTTCTCTACCCCATTTGGGTGCAATAAATATTTACGCATTCCGTATAGGTTATCCAATGCCCCAGAAATGTTTCAAAAAGAAATTGAGCAAAATTTTGGTGATACTCCTGGCGTCGTTTTGTTTATTGATGACATTCTGTGAACTGGAAGCTCCCAAGCTGAGCATGATGAGTGTGTAAAACTACTGATGGAGAGGGCAAAAGTGGTTGGGGCCAAGTTCAACAGAGACAAACTCCAGTTCAAAGTATCTCAGGTGAAGTATGTTGGAAAAATATTTTCCAAAGAAGGAAAAAAACCAGACCCAGATCGTGTTTATGCCTTAGTTAACTTGCACCCACCAGGTGATCGCAAAGAATTACGAAGACTCTTAGGGATGTTCAATTATGTTCGGACATACATACCAAATATGTCCAACATTTGTGCTCCTCTCCGTGATTTGAAAACTGATGTTGTATGGCAATGGCTTCACCAGTAGTGAGTGAAATTATTCACAAATAGAAAAAGAGCTTCTAGCAGTCTATTTCGCAACTTCCAAATTCCACTACCATTTTTACGGCAAGCCAGTCCTGGTACAGAGTGATCATAAACCTCTGATCAATGTTACAACTAAACCATTACATCAAATTGGTGCTGTTCGTTTGCAGCGACTAAGGTTGAAATTATTGAAGTATCAATTAATTGTTACTTATTTACCTGGTAAACTTATGAATTTTGCCGACAATTTGTCACGCTATTATGTTACAGACCAAGTCACTGATGACCCACAAATGCTAGAGGTTGTCCATTCCATCAGCAAGCGCCTATATCAAAAGAGCGTCTGTTACAGTTTCAATTGGAAACTAGTAAAGATATGGTCTTGAGTCAAATTAGTCAATTTTGTAAGTCAGCCTGGCCAGTTTATAAAAAGTTATCTGATGAGTGTAAACCATATTACAAGCTTATAGCTGATCTTTGTTTCGAAGAGGGTTTAATTTTTCTCGGCGAAAAAGTTGTGGTTCCTGCTTCTTTGAGATTCTATGTCCTGAAGTTGCTACATGAGGGTCACTGTGGATAAACTAAAACTAAGGCTAGAGGGTTATTTTATTGGCCAGGCATGTCATCTAGCATTATAGATTATATAAAATTATATGAAATCTGTGAGAAGTTCCGCCCAGCCAATTTTAAGCAATCGTTGCAACCCCACTCTCTGACAAAACTTCCATATGAAAAAGTGGGCGCAGACATTTTTGACTATTCTGGTCAATGTTATCTTGTCCTCATAGACAGTTATTCCAAGTGGAATGATATTTGTAGACTCAAGTCCAAAACTGCACCAGCTGTCATAGATACTATGCAGACCGTGATCAGTACTCATGGGTTTCCTAGAGTTCTCCTGGCGGAAAACATGCCATTTGGGTCCTATGAGTGTCAGCAGTATTATAAAAGTAATGAAATAGAGCTGAGAACAAGTAGTCCTCACTATTCACGCTATAATGGTCTTGCGGAAATTAGGGTGAAGCTTAGTAAAATGATCCTAAACAAAGTCAGGAGGAAAAACAAATTTCAGAAATCTTCTACGTGAATATCGAAACACTCCTCTACCAGGACTAGACTGGTCCCCATCTCAGTTGCTGATTAATCGATTTCTTCGCACAAAAGTGCCCGTTACTTACAATACACTTAAGCCCAAAGTTATCAGACCACTGCATGTGGTAAAAGTGTTTCAATCAATGTCCAATCTTATGAAATCCAATTATGGTAGAACCTCTATACTACTTCTTTTTCAGTTCATTAGCTAAATCCGGATATTGGGAGAGATGGAATATTATATTCTCGTAACGTTTCTTGAGGACAACGTTTTGGACATTGTCTCCTCGAGCAATGTTGAGGATTTTTTTCCCCGATTCGGAGGTAGATTACGAGAAGCTCACCGGATATAACGGAAAATGGAGCGGAGAAAGCGATGCAACCACAGGTGGGGGATATTATGTTGGCCAAATATTGTTTATGGCCAGACAGGATGCGGGTGTACAAGCGCACAAAGAGAAGTTGTGCTGTGGGAGGCTTGTATATTCTAAAATATTGACACGGCTAGAAGATAGGAATATGTGCCATGGAAGTAAGATTTGTTTCCACCCGGCAAGAAAGATCGACGACGAATCTGCCAGTAAAGAATGTGGTGAGTGTTTAAATGTTGAACATGGTACATAGTAGTGTATAATAGCCTGTCTCTATCTTTTTATCCAATTTGTAAATTGCTTACATCTGGCCTTATCTTTTTAGAAACAGCGGAACGCAGAGATTGCACTGTCAAAGAAGACGGCGATGAGAAATGGTTCTCCGGCTGCATTTTTCATGCCCACTAAAAAAATGCAAGAGGATAGTGGAGCCATCCTCCTCCGACTCGGAGGCTGAAAATATTGGCACGTCAATAGAGATGGCACGGCTGAAGGAAGAAGTGTCCTTATTGCGAGGAAGAAACAGAATGCTGGCTGAAGAGAATGAGCCGCTAAAAAGGCTCAACAGCGAGCTACTAAATAAAAATATGAAATATCAAGACCTGTTACTTGAAAATGGTGAGATAGTACTTTTGATACATATGTACCCACTATTCTATTGTCATTTGCTTAAGATTCGTAATAATTGAGTTGCAATTTTTCACTACCAGCAACTATTTTGGGACGTAGCGTCACGGTCTCAAGAGAGGGAGGAAGTGAATGCAGAATTTCATCCCCTGTTACAGAAGAGCTTCCTCTTCAAACAGTCACGGGTATGTTGACATGAGAATAAGTAACCCAAGTAATAGGCATATTTGCTTGGGTGTGATTACAATGGTGTTGGGAGTTGCTAATACATATCCATCGTTTACTGCACCAACCCAAGAATGGAAGACTAACTACGTTTTGTTATATCAAATTAAGATATTTTCTGGGGTGTCAGTTGATAACAATATCTTCTATCTATGGTTAATGAAATCAAACATGGTCAATGCGTACACAGCTAAATATACTTTAGGCCTGAATTACAAATAATAGATTTGAATATTTTCTTATGGTTTGCAATTGATCTGTTTTCCGTCATAGATCAACGTGCTTTGTTTTAAGTTTTCAAATTTTTTGCTGAGTCCTGCATGGCACAAAATTGTAATGGCCTCCGGATTTTGATAGAGACGGAGGCGCGGGAATAACCCGCGAAATAAACACCATTAACGGAGCACTCGCGGGCACCAAGTCTCCCGGATTCTAATTATTATTCGGGAAACACCATTTTTACCGAGTCATCCCCCCCCGTTTGCCACCGTCACTACGTCATTCGGGAGACGGGACAAACATATCGAGGAATATATAGAGGTCAGGTTTAAAGAGCTTTTCTTCTTCTTCCAAAGTGGTGTACGTGTGTGAGAGTGCCGAACGACACTCTGTCCGAACCGCGAGCTCTCCTTTGCTTCGCCTTGCGAACTTTATTGTCCCTTCTCGTTCCTCGCTCTCTAGCCTAAGAACGGGCCAAGGCATAACCAAATTCCTTGAGCCATAGCCCGTTCTCGCAATTATAGTTTCCTTCCCCCTCAGGGAATTTGGAAATACCACGCGTTTTCACTAGTAACCACGAGTGCAGCAAATTAGCACCATCCGTCCTCAGCCGTCAGCCAGAGCCGTGCAGCCCTCCTCCCGCCTACACTTCAACAGCGACCAGTACGCAGCCCAGAGACATACACAAAGGTAGATACCCTTTTCTCTTGTTAAAATGCAATGCATGTACCATATTGATACCCGACGCCAAGCGCAAGATCTCACGTATCCGTTTTCGAGCCTTGGCGGCGCTCCCGCCCGGGGTTCGGTCACGATAAAATGTCCAACGGACAAAACCAGGAAATGAAAAGAGTGTAACTAAAGACATGAACATAAATGAAGGTATGTGCGATAATCATGAAATGACAATGGAACTCGTTTCTATTTACTTGAGAGATGCATTACTGAGCTTTTCAAGTTTTTAAATTAAACATTAATTCACGCATATATCACTGAAGTGTTGACAAAATGCATTGAATAAGGAGCGGTTTTATGGCCCGCACTGGTATTCAAATCTTGCTTATTTTCTAGATGGTCCACATCCCTGTTCATTTGATAATGATTTGGGGGAAACCAGACTTCCTGGAAGTGCGTGGAAACAATGTAAGTCGTGGGAATGTGATTTTACCAGCATTAATGGGTTTTTGCAATGGAAACCATCATGGAAAGGCCACAATCATAATTTTACTGTTCTATTTTTTTTAAACAGATCCACATAGAATTTGATCAGTGGCTGCCTACCACTGTAAGGGACCATTTATCTAAGGAGGCAGCAGACAGTAGGCTTGTCAGAAATTTAGCATATGCCATGTACGGGGAAAATCTGGCAGATTTTAATGCCACAGGAATGGCATCCAATAAGACTAAGGAGCTTGGAAAGAAGAAGGCAATGAGCCCGGAGAAACTTTCTGCCATTAAAGGTAAGAGGTCAATAAAGTTCTAAGTAATTCACAGTTATTTGGCGATATTGGCTAAATTGTTTTTGGCTGAGTGTCTAACAAACATAAAACCTTGCTGACAGGGAAAAAGACATGGATTTCATGTGGGTTTTGAAAACCTGGAATTATATGGGTATTAATTGCGTTTTCTGAATTTTTTGGAACACTTTGTTCGTGGGTCTAGCCACTTTTTTTTTCTTTCTTTCAAAACTTAAAAAATTATTTTAACCATGAACCCATTGCCCTCCCATTTTAAAACTTTGTATATCATTTTATGATTATACAACCTAATTCCTAGATTAAATTTTTTTTAAATAGTGGCGCTTTTTCGAAAATTTTAATTAATATGTTATTTTGGAAAAAAAAACATTCCTTAGAGCCCATAGTGTGTTACATATAACAAGATAGCACATAAAAATATCTACAAATTCATCATTTCTACATTGTAAAATTTCAAAATAAACCTGGATGTAACAGATTTTTCATTGGGCAGGCTCAAGAGTCATATTCAAGAAGTATAGGGAATGTTAACTTTAAATTTCTGAGGAAGAGTAGGAAAGTTGATCTGAAATTTATATGGCTAAATGTGGAAGATATTTGCAGCGTACCCATTGAAGGTGTTGTCAAAGAGTTCTCAAATGTTCAAAGTGAGAGAAGGGGAGGGTTCATTTTTCGGAATAACGAACTTTGTAATTTTCTTTTCTTGAATTGCATTTACCAACTTAAAACTTTCTGTGCTTCAAGTATGATATAAGGAAAGGTAGATACCAGTAAAGTTTTGTTGCTTTAAGGTCCAAGGCCTTGTGGATACTAATTTCTAAGTTGGTCACAAGAGAAAAATGTTTACAAGGTATTACACCTGTTGATGATAACAGATGAAAAAAATTGTGCCAAAAGTGTTTCTGGGATTCCAGGATTCAGGAAGAACAATATTATTTTAAGTATGAAATGTAAATATTAAATGAATGTACATAGGCCTATTAAAATAGGTTAATTAATAATGTAGGAGGTCAAAACCTAGCCTATCAATACACAGTAGAAAGCAATGAAACTAACTTACCACCAAGGAAGCTTTTAGGCAAAGACCTAGATATACCTCTTACTATTAGATATTTTGTGTGCTTCAAAATAAACATACATTTATCTCTGTGGCTAGGCCCGTACATGTTCCCTAATCGAATATTTGTCCTAGACTAATTGATTATGTTTTGAGTACGATGCTTTATTTTGGCATAATAATGTGCCAAGCCTACTAATATTAGCATAATAAATTTTGATAATATTGATTTATATTTTAAATGTATTATTCTTTGTAATTCAACTTAATTGCCTATTTGCATATGTCTAACTATTGTGATTTGTTTTACATTTTTATTCAAGGTGTTGTCAGTGATGGCAAAAATACTGGAGAGACTTGAGACTTGGAGAGAGAAGCACAAAATAAAAGAAAGTTTTAAAAAAGGAAGAAAATTGCAAACAAGGCTTATTATGACAGAAAGAAGGAAACAGACAATTCATCAACAAAACTAAAGAAGAGGGATGCAGCTCGCTTACGCAAGCAGAAGAGTCGCTTGGCTGCGCGTCAACGTCAGCAACCACCAGTGATTATCACACCCAAGAAGATTAGTCTATCAGTGATAGGAAAAGCTGTAAAAATGGCTTTTAGTAAAGGTTTGCCCAAGTCTCCACGTACTCGGAAAGAGGTAATCAAGCGTATTGGTCTTCTATAGGGTGTTGAATTATTTCCAGCTCCCTGCCGCATTGTTCGGCAACGAATTGCTGATGGAACGAAAATGAAGATATTGCAATTTTACGAATAGGATTATGTTAGTCGAGTAGACCCTGGCCTCAATGGTACCACCGTTGTCAAGGACCTTTCAATTAAAGCCAGGCGTCACCTTTTAAATAACATTAATGAAACATATGCTCTCTTTGTAAATGAAAATCCGGACATCGCTGTTGGTAGGAGCACATTTGCTTCTCTTCGACCAGCCCACATAAGGCCATACCAAAACATGCCTCATAATGTTTGTGTTTGCAAGCATCGTGAGAACTTTCGGTTCTTACAGGCTGTACAAAATGTTATGCCACTATTTAAGTCATCACCTGATGAAATGTTGGCTTCATATGTATGTGATGCATCTCTCTACGAGTGCATGAACTTTTCCTCCCAAGTTTGCCAACCAAGGATCCTAAATCTCTTTAGCTCGCCCATTGACGATGGAGAACAAGTACAGTATCGACAATGGGTGATGGTTGGTATAAGGATTGAAATAGTAACCATAGAGAACCCAATCATTGATGCTGTTGGTGAGCTTAAGAACCAACTAAATCCATATATGCTGCATGTGTTTAATAAAAACAAGTCCCAAGAACATTTCAATGAAATGAGAAAGCAAGCCTCTGCAGACATTGCAGTGCTGCAAGTTGATTTTGCGGAAAACTTTACATGCCAGTACCAAGATGAGGTGCAGAGTGCGCGCTGGGGGAACCCACAAGTATCTGTGTTCACTGGAGTGGTATGGCATGGTGAGAACTTAAAAAAATCATATGCCGTTGCTGCTGACAACATAACACGTGGCCGCTATTGTGTAGACGTTTTTATGAGAAAAATTGCGGAAGACCATTTAAACAATTTTCCACAAACAGAAACTGTACTTGTGTTTTCAGATGGCTGTGTAGTTCAGTTCGAATCCCGATTTAACTTTTCAAATTTCTCTCTTTTGAAACGGAACTTTGGATTGGCTGCACTGACATTGACTTTTTTTGCAACATCACCCAGTAAAGGTGCTGTTGATGGGATAGGAGCCGTCGTGAAACGACATGTATAGAATATTATTAGGTCGAAGAAGATTGTAGTTCGGGACGCCGAGGCATTTGCCAAAGCATGCTCTGATGTAAAGGTGCATGTGGTGTATGTACCTTCACCAGAAATAACTCGAGCTGAAATAAAACTTGACAAAGACTGGAAGGATGTTGTAGCTATTAAAGGCACACAAAAAATCCATCACATTTTTGCTGGCACACCTAACTGCATCAGCTGGAAGACTTATCCACAACAGGAAACAACAGTAAATGCAATTATTCGAGGTCCTACAGGCGATGAAGACTGTTCTGTAATTGACATGGATAATTCAACCATCAATGACACTGCGTCTATTACATTGTCACCTCATCCCCGAAACCGAGCTATTGGCGATTGGGTATTGGTTGGATACGACGATCAATGGATACCTGGAATTGTGGAGGAAGTAATCGACAGAAACAAAATTTCGGTTAAATTCATGAAAGTGTTTGGACCAAATCGGTTTATTTGGCCAGTCATAGATGACTTTGACACAATTGCTCGTGATGCTGTGCTAATAAACTTGAATGAAGTACCTAACCTTACTACATACTCTGGTCGTGGAGTGATATATTCGCTTAGTGCTAAGGTATTCCAACTCTTTCTTGTAATTTAATAGTTTTTAAGATGGTCAAGTTAAGTTCTGCTTAGTGCAACGTGCCAAGTTGCCTGATATATTTTTACATTTACCCTAATTTAGCTACGGAGGGCCTAGAACTTCACAGACATTTTAAATATTCATGCAGCTTTTCAAATCTTTCGAGTATGTTAATTTAAGATCAGCAACTAATGAATATAAATGTTACTAAGAAGAAAAGTATTTTCTTTTCAAATTCAGGCCTAGACATATCTCTTATAATGTGACTGTGTATTAAATAATGTTAACTAAATAATTTTAACCCATTGATTTAGATTTAACACTGCAGGTCACAAGAGAAACGGTCGATTAATCCTAAAATATTAATTTCAGTGGTTTCCTTTGTTTTGAAAGTGACAAGTTCAATGTATATTATTAGATGGAGGTCTCCATAAATGGTGAACAAGCTCACATAATAAAAAACCTGTTCTTTGACGTAAATTTGTGTTTTTATAAATCCAGTCCTCAATCACTATTTTTCCTGGTCACAAGAGAAACAATCATAAAATGGACAAATTTTAATGGTCTTTCAATTTGGGAGGAAATTATTTCTGTGGTTTTGAAAACTAAGTTTAATGTAGATTAAGTCTGCTAAAAACAGTGATTTTTTTTCAAAACCTAGGCTATTATGATAACATAAACCTAAAAATTGCTACAAATGGTCACAAGAGAAACGCTGGACAGACCCATAAGTTAAATAAGCTACAGCTTAGGGTCTCATAATCTCCATGAACCTCAAAAATCATATTTTTCCATCTACAATATACTATTATTAGGATAGTTGATCACATAAAGTCATGTTAAAAATCGAGGAATGTAACTAACATTTGTACATGTCTGCGAACTTCTTGTACTTCTTCGTTTTGATTTGTCAAACCAAAACATTACAATGGTGGCTTCGCCTTCGTCCGTGTCTTTGCACTTCAAACATCAGTTAATGTTTATCGGGAAAGTACAGCCTGTTTAGTAATTCACAAATTTGAGAGAAGTGGCAGTGACGTGGCTTTCGAGGTTGAAGATGCTAAAAGTTAGATTACTGCATACATTTTCTGCTGACAACAAGTCAACTCTCCTCTGTTTTGTCACTGAATTTAAACTATTTTCAGGTTCCAAAGAAAAAGAAAACCGTTGAGTGATATAGAATCCTCACACGAAGACTTGTCTGCTTCCGAGCATGCTTCAGTACTAATTGATGTTGAAGAACCCATGGAAGCATCATCAGACATGGAACTTAGCATGGCAATGGATGATACACGAGTTACTTCTCCATCTGCGCACACCGTTGAGGGTGTAGGTTCCATGCAGTCTCAAATAAAGAGGTACAAGAGAAAAAAAGGCCTTTCAGCAAACAGCAGGACGACAAAGAAGGAAAATTGCTTCCCTGAAGTATATTATTCAGGCCATGAGGAAATATAACTACCTTAATGAAGAAAAAAATCACTCTTTGGTTGAGATAGCGGGCCCCAATAAGGACATCCTCCTGCGACAAATTAGGCGAGGAAAGAGCTTATCCATCCCAAAGAGATTAATGAGAAACTGAGGACTTTTGCATTAACGCTACATTATTACTCACCAAGGGCATACAATTACGTTAGGGACGGTTTTGACTCTTCGCTTCCTCACCCTAAGACCCTAACAAGTCGGTATAGGAGCATTCTTGGAGCACCAGACTTTACCACTGAAGCATTTTCAGCCATTGAGGCTTAAGTATCTTCCTCAAATAAGAAAATGTGCCTTGATGCTCGATGAGATGGCAATAAGGGAGCAGTTAGATTTTGATGGCTCTAAGAATCATGGTTACGTGGACATGGGCACTGGGATGGATGGTGACCACCTGGATTTGGCTTGAACTGCCCTTGTACTTAGTGTCATTGTTAGTGGCCATTAGTTAGTGGCCATGCAGTTAGTGTGTTAGTGGCCATTAATGCCGCATGGAAAGTTTCTGTTGATAAATGGCATTAATGGAGAGCAGAAGGTACACCTGGTGACAATGTCTTCATTTGGCTGAAGAGACTGAAGGTATCTTTGACATTTGATGGTGCCAATTCTAATTTTGAAATGGCCAAGAGACTGGGTTAAGTTGTGGATGTGGAGAAGTTGGTGACATCATTTCCTCATCCTGATAATTCTGAAAAAGTTTACATAATTCCTGATGCATGTCACTTAGTACAATTAGTGAGGAACACGCTAGGGGAGAAGAAAGTATTTTTGAGAGGGGGACTGGAAGGATTTCCTGGAAGTATGTCAAGGCCCTTAGTGAGCTTCAGGAGACAAAAGGATTAAGGGTAAAGAATCAGCTGAAGCCAAGGCTTATATCAAAGGGAAGGCTTATATCAAAGGGAAGGCTTATATCAAAGGGAAAAGTGAAGGTGAAGACTGCCACTTAAGCCATTAGCAAGTCCGTTGAGTCTGGCAGTATGCGACTCATCAATTCCGAGGTTCCCAGGAAACGCAGAACTTCATGCATATGTCCAATGGCAGATTTGATATTTTTAATTCAAATTCTATGAGCCAGAGAGGATACAAGAAACCACTTTACTCTGGGAACCAGGCTGAACTCTATTCCAAATTACAAAGTGGTGAGGAATATATCAAAGACCTCGAGATAATGTCAGCCAAAGGTCCATCATTTAAAGCCTTAGGAAGGTTGGATTCCTCGGTTTTCTCAAATGCATTAAGAAACTTTAGGGTCTATTAGAGGAAATCTTTGTAAAGGGAGGAATGACACATTTGCCAACACATCCGTTCAGCCAGGACCATTTACAATTTTTTTGGATGCCTTCGTGGACACGGTGGCTATAACAACATTCCCGATGCTAGGCAATTCCAGTCGGCCTACAAAAAAATCCTCGCCAACACCAGCATACGAGAAATATCCTCAGGTAATTGTGTGCCCTTGGAAAACATTTCAATCCTCCACAGCTCAATCAATTTACATCCGGCGGAATTACTCAATGTAACCATAGATGGAAACAGAATCCGAGAGTATACCGAATCTGAAGCCTTAATATAGGACCATTCATACATGCCAGATCCTCGCACTATTACGGAATTCTCACATATCGTGGTGTACTACCTTGCTGGCCATGTAGTAGAATAAATTTCCACATCACTCAGGTGTGAACAATATTTGAATGCCTTAACTGGTAAGTGGGCTCCCTCAATAATTTTGCTGGAGAATACTGGTGACATTCCCCTTCCTTTCCCTGATTTCATAGCCATGTGCGTGAAGTCCAAGAAGGTCCTAAGACTGTTTAGCGGAATCAGGGAATGTATTCTTACATAAAAGATACACATCATTAAGGCTAACTCAGATGGTGCTACAGACATTCCTTAGAGGAGATGTCGCAGTGTTTAAAGAATTAAGTGAACATTACCATGGGCAACTACCCAACACTTAGTCAGGGCAATAATCATGGGTTATATAAAAGTGAGGATTATAGCAACAAGAAGCAGTTCAGGTCAGTCAGTGCGTACATTTTTCAACAAAATTGTGTTATTTAGAGGCCAATAATCTCGTGAAGACATATGCAGTGGAGGCTACACATGAGAGATTGAAGGGCTAAGTGGGTTAAGTGCTATTACTTTGAGTTAGTTCATTACTTCAACTTTTAATCTGACATGATACAATGTGTTCATTTATGCTACAGGCCCAGGAGAATGGGAGTGTACCATAGTTGTAACATTTGAAGATGCAAATATGTTGAGCATTGATTCAAACCAAGGAGTAAACAGTTGGGTTTTGGATTGACAAGCCATTCGGTTTCCTGTACTAATTGTAAGTGAGGCATTGATACCTGAGGGATGCCATATGAATTGAAATGTAATTCACCTTTCGTTTTTACCTTGTGTTCATGTTTATTACTTTAAGTTTTAATCTGACATGATACTGTGTGTTCATTTATGTTACAGGTCTAGAAGAATGGGAGTGTGTCATAGTTGTAACATATGAGCATGCTAATATGCTGAGCATTGATTAAAATCAAGGAGTAAACAGTTGAAGGCTGCATGATTTCGGGTGTTTCACCGCGTCGTTGTTTTTAATGACAACAGTTTCGCCTGCGTTCCAGCAGGCGTCTTCAGGGCTAAGTGATGATGCCGGTAATTGACGACCTTATATAGGCCCGTACTCAGTCCTGATTGGTTGCGTCATTTTTCCCGTTGGCGCCAATATTTCCCCGTTGTCGATGATTGGCCATGTCGACAGTTTCCACACGGAAAAGTCTCTTCCAAGTACTGAGGAGGTGAAAACCTTCTTCTCGGTTGAAATAATTCGGGTGTTTTGATATCTCGATAGCTACCCGAATGATTCTCGGAAAGTATCGAGATTCCCTGGCTATCATCGTAGCGTCATCCAAGTTGATGGTGTGCCCAGGCTCGGAATAGGCATGCTCCGCCACAGCGGAGAGATGGAATTGCTTGTTCTTCATTGACCGTTTGTGTTCTTGTAGGCGGCACTTCACAGCTCTTTTTCTTTGTCCTATGTATGCCATTCCACACCTGCACTCAATTTTGTACACTCCTTCGCAGGAATGGGATGAGATCCGATCCTTGGGTCGAGGTAGCATGCAGGCGAAACTGTTATCATTAAAAACAACGACGCGGTGAAACGCCCGAAAGCATGTAGCCTTCAACTTCAACGCACCGCGGAAGCCTTCTTGCCAACTTCAAGGAGTAAACAGTTGGCGTTTGGGTATAAATTATAAGCTGACTTTCGCACAGTGATTGCTTTCCTTAAAAGAATTTCACTATTGATATCCGAAAGGTGGATAACATTAAATGCAATGTTGTATTTAATATTTGTCCTTTGGCCTTTTAGGGTTTCAATCATCTCATTCTTTTTTCTAATGCTGATTGGCAAACCTTTGATTTCCATGACGTAGATTTAAAAAATTAATTTATAGCTTCAGTTTTTATTATTACGTTTGGTAGACTTACGTAGATGTTATTAAGAAAGTAGAAAAATCCACCAGAATCCAGTAGAGCTAATACCTGCGATTCTATAGATACATTTTTCTGTTGATTTTTTGCAATTAATGTTTTTTTTAATTCAATTAATTTTTTTGAGGCTGCTCAAGGGTTGAATATGGATCCAACAGTGAACAGTGCGACAGTTAAAATGGCTATGAGTTGGGGTATTCATTGTAGTGGCCGGCCGGACGAGAGCTGTGAGAGTTATTTGAGCTCTCTGCAACGCTTTCGTAGTCGTATGGAGATTAGCGACCACGCAGTATTAAAAATACTCCGGTTTTCACCAGCTTCGGTTAAAAGAGTGGATGGATTTGAAATAGAATTGAAAAGGAACTATTTGTCGCCTACGTATAATATCCGGTTAAAGACGGATATATTTATGAGAACCAAAGGGCCCTACGAAAATGTGGCGGAATAAGTGGGGTTAATGGAAAGGATGAACGATAGACTGTCACAGCCGTTAAATCAAAGCGATGCGTTCGATTCTCTCCAAAACCTGGCGTACCCTGTAGCGAACTCAACTGTAAAATAAGTGACCTCCCGTTTTGTGTGGCACTCGATAAGGAAGGATTGTCAACAGTGGCCCGTTCGTGCATCCATTTTCAGATGTCCAAAGACTCACGCCATGTCTCCTCGCCTCTGGGCGACTTCCCGATACTCAACCCACGATTCGAGCATATACATCTCGATTTAGTCGGTCCTCTTCCGATGCCTCGCGGGTCCCGCTTCTGCCCGTGGATAACATCCCTACAGAGACGGTGGCACGCGTATTTTTCCGAGTAGATCTCACGATACGGTACCCCTCTACGCATTTCCACAGACCAAGGCCGACGATTCGATTCGCAAGATGTTCTGGCAGCTTTTTAAAATAGCTGGAATATCTAATCTCCGTACATCGGCTTACCATCCGGCCGCCAACGGAATGGTCGAACGACTCCATCGGCAACTAAAATCGGCCATCCGCTGCCACGAAACAGAGCACTGGGCTGAGATGCTTACTGCCATCCTTCTTAGGTTCCGCGCCGCATGGAAGGAAGACTTCCAAGCAACCCGCGGACCTCGTTTACGGTGCACCACTCTGCCTACACGGCGAGTTTCTGCCTCCCTCCAGAGGGCCGATACCCAACGGCAGCGCCTTCGTCTCCCAGCTTCGGGAGCATTTCCGGAAGCACCCCCAAAACAGAAACTCGTCATGGCGCCCGAGATATTTTTATCTTAAAGGACCTGTCATCGTCCTCGCAAGTTTTTGGGGATACGACACATCCCACGTGTCTCTTCAATTACCTTATGACGGGCCGTAGCGAGTCCTACAGCGGAAAGAGAAGACCATTAAGGTCCAGCTGCCGAGCAGAGAGGCAAACATCTCCGTCGATTGCCTGAAACAGGCATTCGTCATCACGGACGTACCCCTGCCTCATGATACTACCGCTCAGCTGATGAGGCCGCCACAATCTCCACCCGCCGATCAGCCAACTCTGTGTGGGGATGCCATCACCGGCCGCGCCTCACGCACCTGATGGTGGACCATCGCACGCAGTGGCGCGTAATGATGCACAGCCGCCCAAGGAGAAGTATCCGTTGTCCGACCTACCACAAGGACTACAAACTTAACGACTAATATCTTTTCTTTTCCATCTCTCATTCTTCCATTCACGTCTAGGCCAAACTAATGTCAGGGGTGATGTGGCGGAGCCGTCTGCTACGGGGTTCGGAAACTTACTACATAGGCGTCACCTGGCTATCATCTCCTGCTCGCAGCACCCAACGCGGCCGTCAGGGCACGACGGAGCAGGGATCGCTTAGAGGCCCTCTATTACCAGGTCCCAGGTCAACGAAGAGTCATTAACACTCTACAATGTTGCAGAGATCATCCAATCTTCTGCCGACGAGGATGATAACCTCAATTTGGATGGGGTAAATTTTGAGGTTTCACCCCAGGAATTGGAGTTTTCAGAAGTGCACTAAGGCATGTGAAGTCTTTGTCCTAGAAGTGTCTCGACTCAGGTTACTGGTGGCAACCAAGTAGAGACAACTTTTGGAATTGAAAAAGAAGCTGAAGAATAACCGGGACCGCCTTAGGTACCGCAAAAAAGTTTAACTACAAATCTAATGCCAAAAAGGGCTTATATGGCCAGATGCCCCCTCGTAAGAAGTCTACCAGGA
Source organism: Pyrrhosoma nymphula (assembly GCA_963573305.1). Classification (NCBI taxonomy): domain Eukaryota; kingdom Metazoa; phylum Arthropoda; class Insecta; order Odonata; family Coenagrionidae; genus Pyrrhosoma; species Pyrrhosoma nymphula. Next base: position 153,369,904 of record OY754328.1, read on the forward strand.
AGTGGGATGATGATGCCCTGAATGCATCCTTCCGTTTGCGTTTTGCCTGTGGGAGCAAAGGCTATGAGGAGATTCTGAAGCTGGGCTACACCTTGCCTTCCCTAAGGACTTTGAAGAGAATAGAGTATCTGAAATTTCAGCCAGGTGTCCTGACTTATGTTTTTTTGTTGATGGCAGTGAAAGTACAGTGCTTGGCTGTACAGGAAAGAGAGTGACCATTGGTTTTCGATGAAATGTTCATTTGTCCTGGTTGGGACTTTGATATGAGCACCAAGTCTCTCATTGGTGAAGTCACACTTCCTGAGCACAGTGGCTTAGCTACAAAGGTTCTGGTTTTTATTCTCAGTGGCGCAACCAGCAGATGGAAGCAAGCTGTGGGTTACCACTTCACCAGTGGTTAGGTGGATTGGGCCACTTTCAACCTACTGATCATTTCCATCATGAGGGAGGCAGAGGCAATAGGGCAATGTCTTGGTATAGATGCCTCAAGGGATAGAAACAAAATGCAGTTATGATTAATCAAAAACAGCTGATAAAAATATTTTAAATAAGCTTGGCACGTAAGATGCTCATTGTGTCAATACTCCTTTGAAAGTTAATACAAAAACAAACGGTACTCATCAGGAGGTATGTTATGATGTGCCATACCAGAGTCTGATTGGAGCATTAATGTAGTGTACCTCAGTGTGAGTACAAGGCCAGATATTATGTATGCTGCGTCAAATTTAAGCCAACTCAACACTAACCACAACAAAGAGCTTTGGAATGCTGCAAAGCGTGTAGTTAGGTATTTGAAGGGCGTGTAGTTAGGTATTTGAATCTATTTACGTGTTTGGGCTAGTGTATTACCACCATCGAAGTGATGAGAGAATATTCTCGAGTCATCATGAAAGTCCTTATAGAAGAGACCTTGTTCGTAGAGAGCAGATGAGACACGATTTCACGAGTGCGTTGTAAGGGACACTTTATGGGACGAAAAAAGAAGATGAAAACACCACGGCTGCCTTGGCTTGTTTAGGAGTGACTCTCATATCTGCATGCTGAGTTTTTTTCTTGGGTGACCACCATCACTAACTCATATGCTTCATAATGAGATAAGCACAGCCCTAAAAAAAATTTCGTCCCAAATGCCCCCCAGTTCTAACCATGGCTTCTTTGAGTGAGGACGCTATAGCGAGAGAAGTGGACAGAGACGCTTCCCTTGAAGATACAGGGTGTTCAAGTTCTTCGGATGAAGAGGAGGAATTGCTTGAAAGTGCCAGTTCAAGTGATAGTGACATAGAAGAGGATTATACTCCCAGTGTCAGTGATGCGACAGGTGAAAGTGCAATCCCATCTAAATGGGATTATTCATTAATTTATAAAGTTCCTTGTGGTTTTGATGGACGAAAGGGACCAAAGCACGACTTGCCCATTGGATCGAGTGAATTAGATTATTTAATGTACATGTTAAGCGGTGAGGAGTTTTTTCACGGAATAGTAGAAACTGTAAATATATACGCAGAATATCTCCAGCGACGTTCAGGAAAGAATGATAGGCATTGGGTTGACGTTACCTATGAGGAAATCAGAGCATATTTGGGTGTCTTGGTATATAAGGGGGTGTTCGTTCTGCATGAAAGTGAAGACTACTGGAGAAGTGACGATATAGACTGCCCTCTGATTCGAAAATGTATGACTTACAGTAGATTTACGGACATAACAAATATTTTCATGTAAGTGATATCAGAAAAGATAAAAAAGACAGTGATGTTGGTTTTGATAACCTTCAAAAGGTGAGACCAGTACTATATGTTTTAGATACTTTCCATGAAAAGTACCAGCCTGGTCGTGATTTAGCTGTCGACGAAGCGCTGGTGGCATTTAAAGGACGACACCATATAAAACTACGTCAAATCAAAGCCAACAAAATGGGGTTTAAAAATTTGAGTATGGGCGAGTCTGAGCAGTTATGTTTTAGAAGGGAATGTATATTTGGGCAAAAAAGAGAGTAGAAATAAAGAAATGCTGTTAGGAAGCCAAGTTGTGATGAATTTACTTGAAAATCATCTTGGTAAGAACCATCACGTTTACTTCGTGTTTTTTTCAAGCGTTTCTCTTATGAAAGAACTTTATAAAAATAAAACTTATTCTTGCGCTACTACTCGACCAACAAGTAAAGAATGACCAGTTGAATTTAAACATCCCAAGAGCCTAAAACCTAAACGAGGTGAAAGTAAAAAATTCAATTAGCAGAAGTGACGGCCACTGTCTGGCATGACAGACGAGACTGTTTTATCGACAAACTGCGATCCAAAAGCGAGTTTAATGCTTTCCAAGAAAACGGGGATGGGAAATAAACGAATTCTGATTCGGTTCCCTGAACCAGTAGTAATATACAACAGATTTATGGGTGGAGTTGATAGAGCCGATTAGAACAGGTCTCACTATGATTTCGGAAGGAGTACCAAGAAATGGTGGAAATATATTTTCGCGTTTGTAATGAACACAGCCATTGTAAATAATTACATAGTTTACAAAGAAACAAATTCTCCCTCAACCTCGAAGCATGGGACAACACAAAAAGACTTTCGACTAGCTCTATACAGACAGATGATAGGGAACTATTCATCCCGCAAGATACTAGGTCGCAAAAGACATTGCGCTGGTGCCATAAGTTTTCCGGTGACTCCCCACCATCTTGTGAAAATTGACGGAAGAAAGAGTGTGCTTGCTGTAGTGCCAAAAAAAGGAAAACGACCGCTGGAAGGAGTGTAGAAAACCTCTTGGAAATGCCATGACTGTGATTTACCAATGTGTAAAATTGGGTGTTTCTTCGAGTACCACAAATAAGTTTTTGCAGAAATGGAGGCTATTCACGAACATGAGCTATAAACCCGGAGGTAGATCTAGTAGTAGTAGTAGAATTGGGGTTTTTTGGTGCGTCGACGGCTAGGGTCATTTGCACCATGCTCAGTCCCTTTGACGCATTAAAACTAGATCTCTACAAAATGTAACTACTAATTTTATGCATTTCTATTTTATGAGTAATGCATGAGTGCATGCTAACTATATTAAATTTAAAAAACCTATTTCTTTGAAATACAATAAAATTCGGCTTAGGCTAACCGGATCGTCCCCTAGAAGCGTATCTAGGCTACCCGTGATGGCCATTCTACTGCGTATAATCCGGTATTTAGTGCACGTTGTTAGTAGGTGATTTACAGTGAGAGAGGCGTCACAATCATCGCACTGTGGAGGGGTCTTTTCAGCAGTAAATAGAAAGGAGTGTGTAAAATGGCAGTGCCCAATCCTCAAACGGGTGATTGCGACCTCATCCCAACGTTTGCTTCTGCAAGAGGAAGGCCACGCTGAAATTTCAGGTTTGATGCTACGCAGCTTGTTATTCTGAAGATTCCGCCATGTTCCTCTCCAGTCCTCCAAGAGTACAGGTCGTAGCGCAGCTTTTAGGTCATCCGCGAGGACCACCGCAATATCGATTTCGTGGTTTCCCAATGATTCTTTTGCTGCGGCGTCGGCTTTCTCGTTACCCGTAATCCCTACGTGCCCAGGTATCCATAAAAACATGACTCTTACTTCTTTTTCCGAAAGTTTTAAGAGGGCAGTTTGAATTTCCTGTACGATGGGATTAAAGGAGGAAAATGCGGAGATCGATTGCAGTGAACTTAACGAATCAGTGCATATCATGAAAGATTTCCGACGGCAGTCAATGCTGTTTAAGGCCATCTTTATCGCAGTGAGTTCGGCAGTAAATGTGCTACACATCGCACTGAGTTTCGCTTTTAAAACTCCGTGGAAAGAAGAAGTTACTGCAGATCCGCAAGCAGATGATGACTTCGCCCCATCCGTATAGACAGGTACGAAGTCAGGATATTGCCCGAGAAATTCCTTGAAGAGCTGTTGGTATTCACATGGCGTAGTGCTCGACTTCAGGGACTTATGCAAGTCCAGCCTAATGTCTGGAGGTGGTAGAGACCACGGAGGAATGTCAAGGTACCCTACTGGGTACACATCAGGGAGAGAGAAATTATTTTTCTCCATCAATTCATTGAGCCTTATGCTTAAAGGCCTTGTGGCCCTCGTCCGTCTTTTAAACAAATTTAAAAACCGTGGCTGGAAAACAATATTAAAACAAGGGTGCCTCTTCATTGATAAAAGCTTTGAGGCATAGTTCGACATAAGGATATTTCTGCGGGTAGCCAATGGTGGTTCCCCTGCGTCTGAATAAATACTAAAAATTGGAGAGGTCCTAAATGCTCCCGTGGCCAGTCGCAATCCAGCATTATGTACAACAGCCAGCGGCCTTAAATAAGACTTCCTGCCAGAAGAGTAGACAAAAGCGCCGTAATCGAGTTTTGACCGGACTAATGCTCGATACAATAACAACAATGTCTGGCGATCTGCACCCCATGTGGAATGGCTTAAATAACGTAAAATATTTAATGTTTTCGAACACCTGTTTCTCAAGTCGTTGATGTGGTCTCGCCAATTTAATAGGCGGTCCAGGGTCAACCCCAAAAAACGAACTGAGTTCACAAAAGGCAAGTTAATATTGCCAAGACGCAGGGTTGGTGTTGGATGGTCACCTCTACGCCGGTGGAAGTGAATACACTTCGTTTTCTCTTCCGAGAAGCGGAAACCATTCATCTGTGACCATTTATGGAGCTTGTTGAGCGTCAGCTGTATTTGTCTGGCTGCATTTGTTAGCTTAGCCGACCTACAGAAAATAGCTAGGTCGTCCACAAACAGCGAACCTATTACAGGTGCCTGGATACAGTCGACGACATCATTAATGGCAATGGCGAACAGCGTTACGCTCAGCACAGATCCTTGGGGTACTCCATTTTCCTGATTATGAGCTTGAGACAGATATTTTCCAATTCTAACTTTAAAAACACGATTGGTTAAAAAATTTTTAATAAATATGGGTAAGTTTCCTTTAAAACCCCAATTATGTAATGTCTTTAAAATCTTGAAGCGCCAAACTCGATCGTACGCCTTCTCCAAATCGAAAAAAACGCTAACGACATGTTGACGGAGTAGGAAAGCTTCTTGAATAAAGTTGTCGCATCGAACGAGGTGATCAAGGGTTGATCTACCCCTTCGAAAACCACACTGTATATGTGCAAGAAGATTTCGCCTCTCTAGGCACCAGACAAGTCTGCGGTTAACCATTCTTTCCATAACCTTACAAAGGCTACTGGTCAAAGAGATCGGCCTATAGTTATTAGGGTCGCTTCTGTCTTTCCCTTGTTTTGGAATCGGGACAATCGCAGATTCTCGCCAGGTTTGTGGGAAACTACCATCGCTCCACACTTGGTTTAGTGTGAGGAGGACGTCAGATAATGACGACTCAGGGATATTTCGCAGGAAGGCATTGTGTACACTATCCAATCCTGGGGAGCTGTTTCGTGAATCTGAGATTGCGGATTTCAATTCCCACACTGAAAAGGGATCATTGTAGTCTCCTGGAGAACCCGATGTTATGAAGTTTAGATGGGCCGCTTCACAGCGGTTCTTCATTGCATTAAATTTGGGGCAGTAATTCGCATTGCTCGTAGTGTTTGAAATATGACGGCCAAATACCTCACAGATATCAGGAGGGGACGAAACGATTTGACCATCGACTTCAAGTGATGCAATGCCATCTCTCAACGTGGAGCCCGAGATACATTTCACTTTGTGCCACACCTGAGCAATGGGAGTTCTGTGGTTGATACTTGACACAAATTCCATCCAGGAATCCTTCTTGGCCTCTTTGACTACCTGCCGCGCTTTGGCTCGCAGCCGTCTGAAAGAGGATAGATTTATAGCCGTTGGATATTTGTTAAAAATACGCAATGCTTGTTTCCTCCGTCGTATTGCTTCGGCACACCGTTCGTTCCACCAGGGAACTGGTGGCCGTTTGATGGTACCTCTTGAGCGTGGTACACTGCATTTTGCCGCGTTAGTTATCGATTCCGTCAGAGCTTCAATATTGCCCAAACTGCCACGGTTGATATCATGTTTAAAACTGAAACTAGATTCGAAAAGAGTCCAATTAGCTTTATGGACCAGCCAAGTGTCAGGAGTTCTAAAATTCATATCGTATCCAGGTCTCAATCGAATAATTATCGGGAAGTGATCGCTCCCACAGAGGTCACTATGTACAGACATATTAACCTTGTTTATAAGACTACTCGACGTTAGGCATAAGTCTATAGTTGAGTATGAACCATTATAACTATTAAAATGGGTATACTCCCCATTATTAACCAAAAACAAATTAAAATCGTCAATAAAAGCGGATAAAATACGTCCTCTTCGATTACAGTGAGCCCTAGAACTTCCCCATAAAGTGTCATGGGCATTAAAATCACCAAGTAAAATAAACGGTCGAGGTAATTGCCGAACTAGCTCTGAAAGGTTGTTGCGCGTCACTGGTGCTCCCTCCGGGAGATAAACGTTACACAACGTTATTGGTTCCGGAGCATGCATCGTTACGGCTACCACCTGGAACGGTGTGTCGAGGTCCACTCGCGAGGTGTAAAGGGCCTCTTGAGTGGCAATTGCGACTCCACCCTGGGCCCTTTGTCCAGTGGTGTCATCAAATCTAAAAACCTTATAACCCTTCAAAATACTTTTGTCAGTTATTTTAAAATGTGTTTCCTGCAAACAAACGCATAAAGGGTTAAAATCGCGAAGTAAAATACAAAGCTCCTCCTTATGTCTGTAAACACCATTACAGTTCCACTGCATTATTACTGCCATGTAATAGATGAAAAAGAATGGACTAGAGCACAAAAAGGTTCAGGAAATTGGGGCTGTCTAAAAAAAATAAATATATATATATATATATAAATATATATGTTATATATATATATAATATATGGAGGATCACCGCCGAAAGCGGTGCCTCTTATCCTTTTTTCTGGCCTGGAGGATTTCGTTCTCGGATAAAGGCTCTTCATCCTCCATTGGCTCGGGCTGCTTTCGGTTGGTCAACCCAGAAGGACCTGGGGATGGCGTCTTCTCGCGATTCCCCGGCGCAGTCCCGGTCGTTTTAGACGTATTCTTCTTGGGGGAACCCGTGGTGGCATTGGCTACAGTCGGTTTTGGTTCCTGCTTCGATGCCTCGATAGCACTGCGTGGGAGCTCCGCTTTTGTTTCGGTGGGTTTCGAATTTATTGGCTCTGTCTGGGTAGAAATTGTGACATTTTTGGTAAGAGTAGAGGTAGGAGTAGAGGTGACATGTGCAAACGATTTGCTAAACGTGGGGGCCAACTGAGCCCTATATATTTTCCTGGCTTCCAAATAAGGAATTTTTCCCAATGTTTTAATTTCCATTATTTTTCTCTCTTCAATCATTTTTGGACATTTACGAGAGTACACCGGGTGTGTACCCTCGCAGTTCACACAGTGGGGATCCGTGGAGCATTCTTCATCCGCATGCTGTTCCAGGCCACAGCGCGGGCAGGTGGCCTTGCCCTCACATCGTGTGGCGATGTGGCCAAAATGTTGGCACTGGAAGCATCGCATGGGTGCCGGGATATATGGCCTAACTGGGACTGATTCATATCCTATGAATACTTTATCAGGCAACTTGTCGAGTGCAAACGTGAGAACGACGGACGTAGTGTCGGTCATTACACCGTTACGCTTCGTCGTCAGTCTTCGAACGTGAGTGACACCCTGAGCGGCCATTTCTACCCTGATTTCATCTACCGAGACGTATAAAAGATCAAAATGGGATATAACCCCCCGGCATGTATTTAGCGTTCTATGCTCTTCTACCCTTATGGGAATGTCATTGAATTTCTCCATTTTCAGCAGTTTTAGGCTCTGTGTCATGTTTGCTGTTTCTATTAGTAAAGTTCCATCCCGTAGCTTCTTTGCTGACTTAAGTTCTCCTGAAACGGCTGCCGACAGAACTCTCTTAATCAAGAATGGTGATACCTTCTTAAAGCTTTCTCCCTCTTGTACGCATTTTATTATTAAAAACTTTTTATTCCCTTCGATCGCATTTTCTCCCCCACCCGTATCCGGGCGGGATCTTTTGGTTGGTGGTAGGTTATTATCCTCCATACCATCCGAAATATTTCATCCCCCGGGCTCCCCACCCACCACGGAGCCACATATTCGGGACGCCGTGCCGCCAGCCGGCACGGTCGCCAGGGCTACCCGAGGGGATATAGCACCCTGGAGGTGGTTGTCTGTTTCGGGTTGGGTCTTCGATGCAACGGGCCCACCAACCCAAGCACCTCCGACCGCCTTACGCAGACACCCACCTCCCTAGCACTCGCCGCCGAACGTATCGGAAAGCCGATTGACCGGGGGTGGCTAGCCCCCGGCCCCCCGTTTACAGGGAATCCAGGGCCGAAGTGGGGTATTGAACCCCGGCCCATACCGGGCATCCGAAACCCGGCTGGGTGCCGAAGAACTCACCCACCAGGATCCCCTTCTCCCCTTTACGGGTCTCCATGCACGGCAAACACATGGGTGGATCTAAGGCTAGCTGGTATCGCCTCACACAGACAGTTGACCCACAAGGCTGTCCGGACGCTACCCAAGCTTCACAGGGGGTTTATTATCGAGGTTTTCTCCCCGCCCTTTTAGTCGCCTCTTACGACAAGCAGGGATACTGCGGGAGTATTCTCCATCCCCCTACCCGCAGGGGTAATACTAGGTAATAATACAGGTAATAGGTAGATCTAATAGATGACAAAAATTTTATTATAAAATAATTTTATGGTTTTACCAAAACTGTTACACAATTTGAGCGTTAAATTTCAAAAGGAAACTTACGAACACGGCTGGTCTCACTTGCGAATAAATTGGTTGAAAACTGGGGATACTGGGCATTTAAATTTGCCGAGAGGCCAGAGAAAGGCATACGGCCGGTTTCGGCCAAGTTAAGAGGGAGAGAGTTAACTCAGTTGCCCTCTCATTTGGGATGGGCTGTCAAATGGATTCTGTGTGGGTATAATGATTTGATGGCGCCAAAGCTTTTGATAAGGTTGACCATGGGCATGTCTTATGTAAACTGAATTATTTTGGCATTAGTGGTAACTTGCTTAAACTGTTCCAGTTTTACTTATCCCACACTGTTGCGGTTGAAAGTTGCCTGTCTGCACCTGTCAAAGTTACATCTGGTGTTCCTCAGGGGTCGATTATAGGACCCCTACTTATTAATATATTTATAAATGACTTGAATGAAAAAATAATAGAAGAATACAAAAATTGGGGTCTTGATATCAGTATCGACAAAACAAAATATATGTGTATGGGAGGAATGCAACAGAATCTTATTTTAGAAAGTGGGCAACAAATAGGACACTGTAAAGAGTATAAATATCTAGGGATGCAAATTGCAGAAAGTAAAACAATGGAGGTAGCCATTAGGGATAGATGCAATAAAGGCAAAAAAGCAATAACACTATTAAATAGCTTATTGTGGGACAATACAATATCCATTGAAAACAAAAAGAGAATTTATAATACCATAGTAAAGAGCATAGTAACCTACAGCTGTGAAATATGGCCACTAACGGAGAAATCAGAAAAACTGTTACTGACGACTGAAATGGACTTCTGGCGAAGAGCAGCCGGTAAATCAAAAAGAGAAAGAGTAAGGAATGAAAGAATTAGAGAAATAATGAATGTCAATGATACCATAATAGATGATATAATAACGCAGCAGTTGAGGTGGTATGGACACGTAAAACGAATGGGAAATGAAAGACTCCCGAAACAAATGCTGCTGTGGAACCCGGAAGGAAGACGGAGGAGAGGCAGACCGAGGAAAAGTTGGATACAAGGGATAGAGAAAGAAATGAGAGAAAGAGGATTAGATGAAGAACTCTGGAATGATCGGGAGGCATGGAAATTGGGAATCGGAAGACGTAGAACGTCGTAAACCGATATATATATATATATATATATATATATATATATATATATATATATATATATATATATAAATGACTTGCCAGGCTGTTTGAAATCGGATTGCCTTTTGCTGATGACTGTAAGATTTCAACCAGGGTCATTTCTTTTAACGATTGCATTTTTTAAGAAACAATTTTAGTATTTTTTAACCGGTGTGTTGATTGGCAATTATATCCTAATCTAACTAAATGCAGAATTATCTCCTTTAATTTTTAAGAGAAACTTCGTTCATTATAACTATCATTTAAATGGTGTTCCTCTTGAGCGTGTGACTTCAATTACTTGGGAATCACTATTGTCAACAAACTGTCTTTTAAACCCCACGTTCAATCTATATGCTCGAAACCCTACCGCCTCTTGGGGTTTTTAAAACGAAACTGTTTTCCCAATTTTTCCATTCACACTGTTGTACGAATGTATTGTACAATTATCTTATCTCCTTTAGAATATTTCAGATTGATTTGGAATCCACATCAAGTTACCTTTGAGATGGCACTTGAAAAAATACAGTTGCGTTTTGTTAAATTGTTGTGTTCCCTAAATAACAGTCCTGTTTGTATAAAAACTGACAACCCCAATTTGTGTAAAACTTTTATGTTATCTCCACTCAGAGTCAGAAGGAAAGTTTCAGGTGAAATTTTCCATCGTAATATCATGATGGGTGTGGCGCCCCTGTGCGAGCACCGTCAGTCATTTGGATAGAGTTGACGGGCATCAGAGGGAGATGAGCGCCACCTAACGAAGCGCGCCGGAAATTGACAGTTCCCGTGACAGGCTGACTTCGTGTGGTTGACCGAGTGAGTACCTTCTGTGGGCGCGCGCCGCCATCTTGGTTTTGTGTATCCCCTATTTAGAGTCACAATAAACTCCCGTTACTATTAATCGGTGTTGGCGGTTGTATTTATTTACAATTCCCCGTACGAAATTCCTATAGTGGTGACCCCGACATGATAGCCGGGAGAGTCATCGACCACGTGGGCCGCTTTCCCCTTGTAACAGTGGGCATAGCTTTTTTTGTAATCTTTCATTTGCCATATTATTTGAGTTTTCCTTCACCAAGATGGAGGGAGGTTCAGGCGCGTCCGTTGACAGAATTAGTATTCGTGTACCCCTATTCTGCCCCGAGGACCCCGCGGTATGGTTCGCGCAGGTGGAAGGTCAATTCCACCTTAACGGAATCGCCCAGAATGCCACTAAATTTAATTACGTTATGTCCCAATTGGACCATAAGTAGGCCGCGGAAGTGAGTGACATTATTACTGCCCCACCCGACCAAGACAAATACGTCCGCCTGAAGGAGGAACTCATAAGGCGCTTGACGGCATCACAGGAGCAAAGCATCCGCCAGCTCCTAGAACACGAAGAGACGGAAGCACGTACGACCCGATCGGGACGAAGTGTGCGCTTTCCTGAGCACATCCGGGATTTTTAACCTTAATTGTTCACCTCTTCTTATATGTTCCCTTTGATACGTTTTTTTCCAACAACGTTTCCTCCCTCTCCCCCTGGATTTAATTTATTGCTCTTGTCTGTTTTTTTTTGTTTGTTTTTTTTCTATCATGCCAGATTGCCTGTCACTGGTGAGGGGGTGGTGTGGCGCCCCTGTACGAGCACCGGCAGTCATTTGGATAGAGTTGACGGGCTCGCCATTATAGGTTAGCAGAGGGAGATGAGCGCCACCTAGCGATGCACGCCGGAAATTGAGATTTCCCGTGACAGACTGACTTCGTGTGGTTGACCGAGTGAATATCTTCTGTAGGTGCGCGCCGCCATCTTGGTTTCGTGCTAATTGCATTGGTTTTGTGTATCCCCTATTTGGGGGAGTGAGGGATGTGTGATCCCAGGGTGTGTGGCGGTGATCGCACACCAAGACCGTCATGCGTGGTGAAGAGCCACATCCTCCACGAGGTGCCCCTGGTTTTCGCAGAACATGACGGATCTAGACCTGGCGGTGGATAAACTGCTCCCATCACCACGGTGAGTCCCTGTGCCAATGGTGACCGCATCCGCGGGGCGGAGGGTAAGAAGTCATTAACAGGTGAGACTCCGGATACAGGGCGACCTCCGGTTTTATTTAGCCTTGCCCATGTATGAGGGGCTCTGCATGGGTGGACCCTTTATTTCCCTAGCCACTAGTGGGATTTATATGGATTCAAAAACTAAAACCAAAACTGCGGAGGCCGCAAAACGGTCTCCAACTAAGGACTCTTAGGGTCCAATGTCACTTACGATTGAGGAGGCGCTGCTAGTGAGCCCTGAGGGGGCTGCCAGCGGTCGCCACTCCTCTGCCCCAACCTTGGTGGTCCCCTTGGGGATCCACACACCGATAGGCCTTCCTCAGGTATCTACCAAGGATGGCAACACCTCATCGGACTCATCCGAGTCCATAATAAAAGAAGGACCTGAGCTGGAATGTGACTCTGGAGCCTCCAACGTAACCCTGGGGGGCATCTCAGGGAAATTAAAGGGACTGTCGACAGGTCCAAGACCTAGCGGCACGGTCAGGAGAAGGGAGAGGAGGGAACGCGCTGAGAGAGCTGCAATGGGTCGTGCACACCCCCCTGCCCTGGCAGGAACTGCTGGTGGTGAACCCACTAGCGGAACCCATGGGCGGGGTGAGGATACTGCTACGGCCACGAGCAGCTCCTCTCAAAAGAGAAATAGGACGCCTGGGAGCACACCAACTGCCTCCCAGGATGCCAAAAGGGCCAGAACGGTGCCCACATACGCGCAGGTTACTAAAAACCTGAAGAGAATTGCGATAGTGCCAGTCAACTATCCTGAGGTGATGAAGGAGAGCTGGCACCAGCTAGCTGTGTCGAAGCTTCAGGAGCTTTGGGACACAGCACCTGCAGACCAGGAGGTACCATTATCTGAGGCCAACAGGTTCATCAACGGCGCGGTGGAATTTGCCTGCGCCAATGATTACTCCGCTTCCTGGCTCGAAGGAGCAGTGCACCTCATCGGACCATTTGAAGATATTAAGTCAAGGCTGTCGACGCCGACAGCCTGATTAAGAGAAGGACTATGGTGTGGGTCCCAGGTCCGAGCAGACCCGACACCAAAATCCTTCAGGAGAGGCTTAAAAGGGCAAACCCGGGACTACAGACCATCCTGTGGCGTCATTATGAGCGGTGCGTGGTGGATCGCGGGACGAGATTCGTCCTGGGGATTGACGAGGCATCAGTCGAGTTCATTTCGGGCCCCACCTTCAGGCACTACGTTGGCATGCAAAGGGCAGAGGTGACGTTCCTCGGAACCCAGGGGAACCGGACAAGCCTCCACCGACCCCAGGGTCTGAGGGGGTCGAGGAGGAGAGGAAGGAAACGTAATGGCAGGTATTCGCTGTCTCCAGGCGATCCTGCAACATAGCAAGGCAGTCTCGGGGGTCCTGCAAAGGATCCTCTCAGAAGGTAAGTTCAAAATTGCACTGATTCAGGAACCCTGGGCTTTCCAGGGTCGTCAGAGGCTTAAATACGACCAGGGGTAAATTATTCTTTTGTACCACAGTCGATAGGCCTAGAGCTTGTATCTATGTTAATGGGTTAAATGTCATGCATTTACCAGAATTTACCACCAGGGACAGGGAGCTGCTGTGCTCAGCCTTGGAGACGGTGATAGCGAGAGGAGGACTGTCATCTGCTCCTCCTACCTACCGTATGATGCCCCAGACCCACCACCTTCGGCCGATCTGGAGAGACTGGTAAGCCACTGTAGAGCCAATAATTGGGACCTCCTCGTTGGATGTGATGCTAACTCACACCATACTGTGTGGGGAAGCAGCGACACAAACAACAGAGGGGAGGCCATGATGGAGTATTTAATGTCGACAGATATGCACATACTCAACAGGGGCGCTCGACCCACGATTTCTAACAGCATGAGGGAAGAAGTGCTAGATCTAACGCTTTGCACCAACCCGATGGTGGATTGCATTAAAGAATGGAGTGTATCGGGCGAATTCACCTTGTCTGACCACCAACATATACTTTTCACACTACTCAAGGTTAATAATAAGCCAACAACGTACAGGAATCCCATGGCTACTGACTGGAGAAAGTACAGAGAACTACTTGGGGGACTGCTATCGCAGACTCCCCAATGCAAATTCAGGAAAGTAGACGAGATAGACACTGCTGCGGATTACCTTCAGGACAGCATAATCTCGGCCTACAAAGAAAGCTGTCCCTTAAAAACCAGGAAGGAGGGAGCCAAGTTCCCCTGGTGGGACAAGCTGGAGCACCTTCGTAAGGAGACTAGAAGACTCTTTAACAAAGCTAAGAGGACTACAATGCCTGAGGACTGGGACAACTTTAAAGCTTCCCAACGCAGGTACAAGGCGACAATTAAACGGTCTAAAAGATAATCTTGGAAGACCTTCTGTGGCAACATGGAGGCTATTCCGCAACTTTCAAGATTCCACAAAATTATTTCAAAAGACCCAGAAGCAGGAGTGGGTGCTCTTTTGCTTTCCTCAGGTGACTTCACGACATCTGACAAGGAAGCATTAAGTTTATGCTGGATACACACTTTCCAGGCTTTCTGGAGGGGGAGGGGATGCATCATAGGGGGCCTCCCATCCGTCCGGCTCGGACGGAATGGAGATTGGCCTCCAGCATCGTAACATATCATGCCACCAGATGGGCGATCTCAAGTTTCGCTCATACAAGTCGGCTGGAGAAGATGGCATCTTCCCGGCACTTCTGCAAGAGGGACAGGAACTAATACTGTTACCAATTGTAAGAATTTTTCGCTCCTGCCTGGCATATGGATATGTACCAAAAACCTGGTGGATCACAAAAGTCATCTTTATCCCTAAACCAGGAAAGACAGACTATACCAAGGCTAGTTCCTTTAGAGGAATCAGTCTCATGTCCTTCATGCTCAAAGCACTGGAGAAAATAGTGGACAGGTATATAAGAGAGGGACCGCTGAAGGAACATCCCTTACACCAGTTTCAACATGCCTATCAAAAAGGAAAGTCAGTTGAGACAGCGCTCCATAACTTAGTTTCTAGGATAGGAGTACTGGAACATGGGATGTATGGGCTGGGGGCGTTCCTGGACATAGAGAGGGCCTTCAACAATACATCCTTTGACCATATCTACTATGCAGCTAGGAGGCATGGGGTCCACCCACACATTGTGAGCTGGATAATACACATGCTGGAAGAAAGAACCATCAAAGTTGTCCAAAGGGACAGCACAATGGAAGTGACCACGACCAGAGGGTGTCCACAGGGAGGGGTGCTATCTCCACTCCCATGGAATCTGGTCATTGACGAACTAATCACAAGGCTTAATAAAACGGGACCCTATACTCAGGGATACGCAGATGATGTGGCAATCCTCATCGTCGGCAAATACCTTGATACTGTCTCCGGACTTATGCAAAAAGTCCTAGACAGAACGATGGTCTGGTGCAACGAAACATGATTGACGGTGAACCCTTATAAAACTAAGCTCATATTGTTTACCACTAAGAGGAAGACAGATGGTTTCGACCCTCCTTTACTGCAAGGCAGGATATTACAGCCATCCCGATCGGTAAAGTACCTCGGAGTTATTTTGGACACCAAACTCAACTGGGGAGAGCATCTTGAGGTTAAAATCAAGAAAGCATGCGCCTCCCTATGGATCTGCAGAAGGGCCATCGGTAAAACCTGGGGACTTCAGCCAAAATCGCTAAAATGGATTTATTCTGCAGTGCTGAAGCCCGCCTTTCTACACTGTTCAATCGTCTGGTGGAAGAAGACAAGGCAGCTTACCGCAAGGTGCAAGCTCAACCACCTACAGAGAATGGCCTGTATGGGAATTACGGGAGCTATGAGAACGACTCCCACCCTGGCCCTTGAAACCCTACTGAGCCTCGCACCACTTTATGTGGAGGTCGAAACTTAAGCTAGGATGGCGGTTTATCGTCTCAAGAGACAGGGACAATGGAGTGACAGGGGAAGTTTCTCTGGTCACAGACAACTATGGACGGAGCTCAGGGAGTCGAACCCCATTTGTGAAATGGGTACAGACGACATGACAGTCGCATTCAACAAAACACCGCCTCTCTTCAAAACCCACTTTCCAACAAGGGAATGGTGGGACAAGGAAGGAGGTAAAGACAATGGAGCATATGTCTGGTTTACAGATGGCTCCAGGAAAGAAGGAAGAGCAGGAGCAGGAATACACTGCCGCCGACCTGACAAAAGGCTCTCAATTTCTCTGGGGGAGCATGCTAGTCTTTCAGGCAGAGGTCTACGCTTTGTTGACCTGTGCCAATATCGCTAAAGATATCTGCCGCAAAGGCAGACAAATTCGCATATGCACCGATAGTCAAGCAGCTTGAAAAGCTCTCACATCCCCATGGTGCAAATCAAGACTACTGCTGGAATGTCGGGAAGCACTGGATACGAGATAGCAGATGAACTGGCTAAGGAAGGCTCGAATGTGATCTAGTTGGACCAGAGCCTTTCATCCCAATTGCACCCTCTTTAGGGATCGCGAAGATCAAAGAGTGGAACCTAGCTCAACACTCAGAGATCTGGAAAAATGTATAGGGGCTCAGGCAAGCCAAGCTCCTAATAAAAGGACCCAGACCGGGACTAGCAAGAAAGCTTCTCTCACTGGATAGAAGACAACTTCGTACGATAGTGAGACTGCTTACTGGACACTATCTAGTTATGAGGCACCTTCATCTCCTGAGAATTACAGACTCGGCGAAATGTAGATGGTGCGAGGAAGAGGACGAAACAACATCACACGTACTCTGCAAGTGTCCCGCCTTGATGAGGACTAGAGTTAGTCATCTGGGCTCACCATTTTTGGAACTAGATGAAGTCAGTGGTATCCCCGTGGAGGACATGTTATCCTTTAGCAGGGCGACTGGTCTCTATGGGTGACCACAGACACGGTGGTTAGCACAATGGACCATTAGGTCTAAGTGCCCTAGGTCCTCCGTAGAGGAACTCCACCAACAATTAATCCAATCTAATCTAATCCCCTATTTGGAGTCACAATAAACTCCCGTTACTATTAATCGGTGTTGGCGGTTCTATTTATTTACAATCCCCCGTACAACACTCCTATAATGGGTGTTGTTGATCCTAACCATCTCATTGGCTTATTAAACAAATGCCCCTGCAAGGACTAAATATACTCCGCTCTTCCGATGCCATATCGGTCGGATGGATGCTTGCAAGCATAAACCTTAATCAAGGATGATGCATACGGTACATGAGTTTTTGGATCATAATAAAGATTCCGACTTGCTTTCTGACTCTTAAAAGGAGACATCGCGTGACTTATGCTCGGAATCCAAACGCGGCAATTATTTTCTGAAACTATAGAGAGAATGCGGGAAAAGTGTCTCGGCTTTCTTTCACATAGGCCCGGGTTCAAGAGAAAAACGCTATTAAAGAATCTTCCTCCGTATAAATTCTTTACTTTTCACGCCTCTCTCAACAGAGGTCGTAGCCTAGTGGGTTGAGCCGCTGAGCCGGCGTCGACTATATTTTCTGCTGTTGTCCCACGGTAGAAGGTGTGGATCTTATCTTCTCTGGTATACGTTTTTGGGCCATGAATGTTCTACTGGTATGCTAGTGGAGTATTTTGTCTCACCTACACACTGAGCCCTAAGGAAACGGGAGACCACGTCTGTTAGGATCCCTCACGAGCAATCCTGCCGATCCGTCCGGCGAACCGGTACGGGCACAGCTGGCCTTTGCCCAGGATCCTACCTAGGCCTACTCACTAGTCCCTAAGAAGTGGATCTGCCCGGTTCCCCTGGAAATGCAAGGAGGTTCACTCCGAAGAGGCTCTCTTCCCAGGTTTGCCGAACAGAACGACCACGGGAGGTGCACGAGTCAGGCACCGTACGGAAGTGAGAAGGAGGGTCTGAGTTAGCCACCCCTTCCGCACGCCCCTTACGTGAACTGATGGGTTTGAGACACTCCACTAAAGACTGAAATTATTGGCCAGAAAGGCCGCTCCAGTTTGCTGGGATTTCTTTCCGCTCCGTGTCCGTCCACGTCCATGATCGTCCAAATC
This sequence comes from Pyrrhosoma nymphula, assembly GCA_963573305.1. Lineage (NCBI taxonomy): Eukaryota > Metazoa > Arthropoda > Insecta > Odonata > Coenagrionidae > Pyrrhosoma > Pyrrhosoma nymphula. The sequence continues at coordinate 153,387,870 of OY754328.1, forward strand.
TCCACGAATCCAAGTTTTCCGAGCCCTTAAAATTTAGTATTTGTTGAGTGATCGGATATAAATCCTGTCTCCGAGTAGGACCGCGCCTTGCCGTGGTGAGAAAACGCGAATGACGCCAACCGTGAGGGGATGTGAGCGGATTTGCAGCTTGCAAGAGATGTTGGATGAAAGTTACCCGTTCTATTTAGAGGTTCGGGTAGACCGGGCCCTGGACGACCGGTTTCCTCTTTAATAGGATTCGATGTAGCAATCCCTAGAAAAAATGTTGTTTCGCGTTTCGTTTTTGCCCCTTGGTCTATTCATGGCTCTGGGGTCGAAAGCTTCCCCTACCCTTCTCACCCATCCTTCTTTCCTTCCTATTCCCGCAGTCATCCCTTTATTCTGGGGTCTAGGCGAGAGCCTGCAGACTAGGGGGGGGGGGGGGCGTGGACCCACGAAACAAGTGTTCTATTTAGAGGATGACAAGCGTTGGCTCGAAGTGCGCGAAAACAGGCGATAATTTTTTGGCTAGAAATCCTCCTTTGCAGGAAAAACCTATCTGACCAATGAAAAAGCAGAACGATTTTTATCTTCCAATATTCCTCTTGAATATGATATTCGCGTTATTGAGGGAAGTCTGTGCAGAATGTCAGCCACCGAACGCATACGACCCGCTAACTCCGACGGTTAACGATCCCAAGAGACTTGGCGCATGTCCCCAGAGAGAGAGAGAGAGAGACGATTGCTTCACCAACCCCGACCAGGTGAGGAAGAACATGGAAGAAGGCGAGGAGCAGTCAGGGAAGAAGCCTCACTGCAAGGATGTAAGGATTTACCCGGCCACAAGGGCTCTTCAGTCACTGGCGGCCATCGAGCACTCTCCATGTGTACGTACATGAAGAAAGAAGAGGAAAACTTGCCTCAAATGGAGAAGAACGCACCAGATTTATATGAGGATTATGTTCCCAGAAAACCACAATACATAAAGTCACCGCGTTAAGAAATCTCGAGTGAAGCCTTCATACACAAATAATCGAAAAACATGTCAAAACTCTTCCGATAAGTTATTGCTGGTAATGCCACAGGTTTACTGCAAAATTGTAGTGATCCTGCATGATAATGAAGTGCCTAACATGGTGTTGCAAGACATTAACTGGTCATAGTTCAATAGCCTTCCATGAACATTATGGAAACTATTTAACGCATCAATAATGCACTCCATTTGCACAAATAACACATTCTATAGGTGAAGCACTGGGTGGCCCATGGGCTGCTGAGTGGAGGGCAGCCATGGAGGAGGAGCTGTCTACCCTCAAGAAGATGAACACTTGGAGCTTAGTTATAAGATTTGATGCGGGGAATGTAATTGGGTATTTGCCCATAAAAGGGATACCCATTGGGAAATTATAAAATTCAAGGCAAGACTTGTTGCACATGGGTTTAGGCAAGTTGCAGGGGTTGACTTTGGGGAGACATTTAGCCCAGCCATGAGGAGAAGATGTCTTAGATTACTTATGGCTGTAGCAATTGAGAAACTATGGGTAATACATCAAGTCGATGTAATATCAGCTTACCTAAACAGCCCATTAGACATCCCTGTGTATATGGAGCAGCCAGGAATGCATTTGGTGGAAGGGAAATGTCCTAAGAATTTTATTTGTAAACTAGAAAAGAGCCTGTATGGTCTCAAGCAGTCGGGTAGGAATTGGAACCATTTCCTACATCACATACAGATTTAAATAAATCTCAAGATGGATTCTGCATCACAGGTTATGTAGTAATATTTGCAGGTGCAGCAATATCCTGGAGGAGCCACAAGCAGAGCTGCACTGGCACCTCTACAACCTAATCAGAATATATGGCTTTGTACGAAGCAAGTACAGAAGTTGCATGGCATTTATAAAAGTATTTTTTTCAGGAATTAGGGGTTGGAGAGTTTGTAGAGAGTCCCATAAAAATATTTGTTGACAACATGGGAGCAATAAAGTTAGCTAAAGGAAAAAATGTCTGTGAAAGAACGAAGCACTTAAGACCTAAGTTCCATTATGTAAAGGAATTAGTGCAAGAAGGGACAATAATTTTGGAGTATGTTCAGTCATCAAATAATTTAGCTGACCTCTTGACCAAAATATTATCAGGTGTCAGGACTTAGATACTCACTCAGAGATTGGGTTTGATTTAAACATTTTTTTTACTACTCATGTACTGCTTTATTTAAACATAAAAGTTTTATTCAGCTGTTGCACGTAATTTTGAGCATTAAGTTTGTTTTACACTATGTGATATTTGGAGTCACTATTAAGAATTTCAGTTGATGTAAAATTTTTAAAGTTGTATGTTAAGGCTGATTTAAATGAATGAGGGGAGGTGTTAGAATAACTAAAAGGTTGCGATCATCTGAATCAGCTACGATTGCGAGTGGCACAGATGGGTACACCATCTAGCGGCAAGGATGTGGAACTAGGTGAACGTTGTCGCTACTTGTTCTTGTACTGAGTGATTATTGAGAGAACGAAAAAAAGTGTGTTCCCGCCAAGCCATGGAAGTGTTTGTTTTCACTCACTCCCTGTTGAAAAAGTGCGTTTCTGGAAGTTTTATGCGTATTTGTTCCCAGAAAATAACTGCTGCTGACAATCACGACTTGGGAGTGGCTAGCAAGGAATTACCCCTACGTACACAAGCTAAGGAGAAATCTATATTCCATCATCCACAGAATGATTGCTTAAAAAGGAACCTGAAATTCAATTTTAGGTGCACATAATTAATTGAAAAAGATGACTTAGATTTCCACTGCCTCATCTAGGCCAGGTACTAAATCAATAAGCAAAAGCACACAGGAATTGCCTGAAATGGTACTGCTCACTTATTGAAAACTAACAGATTTTGACTAGGGAAAGCAAATTTCCAGGTAAGTTATCATTTTCCCTGACTTTTCCAGAGCCATTTTCAATTTTCCTGACTTTTCCAGGTCTGTAGCAACCCTGTTAAGAGAAAACCAAACTGTGTTACACTGGATTGAACAAATGAAGATGTATTTCCATTATTTTAGAAAATGCAATAAATTTCAAAATTTTCTATAGCCCGAGTTCAATGCTTAACATTTCAAACATGAACTATGATCCTTTTGAAAGTAGGTTCACTAACAGTAATATTTCTCATATTCCAAGACTAACAAGAATTGTCACATGCAAGAGAAATATTTTGCCACCCAAATCCAGTGATTTATCCTGAAGACATGATACATAGCAAAATTAGCAGTGAGAAGGAGAGTTTTGCACATTGCTCCAAATAAAAAAATTACTTGTTTTTGTTGCTATTACCATAATTATCTCTTGCGAATGTGAGAATAAGTATAAAATGCAATCATTTACAGATAGCGCTTTGCATTTTCGGGTTCTCCATCCGCGTTCATTGACTATGGCTGACAACGGTCCTGAAAAGAATGTCAGTCAAAAAGGAGGGCATCATGGTCAGCTTCGATGTCGTGTCACTCTTCACCAACATGAATGATCCAGGAATCAGTGGAGATTGTCAGATCACTCACTACCTCCGGTATCCCAGAGGATTTCCCAGAACCAGTGGAACATTGACTGCGAAACTCATTCTTCTTGTGGAATGGAAGCTATTACAAACACAGAGAGGAATCAGCGGTGGGATCACCACTAACACCAGTAGTGGCAAACCTCTACATGGAGAAGTTTGAGAAGGATGCCCTCAATGCCTACGACAAGAAACCAAGACTACGGCTAAGGTGTGTTGATGACACCTTTGTCATCTGGCCACACGGTGCAGAGGAATCAGACAAGTTTCTGAGCTACTTGAATTCGCAACACCGAAACATACATTTCACCATGGAAAAAGAAAATGAAGGAAGATTACCTTTCCTGGATGTAATGGTGGGCAGAAAAAATAATGTGAGCCTAGGTCACGCGGTCCATAAGAAGGCAACACATACCGACCAATATCTCAAAACTGCATCTCATCATCATCCATGCCAGAAGACCTCCGTTGTGACCATTCTAATTCACCGAGCCTACAGTATCTCTGATGCAGAATCATAAAATTCACAAAAGAGACACCTGACCACAGCTCCACTCAGGAACGGCTACAAGAATGCTACGGTCCTCAAAAGAACCGCCAAGGTGAAGAAGAAATTGGACCAGCCTGAGGAACAAAATACCAGTGAGAAGGAGGGATCAACCAAACCAAGGGTACACGTGTGACTATGCCGTTTGTTGCGGGAACATCAGAGAAGATTGCAAGGATCCTGAGAAAACATGACTTTGTCACAAGGTTCAATTGAGTGACCAAAATGGACAACATTATGCCTGGATCCAAGGACCACATTCCTGAGAAGTTATGTGAAGGTGTGTACCAGGTGCCATGCTCCTGCAGAAGATCATACATTGGTGAAACAGGCAGGTCCATGAGAATGAGACTGAAAGAGCATGCAAGGGCAACGAAAAATAAACAGTGCAATCAGTCTGCCATTGCTGAACATGCCTGGTGCAAGCCGGCACATAGAATTAATTTTGACAAGGAAAAACTACCAGCCAACAAGAGCCGCTATTATCCTAGACAAATCAAGGAAGCAATAGAGATCTGCAAATTCCCAGAAAATTTCAACAGACAGTGGTTATCCCCTAAGCAGTTCATGGAAAAGGATCATTTGCTCCGACCAATCGCAGCACAGCATCAGAACAACCAGCCCCATCCATATAAGGCGGCCAAAAACACTTCTTTCACCTTCAACTTGAAGACAAAAGCAGGATGGCTATCAAAACTGTTGTCAGCCAAAGACAACGAATGCGGATGGAGAACCGAAAAATGCAGAGCGCTAATGGACAACCCCGTGAAAACTTACGCAAGAAATTTATGGATACTTAACGATTTATAGGAAAATCATGTAAAATACAATAATTTACAAAGACTTAAGGATTAATACGAAAACCATGTAAAAAAATGTGAAGCCATTCCACCACACACCAGCCATCTGAAGCTCTCATCAAATGCAATTTTCTCATTATTATTGTCTGTCTATGCAGAAAAAGGGGGTATTTTTATGACCAAAGCGCTTAGGAGAATGTAATTCCCAGGTTTCAGTGAAATTGGCTGTTCATGCACCTGGATCTCCCATCTAAGTCAAATGGACTCTCAACAATATTACTTAGAGATCAATAACAAACAATGAATTTTCTTCCACTTTTACAATGCACTACTGTAACTTTTAGGATAGATTCCATGATCTATGATAACATTACGTGCTCATCACAAATGTTTCTACCAGGGTAGAAATCCAATCCCTATGGTTCTACTGTTTAAGTTATTGCTGTCACCTTTATGCTGGGAGTAGTATGAATGCAAACCATAGCTATCAAAATAGACCTTGAGCAGATTACACCCAGAAAAGAATAAAATGACTTTCCTAAACTATATAATAAAAAATGATTGGATTGAAAAATATGTATGTCCTCAGTTCAAGTTGAGCCTATAGGTACAGGTTTGAGGATGCCCTTTAAAATCTTCTCACCTACTAATATAAATTAAACCTCTTACTTTTACTAAAACTTAGGTTGATGGTCACAAACACGCTCATGCATTATTCCTCATGCACAATGTGCCAGATACAATCATCATATGGATGTTACAAATCCTGAGGCCAATTACACCTTTTAAAAAATTTAAATTTTCCCAAATTTTCCCTTCTGTGCAACATAAAAAGTGATTAAATTAGCCAATAAATAAATTGACCAAGTATCACGTAATGATGACGTAAATGTAGTGACATTCAGCTACTCATCTTTGAAGAGGGTCACTGAGATTCTGTTGAACTAGGACAAAATACCACAAGCAGGTGGTGACTGGTGTCCGATGGTGATTATCTTCATCAGATATCGTCATTAAAAAAGTACAAAAATATTGATGAATGCAGCAGAGAGAATGCATGCAACATGTCACAATTTATTTTCGAGAAAGATGGAGATGAAAACAGGGTTGGAAATCTAGCTGCTGAGTAAACAGGTAAACCACCTTCATGAAGCACAAAATTATGAAAAAATAAATATTAGAAGTTACAAAATTATTCACTAGTTCTACACCATACTCTGAGGTGTTGGGAATATCAATTCTGAAACAAAATTAAATACTCTTCCCGAACATTAATTAACAAAAAAGACTAGCAAAAAAAGTATACACAATAGTAACAAGAGTATAATTCAGGTGCATGAAAAAGAAAATATAAGTACAACCTCTGAAAATAATATGCCCATATCTATGAGTTAAATATACAAAATAATCCTATAAATAACAATTAAGACTCCTGGCACATAATATATTGGAACATATTTAAAAGAACTAGGGGAAATCAAAGCATTGTGGATAATTTTTTTTTCTAAATCTCATCGAGGACACAGTTTTTGAAATGTTATCACCACCCTTTTCTGAGTCAGAAAATTCATTTTCCGGTTCTGCATAATTGCTAGCAATCCTTAGTAAACTTCTCAGCTTGACATATTTAACTTTCCTGTACCCCATGCTATTTTTATCCTTCTCTTGACTGGGTTCAGCACTCATCATTAACGATGAATACTCTAAATCTGGGTCAAAGTTCACGCTGAAGCCATGCTTAAAGGTTTCTTCTTTAACCTCAGAAACTAAATTAGCATGACATATGTCTCCTTTGGTATCACTTCCTTTAAAGTCTACAAATACAGTACTTTGTTCTGCACGGTCACAGGATTTTAAAGAACTTCCATCCTCCCTTCCACATTCATCTTCAATCTTGATATTTTCCTCTTTTGGCACACCCTGAGAAGCCAACACAATTATTTGTGACCTATACTTCAGAAAATCATCCAAATGAATATATATCATATCTTTTGACAGGACTTTATCTGAGATCCATGGTATTGGACTGGCAAATTTGCTCAATAAATTGGATATAATATTGACTTTTCCATACAGAGTAGTGTAATTAGAGAGCTGTATGCCTACTTCACACAAATATGACTTAATCGTTGCCTTCCGCATATGCAACTGCTCCAGGTCATAGCTGGTACTTGCAGACTTAAGATCCATCCAGCCATGGATGTTTAAATTCCTCCACACAATATATCCACAAGCAAGAATAAGAATGTGAGGCTGATAGCTGACAGTCATTTGGCAGCCCTGAAGTAGTTGTATAAGCTGTTCCTAGAGAGAGAATAATGAATTATTAAAAATGGGAAATATTCACATGACAAGATGCTCACACTCAACATGCATTTTATCCAAATAAGTTTATCATAAAACCTCAGCATGAATACTTTCACACCTAGCACTAATAAATAGACCTTTCTGGAGGTATAGGTAGCTGATTCAAGGTGAAGTATAAACACAGCCACTTAACACCAAGTTAAGAGGCTGCTTGCCCCAGGGACAATAAGCTAAGGGGAGCCATAAGAAACCTCACTAGCATATTATTAAGCAAAAAGATTTCTATTCCTAGGCAGGGAGGAAGATGCCTTGCTAAAATTTGCTCCAGGGGCTCATGGCCAACAAGATGTCCCAAGATACACTTAAATAAGGGAGGGCCCCCAGAAACAAACCAAGATACAGGGTGAAATATTTCCCATTCATAGTGAGATAAAATACCCAGGTATTTATAAATCAGGGTAAATACCCAAAATTCATAAATATCTGGGAATTTATAATATACATGATAATCATAACCCATATTAGACTAACACCCCATCAGACTTTTATTTTGGTAGGTTTTACCTATCATGTTCTATAAAAAGTATTTTAAAAGAACAAAAACTTAGCCAGTTGGGCCAACACTAAATTATTATTAACTCTTATGGAATTTCAGGAGTGAACTATTAAGTTTAACAATCTTATTTTGAGTCAATTTCTTGACTTGATCACTGAAATATCTATCCCAAGGTCCTCATTACTTCTGCTGCTAGTCATAGAGGAAGAGTTATATTAGTCCAGGAAACAAAAAATTTTCTGAAACAGCAGTCTGTGACCAGAACGCTTGCGAGCAGGTCGTATGTGTTTGTGTCTCTTGCAAGGAGTTTTCTATCACAGTAAAAACGTAGAGATTGCGCTTGATTTTGTGAACTTTTATTTATGATTTCAAAATATGGTCATTAGTATTAGTATTATATGGTATTAGTATTTCTTACTGTAGAGGAATTTAATTTACACACCTATTGATTTTGGGTGAAGTGAAACTTGTGACTTCAAACAGAAATTGAGTGGCCCGGTACCACAGATTTGCATCTTTGGTAGCAGGTACCTCTTTTGGAATTGCAGTTTTCTGTTTTTCCAAAGTAACCTCATATGAGAGGTTTTCCTTTTTCATGTCTGACACCAGCTGAATATCAATAAGCCAGCTGTCCCCAGTTATGTTTCCCCCGGATTTGCGCATGAGTTTAGCTAATTTCATTGTAACATCGTGAGCCTTGTTACTCACCCAAAATGGATCCTCTGGTTTGATTCCCTACGTATACTTCAAAGTTGTAGGAGTAAAATAATTTGCTATCCGCAAGCACAAAAATTTCACGCAATATTTTTCTGGCTTCGATGGAATACAATGGCGGAAACTGCATCACCCTCAAAACACAGCCAGCATCTCATCTACGATGACATTATACCCCAAGGAGTAATGCCTTTTTCTGTAATCGACGGAACTTCCCCAAAATTCTCTAATTGCTGCCAATTTATCTGATAGTGACAATTTATCTCGTGCCAGCTGTATCTATTAAGGAATCATATCATTTCGTTGGAAGGTAATGCGCTCTTACAATAAGTACTCTTCGGCGGAAGTTCTCATATTTTTACAAGTAAACAAAACGATGTCTCTATAATGGCTAATGAAAATCTTAATCTGAATTATCATTGATGTGATTCTGACTACGTAAGGAATGTAGCGTTATCTCGATGGCGCTGATTGGTGGTAGTGCAAATCACCACAACATTTGCTTGATTTGCTTTAATTGTGCGAACAGGTCATAATTAATAACACATATCATTAAATATGTGAAAGTTGCTATGATAAAAAATGCAGTCCATTAACAAATAAGGCTTAGAAAACTGAATGAATAATAATAAATTATGGGTGCAAAAAATCATCGAAATGGGTAATTTCTAAGGGCACATGCAAAATCAGCACATTTTGAAGTTCCTAGCATGCAGCTCGTAAAGTGAATCCATCGTAAAGAGGGGGTCCACTGTACATGAAAAACAGGTTGGCTTTGAATCTTTTATTAAACACAAATCCTAATCTAACCAATGGGTTATGACCACTAGTGTTACACCTTGGCCCCCAGCATACCTACCAATAGCAGAAGTGGCAACAATTCAAGGAGAGTGTATTTCCGTGTGTTCTCTAGCTGAGACCGAAACTTGAAGGTGAGATAAAAAAGATATCCTTCAATAAAAGCATCTCCTATGTCTTTACTCCCATGATATAAAAATCATCGCAGTAGTGGTTTTCTAATTGCTAGATAAACTCACGAACAACATTGTTTACAGAAAATTCATAAAAATTGGTGTTTCTTACTGGATTTTCATGTAATTTTTATATACAAAATGAACGGAAGATATATGAAGATTATGCAGAAATGCTTCATTTATGATGTCCATCAACACTAAGTACTCCATCGTATTTCAAAGTCTGTGCGGCTGGGGGACAACTCCCATTGTATCGACCGCTGAATCACTGGCGCATGCTTGGACTTAGGTGGAAAAGGAGAATTTTTCCCCATGTTGATTCACGTATTTTACATAACATAGCTCCCTTTTTGATGGTCTTTACTTGTACTAATGTTTACCACTGCACAGCGCTAGAAATTTTCTTAAACTATAGAGGCCGCAAATTTAGCATTGTAAAAAATATTATTTAAGAAAGAGATAAAGAAGGAGAAACGTGGAGAATAAGAACTGGGAAATGAATGAAATATTGGAAGAGAAGGATATATATATATAGTTAGGTTCTCCCAAGTGATTGCGAATGTCATCGTTGGGCCATTTTGAAAGGATGGAAGAGTACAGAATCCCAAAATTGTTAATTAACACATTGGACCCGGTGCCCGTAACATATACGGGCACCATTGAAAGACTCAGCGGCCTATGCCCGTAAGGCATACGGGCACAATTTTCCGTGTTTGTATCTCGCGGTCCACGTAAAGTGTGTATGTGTCATTTGCTCAGACTGATGAATTTTTTACGTTATTCTAAAAACTATAAAGTGCTCTTTTGTTTGATGTATTGTACAAAATACTTTATAATTTTTTAATAATAATTTAAAAAATGAGAACATCATGCAAAATAGCCAGTCTGCGGTGGCATACCAAAATATTTTCCTCGGGGTCCAATGTGTTAATAGCAAGATGGAAGGGAGCAGGAGGAGAGGAAAACTAGGCAAAAGATGGAGAGAGAAAGCAAAAAGGAGAGCCGAATGGAGGCATATAATTGAGAAAGCCAAAGCCCACAACGGGCTGTACAGCTGTTGAAGATGAAGAAGACAATTGAAGAGATTCCTTCAGGCGTGACTGTGGAAATACTGAAAATAACTGTAATCAGTATTCCAACTTATTTATTGAAACAACCTACCGCGGTTTCAACGTCTAAGTGTCATTCTCAAGGTTCACAAAGATATGGACAGCAAGTACCAAAGAAGTTGGCTTTAAACACAAAAAAAGTGAGAGGGGGGGTTGAGACATGGTGGGTGCAGGGAGGTTTCATAAATGGTCAAAAAATTGCCTCAGGATAGTAACAGTTTGCTAAGTTATAATCCCTAAACTTTAGACAAATTACTGTTCAATTCCAAAGATATACTTGAATCTTCCTAAAAGAGTGGTGTGTACATCTTCAAGAGCTCTGATTGTAATGGTGCATATATTGGACAGACTGGACGTAAATTTTCAATACGTGTAAATGAACACAAGAGATGTGTAAAAACCAAAGGTGAAAAATAAAATTTTGCCAAACACTTTTTAAAAATTGGACATAGAGCAGATTTCAATTTTAATACATATTTTACATGTTTGTGATGAAAGTTTTAAGCTGTATTTTTTAGAACATTATGAAATTGTAAAACACTCAACATCTCAAAATGTAAATGTTTAAAATTATATGACTGAATTCAAATCATCACCTTATGCGATAAATCCTCTCCCACACCAGCCTTCAGTCCCTTCCCACCCTACTCTCCACTAACCTTCACCCTCTGACGGAACTATTTCTCCACCCTCACCCTCTCCACCCATTCTTTCAGATGACCTCCTTGTTCAAGTCCACTATAAGTGACTCGCCCACCCCAACTGCCCCACCCGTCACCCAGTCCCAAAACCATTTATGACCCCCCCCTCCCACTGTTTTTGTACTTAACCCTGTGACTGCCACGCGAGGGTGTATTTTCGTTTGCAGAATGAGCCAGAAGTGCCAACAACAATATATCATCGTCCATAGGAGACCTTATTAAACAATGTTTTTCTCGTTCGTACTGCTTCTGGTGTGACACTTTAGAAACTATACTGTTTGGTAGCCTAAAACCAATTGACTTTCTTCTAATATTCTGTACTTAGTATTTATTTCGGAGATATTATTTTTGACATGTTCTTCTTTTATGAAACTTGCGAATGATAAATGATCATAACAAAAGACGCTAGGCTTATAAATATCTTCTCTGCTCTGTTGCTTTTCAAGAGATAATTTTTTGCGGACAGTTCCACTGCATATAATAAAGTGTGCAATATACTAAGTACATATAGTTATTTTCATTACACAATGACAAATTCAATAAACTGCTCAGTCCAAAACGAGTCATTAGGGGCTGTCCATAATCCACATAGACATCAAACAGGGTTGGATGGGTACGAGGGTTACCAACAAAGGTCCACGTCGGGGGGTGGGGGGATTGGAAGGATAGCTATGTGAACAATGGTTGACACGACGAGGTGTAAGTCACATTGCCACGGCACACTCAGAGTTGCGGACCGTTGCGAGGAAGTTGTGTCGGTGGTCGGTGCTGCCTGCTTGGTGCCAGCTTAGCACGGCCCAGCTTCTCGGTTTACGCAGACAACAGGGAGGGATGGGGGGGGGGTCTGTATGAAGTCTACGAGTGTCCACGATGGGGGTTCAAAAAGTGGCCTATTTTTGTGTTAGTGGATTATGGACGGGTTGGAAATGGAAAAATTTTAAAAAACACAATAAGCAAAAGCTAAAAGTACATGTGCAATAATAAGTCACGGAATCTAACTATAAAAATCTTAATGTTACGAATTAAACACCTAATATTCCTAAACTACGAAAATAATGGGGAAATGTATTGTGTATCATTGCAATCCAATTTTCAAATATGTAGCACTATTGTTGAGGGCCATTTGCTCAAAATAATACCATATTTCACTTGTCCTTTGTTTACTTCGAGCTCAGTAGATGGCGACACTTGCAAAGGGTTTCCAAACTCAAGCTCTCTTTCTGTTATCTGCTCAGAATTTAGGCACCCAAATCCATGCTCCCTAATGACTAACGAGTTTGGACACAGCATGAGTGTTGAGTAGTAAGCAATTTCTCATACCTATCTGTTTATTATCTTTACTCATTTGTTTTCCCAAGTTGTACCACTCTTCCTGTCCGAACAGCAGTTGTGATTAAATCATTGAAAGGAAAAGATATTATGTATTAGTTAAAGAAAGGGTAATGAATGAATTGTGTGAGGACCAGCAAAGTATAAAAGAATAAGAAAAGGCTGTTATCCGTTCTGATGACAGAAAGGCAAATTGTGTCATTTTACAATGCATTACAGTTCACCATGTGGAAATTGAAAAGGGTGCTAAAACCGCTAAAGATATGATGCAGTCCCTGCTGAATGTTTTTGAAAGAAAAACTCCCATTATGAATATATTCCTCAGAGCAGGACCAAGGCATCCTCCCCGGTGGATTTTTGAGAAGGATGCCTTGGTAGCTTAACTTGTTAAAGCACTCGGCATGAAATCGAGGGATCCGGGTTCGATTCCTGGTCAAGGCAAATCTTTCTTCCTCTGTGGAAAATCACGCTAATGTGCACTTGTGGGTGACTCCGTAAAGATAAATACCGTAGCTAGTCCCAGTACGCTCAAAATTGGTCCCAGGATGAAGCTTCCACAAGAGTTAACTTCAGCCGGGGCATCTCTAGACAAGAGTAAAAGCTTGTTACTTGCTGTTAACATGCCAAAAGAATATGATATGGTTATAACAGCTATAGAAACCATGACAACAGGGGTCACCTTAGAATTCGTCAAGATCAGGATACTTGATGATGAGCTGAAAATGAAAATGAAGATAACTGCACTTTCACAGCCAGTAAGTCGAAATAATGTTTCATTTGTGGAGACCCAAGACACTACAAGACCAACTGCCCAAAAAGACAGGTTAACTTTTAGAAGTACATCTACATCTACATATTACCCCGCAAGCCGCCTCAATAGGCGTGTGGCGGGGGGTGTTAGGACACCAGCCGCTTAAAGATAAAAAGGAAACGCTCTAATGAAATTACGCCTAGCATTTATTGAAGTCCCTTATTGTTCGGGGGAAAAACGAATTCCCATACCTATCCGTTCGGCAAAATATCTCTCTTAATTTATTGTTTCTATCGGACCTGGAAATATAGTGGGGTTCTAATATGATGTTCTCCGTGTCGCTCTGAAAGATATCTATTCTCAATTGTTCAAGCAATCTAAGCCTAGCGCGCAGCCTCCGAGTCTCTAGCGGTTCCCAGCCTAATTCGTTTAACATCTGTGTAACGCTGTCAGTACGCCCGTAGCTGTTTTTGACGAATCGCGCAGCTTTCCTTTGTATTTTATTAAGTTCCCGGACTAAGTCTTTCTGCACCGGATCCCATATGCTCGCTGCATATTCAAGGTGTGGCCGGACGAGTGCGAAATAGCACCTCTCTTTTACTTTTTCATCCGAAAATCTTCCCACAATACGCTTGACGAATCCTAGCTTCTTCAGAGCTCTGCCACAAATATTTCTTATATGTGCTCCCCACGATAGGTCCGAAGTTATCGTAACTCCTAGATACTTCACTTCATCTGTCGCCTTTATGTTAACACCATCCACAGCATATACATGGGAATACCGTATTTACTCGTGTAAGCCGCGCCCTCGTGTATCCCGCGCACCCCCATTTTCGGGCAGGCTCGTGAGGAAAAAAAATATTTTTTTCAAAAAATCAATTTTTTTCCCTTGAGCCTGCATCATTTTGTCATAACATGATTGCACGTTCTTTAATAGAAATTCTGTGCCAAAGTTAAGTGTTGAAGTACATCTTTCTCATGAATTTAATGCGTTACGTTTTAATATCGTCACGATACACAGCCCGTTTTATGGTGCATATTTTTTTCCTAACATCACACAATAATCACAGTTGTATACAATCACATCATTCAGCTCTAAAAATGGAATCTGTTCGAAATGAAATATCAAGCTAAAATAATTGCAGAATTATATACAATTTCAACCCATGATCATTCGATTACGGAAATCCATCGGCGAATCATCAAATAAAAGCAGAATGCCGTCCGTAACTGATAGATGCCTGAAATGTGATACGTTTGGTTAGTCTTCATAGCAGATAAGTGACTCCCAGCGGGCAACGCCCCCCCCCCCCTCCCCCCTACTTTTGGAAGCCACTTGCGAAGTTAGAGCGTGGGAAAGCGATGAGTGAAATGTGATACTTTTGATGAAATGTGATGCTGACTCGAGAAAAAATATCGCTTTACTCCGACCCCCTAACTATGAGCGCCGAGGCGAGGGTGGGGAGAGAGAGAGAGAGTGGTGGTGGGGAGAGGAAGAGGCGGGCCAAGGACGATTAGCCGTTCGCTGGACTGCCGGAAGCGCCAGCACTCGGCGTGAAGGCCTGTGGAAAAAAGCGCTGGACATCCTCTTTGCTTTACACGACTATAGTAATTGTATTAAGCTTACGTACTAACTTGAGGAGTATCCGCATTGAAAGATAAACGATGCAGCTAGAACTTATATCAAAGCTCATTTTCGTATCACTTCTCATAGCCGAGTAGCATTTCCGCGAAATGATCGATTTTAGGCAAGTTAACTAATTTTTTATCCGATGTGGTTGATATCAAGTACGCACAAGTATGTATCAAGCCCTATGGAATAAGTTCTAGCAACATCCTTCCTAACGGAGAAAAAGACAACTTTTACATATACCACTGAATTTATTAAAAACGACCCGGGTTTCGATGTAAGTTCACATCATCATCGCCTGATGATGATGTGAACTTACATCGAAACCCGGGTCGTTTTTAATAAATTCAGTGGTATATGTAAAAGTTGTCTTTTTCTCCGTTACGATGGAATACCACACAGTTAACCTTGAAAATGTAATTGAACATCCTTCCTGCGCCAAACGGTGAAAACAGAATTTCTTTATATATTAGCATGGCGATGTAATAGTCAACGGCCTGAAAATGGATTTCCTGGCGTGGTATCCACTTCCATAAGTAAATGATGCTTCCTATAAAAGGAAGTAAAAACAGATTAGAGTTCCGATTCTCTCTTTGAATGCGCTGATGCACTACGTTATTTATCCCATTTATGTGGCGATGCGTTTCAAAGCTCACTCGGGCGCTACGCAACATAATTTCAGGTTGTGGAAAAATCATGAAGGAGTGCGAAGTCAACTTCACAGCTACCACCGGGGTAAGGGTACAATTTGAATCGACCGAAATAACGGCTCCCTCGTTCGAGCATCGGCCGTATCAATCTAGTGTTGGCTGCCGAGGCCCCTGAAAGGAGGTCCAACCCCTCCCCCACTAGTGAAAGCCACCTGGGTAAAAGCGAAACTGGGCGAGGGTAGATAATAACAGATAAGGTGAAGGAGTGATCCTCTCGGGTTACCCCCTTTTCTTTCCCGCTGAATGAGTCCCTCGCAGATGAATGTCGTCGCGCCCAGAAATAAGGAACGAAGAACTTTTTTCTTGAGGGATCTTCTGGGAAAAACCGGTTTGGACACGCCAATTGTTCAGATCTGACTGAGGTATCACCCTAAAATCTGACAGCTTTATTGTTTCCGGCTGAGTGATTGAGAGGGATAGCTGGATGGAAGGACTGCCTGTAAGGCAATTTCCACAAACCCTGGGAAGGATATTTTACCATTCGTCACGATAACCTGAATAGAGCCTCGTATTGCAGGTAATAATTATTATCACAAAACGATTGAATGAATGGAATCATGCCTCTATTTGATGCGAAGGCAGCTTGACACATGGAAGTCGATTTCCATTGAAATGTAAAGAGAAGCAATATCTCCAAATATCAGGGCATCTTTCGGCTTTCGTCTTACTTTCGAATCATCCGTAAAAATTTATGACGCTAGTAAACAATTAACTTTGCAAATTGATATATCGAGATAATATTGTTAAAATTCGTCGCGGCAAAGAGGGGTAGTACCAATCCGCGAGTTGCTGCACGCCACACCGCCAGCTGCAACGGCAAAATAACTTATCCGGTGGCGTCAAATTTGACATTACTTCACACGTTTGAATTTTTTGATTGGATATGTATGTTCGTAAGTCAGATGATCATAAGGCGAGGACTTACTGTATTCACTTTGGACAAACTAACGGCAGGAACTTAAGGTAAAATGGTGCGCGGCTTACATGAAAATCTAGAGGATTCGTGTAAGCCGCGCACCCCCATTTTTTCACCGGCATTTTCGGAAAAAAGGTGCGCGGCTTACACGAGTAAATACGGTATGTGCCGCTGTATATGAAAGCAGATGGTACATTGGCTGTGTAGTTCAAACAAATGAAGAAAGAGAAATTCTAGTGAACTTCACTACACCATGACTCTTAAATTCACTTCTAAAGACCGATGGCTCAAAATGATATGTCATGCTTTCTTCTTGAGAGCTAATATGTAGCAACAATGAAGTCTCTGAAAATTGAGAAACCCTTCAAAGCCATTTTTGTGTAACACACTTGATGGCAATTGCCACATGTAAGACTTTGCCTAAGGGAAAGTCTTACGTGTGGCTGAAACGTTCTGACAAATGCTGGATACCCTCAACAGACATGTTGATGTCAGTAAGAGTGCCAAAAACCATTACAGGAAGGCAGCACACCTTGCCCCACATCATAATTATTAAATTCCTTCGTAATTAAAAGAAAGATGAACTATCTTATCTTTATTTCTTTCTTCTTGCATCAACAATTAACCCTTTTCTTTCTTTCTTAATGTAATTAGATACGAAACAACTTAAAGATCGCGCCAAAAACAAATGAGCGATGATATTTCCGAGTGCGCATCATGTTTGCGTATGTTAAGTTGCTCACCTCACTTTCAACACTCCCCCTCAAGTTAACATACAAAATTATTTCAGTGTTTTCAAACAAATTACAAACAGTTATCACTCATTGAACAATAGCACACAAAATATAAGATTAATGAAATGAATCTGACAACACAAATACAATGAAAAACACCTTAGAACCAACTAAAACATGATTAAGTTCAAAAGGTTAAAATTTAACATATTCTTCAACACTCAATCACGCCTAACATAGAACGAAGATGTTTGAAACGAATGAATGTTAAGAGCTTTTGTCAGAATATCAGCCTTCTGTAGTTCACTAGGAACGTACACCACTGAAATTTCACCTTTATGGTATAAGTCTTTCACATACTGATATTTGACATCAATGTGTTTTTGTCTTTTGGTTTCCCACTTGGCCAGTGCATGAATGCAGGACTGGTTGTCTTCAAATATTGGTACAGGATTTACTACCATAACATTCATATCTGTGAGAATTCCCTTGATCCACGTCAGCTCCATTGCAGCAGTTGCCAGGGAGATGTACTCAGCTTCTGTCGATGAGGCAGCGACAACGGTTTGTTTTCTGGTTGCCCAAAAAACATTAGAGCCAAACACTTCACTAAGGAAGCCTGAGGTTGACTTTCGGTCCTCAGTGTCTCCAGCCCAGTCAGCATCAGCATACACTTGTAATGGGAGGGCTTGAGACTCTTTCTTGTAGTGTAGTCCCAGATTGGCAGTTCCCTTGAGATTCTTTTGGCACCTAGCCATTGAGCTTCAGTGGCATTAGACTGGAATCTACTGAAAATATTTACAGCTGCACTAATATTAGGACGAGAAGTAATCATCAGGTACATGAGACAACCTATGAGTTCTTGATAGGGCTTTTCAGACAGTATGCAGTTTCCGGCCAGCTCTATTGGAGGATAAGCTTCCATGGGAGTTCTTACTGCATGGCAATTCTCCATCTGAAACTTTGACAATAGCCTTTGAACATATGCTTTTTGAGATAAAAACATACCTTGTTCTGTTCTCACAACATTGATGCCAAGAAAATATTTCAAGGCACCCAAGGTTTTGGTTTTGAAATTAAATTTCAGTTTGTTCTTGACAGACTCAATCGAATTTCTACAGTTTCCCGCGACAATGATGTTGTCCACATAAACAAGTAAATACATGACTGCTTCCTTATTCTTCTGTACATACAGACAGGTGTCATGCTTTGACCGAACAAATCCCAGGCCTCTGACACATTCGTCAAATTTCTTATTCCAGGCGTGAGGAGCTTGTTTCAGGCCATAGAGTTTTTTCCAGTTTGCATACAAGACTAGAATCAGATGCACATCCAGGGGGCTGGGACATGTAGATTTCCTCAGTAAGGTTGCCATGAAGAAATGCACTCTTGACATCTAACTGATCTGCAATCAAAGATTTATGATTGATGACAGACAACAGGGTTCTTACAGTGACAATCTTTGCTACTGGTGCATAGGTTTCATCATAATCAATTCCTTTAGTCTGTTGGAAACCTTTGACCACTAATCTGGCTTTGTAGCTTTCTACTTCCCCTTTTTCATTTGTCTTGACTCTGAAAAACCAAGGACTTTCTTTCCTTCAGGCAGTTCTGTTAACTTCCAAGTTTTATTCTCTTCTAATGCCTTTAATTCTTCTTGAATAGCCTTCTTCCACTCCTCTTTGTCCCTTCTATTTTCAATTTCCTCTATAGTGGAAGGCACATCTTCTACATAAGGCATTGACAGAGCTGCAAAGTCTTCCAAATACTTTGGTTTGTTTCTAGCACGTACAGATCTTCTGAGACTTTCCGTTTCATCTTCTTCAGCTTCAGTTTCTTTAAAGCTTTTTTCTTCTGATTCATCTGCGTCTTGTTCTAAATTCCAAGAAGACTCTTCTTGTTTCTCATCAGTCTTGTAGAGTTTGGTTTCATCAAATATTATGTCTCTTCCAGCAGTTATCTTGCCTTCACTCGGAGACCATAGCCTATAGCCATTAGGACAGTAGCCCACCAAGTAATACTTTTTGTGTCCTAGATTCCATTTTACTAGTCAGCAATTCCTTGGGGGTTTTCAAATAGGAAAGACAACCAAATACACGAATTTTTCCAAGGTTAGGTTTCTTGCCTATCCACATTTCAGCTGGTACTTTATCCTTTAAGGCAGATGTGGGACATCTATTCAATATATATACAGCTGCCAGCACAGCTTCAGGCCATAAATTCTTGGGTAGTCCAGAACTCAAAATCATGCATCTTGCCCTTTCCAGTAATGTTCTGTTGAACCTTTCGGCTACTCCATTCTGTTCTGGGGTGTAGCGAATGGTATATTCCACTTGGACTCCCTTTTCTTCAAAATATTCCTTCATTTCAGTGGACACATATTCTCCTCCATTGTCACAGCGAAATCTACTAATATTTAAATTGAAATGAGATGTGGCCATGGCTTCATAGATTTTGAAATACTTGAATACTTCACTCTTCCCTTGCAATACATAAATTACAGTGAAGTGAGTATAGTCATCAACAAAGGTCAGTATATACTTTCCTTCATTGTAAGCCATTGGCTTGATTGGGCCACAAACATCACTGTGTATCAATTGGAGTGGTCTGGTTGCTCTTGTTCTTTCTTGATGGTGTGGTTGCTTTGTCTGTTTCCCTTCAATACATGTTTCACATCTTTCCTTGGGTTGTTCATCAGTAATTCCATCCACTAATTTCTTCAGCTTTTGAAGACCAGACTGAGAAATATGGCCAAGTCGCTTGTGCCATAAGTCCTCTGCTGAAGCACTTAGGTAAGCAGTGGAATTTCTCTTCATCTGCAAGCAATACATCTTTCCAACCCTGATTCCCTCTATGACAATTTTCCCATTCATTTGAACTTGCACCTTTTCATCTCCGAAAATAATTTTGAAGCCTTGTCTTTCCAAGGTGCTGATGGACAAAAGATTAACTCCCAGGTCAGGTACATAAAGAACATTATTCATATTTATTGGTGTTCCTTTGTCATTTTCCAGTTTTATGTTGCCTTTTCCTAAGCATTTCATATTTACACCTTTCTTGGCGATTTGAATGATGGTTGGAGTCTCAAAGGACTTAAAATTAAGTGTAGTAATTCCTTCTGATAAGTTTGGTGATCAGATGCTCCAGAGTCAGCATACCAAATAATATTCCCATTCTCAGCACATTCTATACTTTTCAGGGCAGTAATTTCTTTCACAAGACATTCATCACTTTTCAGAGCTTCCAATCTGTTACACTGAAAACTGTAGCCAAAACAATCAGAGTCTTCCTCCTGATTACATTCCTGTTCACTTACTTGTGCTTCTTTTCGATACAGCTTAGGACAGTCAGAACGCCAATGTCCTAATTTACCACAGTTATGACAGGGAAATTTGTTAACTGGAGAAGCATTACTTGATGAATTTGATGCTTCACTCTGCTTATTCCCTCTTCCAATTCCACGGTTACTTATTCTTCCTCTCCCCCTGAAACCACCTCTTCCTCTGTGACTAGAGTTCGAGGCAAATACTACTTGAGGCTGGG
The DNA here is from genome assembly GCA_963573305.1 of Pyrrhosoma nymphula. Lineage (NCBI taxonomy): Eukaryota > Metazoa > Arthropoda > Insecta > Odonata > Coenagrionidae > Pyrrhosoma > Pyrrhosoma nymphula. The sequence continues at coordinate 153,408,710 of OY754328.1, forward strand.
AATTCTGTTTTGGTTTCTGGGTTCACAGAGCTATTTTGCTGCTTTCTTCCAGGAGCCTACTTTTAACAAAAGATACAGTTATATTTCCTGAGCAAATCGTTTCAATGGCAGTACTTACTCCATCATATTCTACTGGCATTGTCATTAGTAGATAGACACATTTTTCCTCTTCATTGAGCTTAGTTCCGGCTGATTCTAATTTCCTCAATAGCTTGTCTATTTTTAAGAAGTGGTCATTGATTCCTTCTTGAGATGGTTTGAACTTCGATGCTGGTGACAAAAGTTGCTTCATTACGGTTATCCTGGAGGTTATACTTTTCCTTTGATAAGTTTCCTCGTAAACTTTCCAAATATCATACGCCGTATCTTTTCCCATCGCATAGCCCAGGTGACTCTCTGCAATTTTGGTGATGATCGTGTTCTTGCATTTTTTGTCTTTCTTAAGCAACGTTTTATTTCTTTCCATTCGAGCCGTTTTCTGTGATGGCGATTCCTTTCCCTGCTCTTCTTCCAGTATGATACGATTCAAGGCTACATCCAAAAGTTCCTTTTCATCAAGCAGACATTCCATTCTGTATTTCCAATTTTCATAATTTGTGCCATCGAACAAGGGAATTTTATATCGTTCTTCTTGGTTTTCCATCGTGATTACTCTTAATATTCCGATGTATATGTCTTTTCTAGTTAGTGGCGATGTCCTGGGCCCATAACCTATTAAATTCCTTCGTAATTAAAAGAAAGATGACCTATCTTATCTTTATTTCTTTCTTCTTGCATCAACAATTAACCCTTTTCTTTCTTTCTTAATGTAATTAGATACGAAACAACTTAAAGATCGCGCCAAAAACAAATGAGCGATGATATTTCCGAGTGCGCATCATGTTTGCGTATGTTAAGTTGCTCACCTCACTTTCAACAATAATTACTGCTACTGAGAAGGTCTGGAATGATTACCTTGAGGCTTAGTGGATAAAGGTGTGCAGTATCCAAAAATGGATGCTGTTTTTTCTCACTTGCAATGACATCATGATTTCACATATTTACTGGTATGTTAGCATTTTAGTCTCTTGGAACTTTAGGGTAATATCAAAATTGATTGGCTGGACAGTTAAAAGAATGATATGTGTTCCGAGGAAATTTAACACTCACATCCAACATACCTTAAAGTGGAAGCCCTGAAACATAGGTGTTGTAGGCAACCATTTTACGTGCATTATTTAAATAAATTATGGAGACATTATCAATCATGGGAGTAACTTCAGATTTGAATTCACTTAAATAAGAAAATGTTATTTTAAAAAATTCCATCTCCTACTTTGTGCCCCTTTTTTGTCATTAGAAGTTGAAACAAACCATTTTGCAACAAAAAAAAATTAGCGGGGTGGTAGTTTTCAGTTAATTTATCAATTAAGCTCTAAATGGGCCCAAACTTCATGCCAATTTAAAGTTGCCAATATTTTCAATGCTTACTCCAATTTTAATGGCTATGATGTGTTAACCCTTAACGTGACGTGCGGTCTGAGAGACAGCTGCATTTTTTAAATTATGAATATTTTCAAACTGTAATTTTCAAAACGTCTGTCATTTTTGTTACCTTCTTATTTTTGTCTAATGAGGATGTAGCATTCTTAGAATTTGATGTATTTATTCTGTATTTCTGTAAAAAGGCAACTTAATTTGATGAGCGGACTGTGAGACCTCACGCCATTAAATTGGAAAATCACTGAACGTTTATGTTGATGGATATGATTCCGAAAATGGTTAAAAATACAAACCTAAGTGATTGAACAAGTATAAAAATAAACAATTCCTTTTTCAGTCATTTGTTAGCCACGCAATGTGGATAATTTACTTATTATTTTTATGAAAATATGTTCAGTAAGATAGAATGGATACTCAAGTCGATGCTGAGGGCGCTCGCAAAATAAAAAATCCTGTTTTTTGGAAATATCACGCTCCCAGTTCTATGAATGTGAAATGCGTCATAGTTTATTAACAATTATAAAAAAGCGATTTATTGGCTGTTTTTTATGTCATTGTGACTGCATCCTGAAAAGCAATCCGGAGGTCACACACACTGGAAGAATGAATGATCACTTTGAATCCCGAAACGGTGGGCGCCCATGCTTTGCGTTTGTTCCCTTCTTTATGAAATTGACCTCTCGTCAAGTCTTTGGGTTCGGCGCAACAAAGCTAAAGAGTTTTATGTTATTAGAAGTGATCACGATACGAATACTGATGATCGTGAAGGAGATAGTACAGATGAGGAAGGAAGTGATGTAGTGAAAGATTTACCCAGGCAAAGGGAAAATACTTTTTGCAAAGAAATCTGAATATTTTAAAAATTAAAATTATGAAAGGGAAAGCAGGTATGAGCTTCAAAATTTAGATTTGATATAATTGAAAGCCTTTCTTGGTCTTTTAGCTTATTCTGCGGTTTTCAAATCAAATAATGAAGACATATGCAGTATTTTTTCCAAAGATGGCACTGGCAGAGAAATTTTCCGATCAGTAATGTCTGGACAATGATTTACTCTACTTCTCACGAGTCACCGTTTCGATAACCATGCGGACAGAAAGGCTCGATCCAAAACTGACCTGGTAGCTCCAAATTCCATTTTATTACGTCGCTAATAAAAAATTCCAACGCTGCTATTCGTTGGGCAAAGCAACTTGTATTGATGAAATGTTAATTCCCTTCAGGGGTCCATACAGCTTCAAAATGTACATTCCCAGAAAACTGGCAAAGTATGGTTTGAAAATGATGTGCTTGAATGACGCCACAAGCAGTTATCTGTATAATGCATAATTGTACGCTGGAAAAGACACTGATGGGATCGGTCTGTCAGAGAAAGGCCATAAGTCATCGAAACCAACTCCATCAGATCGTCTCCCTGAGACAATCATGGGGTCCCATAGAAACATCACTGCGAATAATTGGTTCACGTCTATTTTGCTCGTAGAAAAGTTAAAAGCGGAAGGACTGACATACAGTTATAAAAAATAATAGAGGAATCCCGGAAATACCTAGTGTTTTCGGGTCATCCAAAGGGTGTAAAGTGGGTTCTTCACTACACGGATTCTCACCCAACGTGACTCTAGTTTTCCATGTTCCGAAGAGAAATAAGGCTGTTTGTTTGGTTTCCGCAATGCACCACAGGGAGAGCGACGACATTGAGTCAGGAAAACCAGAAATAATTGCATTTTATTACATGACTAAGGGTGGCGTAGATACATGATACACACATCGCTACTCACTGGGTTTTCAGGACGAAACAAGATGGGTTGGAAAAGGCGAGACTGGTGGCAAAAGGTTACCAAGAGGAGACTTTACAGAATGTCTATTCTCCAATTGCAAGAATACCCACAATCAGAATGATGCTGTCACAAGCTCTTCAAAACAACTGGAACGTCAGGCAACTTGACATTCCAACAGCCTTTTTAAAGGGGGACTTGGATAGTAATGCTTACATAAAAATCTCCCATGACATTAGCGTATATAAGGGGAATGCACTTAAGTAAAATAAAGCTCTGTATGGTCTGTAAGAGGCACCCAGGAAGTGTAGCGAGAGGTTTCATTACTTTGTAGAAGAAAATGGACTAAAGCGTTCAGGTAACCACTTTTGTTTTTATTTTGGTGACAAGTTTGGCTCTTGATTTGGGTGGATATCATTTTGATAACTGGTGAGAATTGTGAGAATGTGATTCAGTCCCTAAAGTTAGAATTTAATGCAAAAGATTTAGGTAAACTCAGACATTTTCTTTGAACTGAAAGTTTGCCAAGTGAGGGTAAAATTCAGATTTCCCATAGTGCATATATTGAAAGGGTGTTGTCTCGGTTTAAAATGAGTGAATATAAAGTGACAGCGACCTTCATGGAACCTAATTTAAGTAGACATAAGTGCAGAGAGAATCAATGTGCCTCATAGAGAATTGATTGGTGCTACATAATGTATGTTGTTACAGTCAGTAAGATATAGCTCATTCATCATCATTTTTGAGCAGATTTTTAGACAAACAAAGTAAACGAAATTCTGCATGAAAGAGAATTCTGAGATATCTCAAAAGCACAAAAAACTTTATGCTGACATACACTAAAACATCAGCTGAGAATACCAATAGTATTGTTGCTTATTCTGATGTTGAATGGGGTGGTGATCATTTCGATAAGTGAGAGCGGTTCTATAGTGTTCTTTGGTAAGAATCTAGTATGCTGCACTTCAAGAAAGCAGTCATCTGTAGCACTATCAACAGCTGAGGTCAAATACATCGCCTGTGCAGCAGCAGCTTCCGAGATGATTAACATCAATGGAGTGTTACAAGATTTATGTCCTAAAAAGTGTCCAGTGCCAATGAGTGTGTGTTTTGATGATCAATCTACGATTACGTAATTTGAGTCAAGGTAGATGAGCTCTACGGCCTCTATAGATTTAACAGATAAATATTTCTCCAATGGCCGTAAAATATATGCACCACTCGTCAAAAAAAAAAAAATTAAATACTTACTGTGTTGGTTTGCGGGAATGAGGTTCCACAACAGGGACCAACCACAGCCTCTCCACCAGAATACCCTCCTGTGGTAGTTTACGGGAAAATAATTTCCTCGCCAGGTACTACCACAGACACACACACACAACCCAATTGGAATCATTTGTAGGCTAATGAGACCTAGCTAAGGATTCCTGGGTTATAACCTGGGATCCTTCGGAGAGCTGTAGTGGCTCTACTAAGGCTGCCAAGTTATTAACACAACCACACACGCAATCACACAAAACACTCACTCACACACACAGCAGGGCCCCAGATTTCTGGAAGAACAGCTCAAAAAGAGCGTTGTCAAAAAGAAAAACAACAAACAGGGAACGAGGGTGAAATTCGTATACGCGTATTATTTGTAGGCTAATGAGACCTTAGCTAGGTCTCATTAGCCTACAAAGGATTCCAATTGGGTTGTGTGTGTGTGTCTGTGGTAGTCCCTGGCGAGGAAATTATTTTCCCGTAAACTACCACAGGAGGGTATTCTGGTGGAGAGGCTGTGGTTGGTCCCTGTTGTGGAACCTCATTCCCGCAAACCAACACAGTAAGTATTTAATTTTTTTTTTTTTTGACGAGTGGTGCATATATTTTACGGCCATTGGAGAAATATTTTCTCTGTTTAACGTAATTTGAGAGTTATGAAAATAGCAAAAGATCAAAACACATAGACATTAAAGCTCATTTAATACAGTATATCATATAAAAATATCATAGTGTTCAAGTATGTGAGAAGTGAAGAAAACATTGCTGACCTATTGACAAAGTCATTAACTCGAGTGAAATTTAACAAATTTCCTCAAAGTGTATTGAGGTGAATCTAACTTTCATCATCTCATTCTCTACTCAAAAGCTAAATATTTTCTGATTGGATATTTTGAAAGATATAGGATATTTTTTTTGAAAAAGTTTATTTTATTGAGTTGACATATTTACTGAATTGTCTATACATATGTTGTATTTCAGATTACATGCAAAGTGACGTTTATTCATGATTTATTTTGTTTGATGATATGGTATACCATGTTGTATTTCTTGTGTTTTGCAATATTTGGGAGTTGGGTCAATTAACAACTTAATTGTTCAGGCCTAATGTTAGTCCAAAAAAAATTATTTAGAAGGGGGGTGTCAGAATTTAATTTTGCCTCACGCTATACCAGACAGATGTCACCCTTATACCGAAACTTTCTGTGTTTTCTGTACCAGGCGTGAACTATAGAGTTAGTTATGTTCACACTTTCACATTGAAATGAGCATTGTTACTTGCAACCTTATCAAACCCCAGTTACGACAATAAAAACAGGATTCCAATGAAAAATATTCCTCTTACCGTTTTGTTGAGGAGAAGGTCAAATCTTCTCTTTTCATCACTACCTCCAAATTTAGCTTGGTTAAAGATGAGATGAGTTAACTTTTCCACACTGAAAGCATTGCCATGAGCAGATGGACCAATTCTTTTCACTAATCCCTTCATCACCTTGCCAACTGAATAATGAGAGATCTGCAACATGATACAACAGAGGGAACAATAAACAAAAGAGATCCATCAATGAACCAAACCTTAATTGTGAATGTCTTAAACATGAGTTGAAGTTAGTCCCCCATTGAAAATTTAGAATGGCAAAATTGGGCAAAATGAAAATGTACCCATGATATAATTATATTTTTGTAAATTGTAAATTTCAAACAGGATTGACCCTAAATCATCATGTCCAAAACAATGACTAATACTTGGAATCATTTAATGCTCATCAGCTTATATACAGTTTCTTATTCACTTTCCATGCCACCTAAACTTTATTTCAAACAGCTTTGTGCTTCGTGATGCCAAGTGGGGGAGGAAGCTCGCAGCAAATGACTTGCGAATGGGAAAAGAGTGGGCAGGGGGTGTCCTCCGGAGAGTTCAGTTGCCCTCAAGCCTCAGTTGTGTTCACTTTGGGCTCTTTTGTACTGTGTTGCTAAATGCCCTACCCTTCACTAGACCCATCGGAATCCATGAGGCTTTCACTCACCCACTCACTCTCACAACACATTTAGCAATGACTACAAGAGCTCCCACTCCTAGGGAGTGGAGGCGCTCGGTCTTCGTGGAACCACCCAAAGCTGAAGCACAAATATATAAAAAATGAACTTAGTAGGTCTGCTGCGATTGGGATAGGGGGTATAATGAACTATTGATACGAGTTAAATGAGACATTTGCAATCACAATTAGGCATTTGGTCTTTCTCATTCCTTCATGAAAATCAAGAGGCTAATTTGCAGTAGGCTTTTGCCACACTTGACAGGCCATTGCTAGAATGCCGAATGAGTTCAAAATCAGCTTTTTAAGAATTATATCAAATTGGAGTTATCTTTGTTTTTTAATGTCCAAAAAAATAAGGGAATCAGTGATACAATGAAATGCCCCAAATTAGATGGGAAACTATTGTAACAAAAAACAAATTCGGCTTACACTGCTTTACTTATAAAAAATTATTACCGAATTATTCTGAATGCTGAATTATCATTTTCGTCAGCAACTGCAAAGATTTACTGCTCATTATTCCAATGACATCATTAGGGTTCAATCATTATCCCTAGCCATAAGTACTTCTATAAAACTTTTGAGTTCTGCAAGTCAAGCGTGAATTTATCAACTGTTAATGACTGCAATCAGTTCACATGAGGAAGACATGTGGATGCTCAAATCTTAATGGGAATGGAACATTTCAGGAATTTCAAGGTGAATCATTCTACCGTTCTTTCATACCCTCAACACATACTGGAATGCAAACAAAATTGTGCATTCGAATACGAAGTTTAGCAAATATTCCCAAAAATATTAAGAATTAGCTCATTACCCCTCCTAAAGTAGAAGAAAATATGGGCAAAGCTGACGTGAATCTGTAGTGAGATAATCTAGGATGATGGTTCCTTTGAATACTTCAAGAATGATATGGAATATATTTCCTCGCGTGGACATCAAGAGTAAATGTATAAACAGCAAGATAGTTTATACAACAGTGAAGAGCATAATCGCGCGATGGAATTAAAAAAACGGGTCACAACAGTGTCCATCACTGAACTCTGTATGAGGAAAGACTGGTTAAGCATACCAACCTGAAGATAATTGGATATGTACTTAATGGTAACTGGTATGTCATGACGTTTCATTGCCAAGTAAACACTTGCTCCCACAGAACAGCGTCTGTCGTAGTTCTTAGAGTACTGCAAAAAATGCACTGCCAACTCTCTTGCAGCAATAGGAAGGTTCAGCCTATCCATTAACTGGCACATGGTTTCTTGACTCTCTAAAAAGCACTGAAAGGAGTGTGTTAGATTCAGCATCTTTAATCAAGTCAGGTTCACATAGCGATCCACTTAACAGTATTGAAAAATGGTATAGCATAACATATCATAAAAACATTTCCACCTTTAACTTGGGATTCAGGAGACGCCCATTTTTAGAGGGTATGTGTTTCCTTTGATAAGGAAATAGCACTTCTCGCGTTCCGGGTTCAAAGACGTCCTGGACAAGTGATTCACATTCAATTACGGTTCCACATTGTTCGCAAACGTTATGCTCCTATAATAGATAAAAATTATATGTATATAGCATTAGGAAATAATATGTTCCTTAATGGCGAACGCATTTTACATTACTTACCATTCCATGGTGAGCATCAAAGAGCATACCAACGTGACCGCAGGCCGGGCAATTCATCGTTAGCTCTTGAGGGACGCCTAACTGGTTTAATTTATTATCCAGGCGTTGCAAAAATATTATTTTAAATTGTATCCCGAGAAGAAGCTAAACGCCATATATTCTAGAATACCTTTTTTCGGTCTGAATAATACTTCTAATTGAATGACAGACTTCAGGTTCTGAAATTTCTCTTCAATAAATCATTTCAACCAGGTTCACAATAAAAGGACCAATAATTAACTCATCATTCCTTGCTAATCATCCTTAACACCTGGAACACGCTAAACACTAACAAAGATTAAAACCATGAACATGTATAACCATAACATGTTCGTGATTAAAACACTAACTTTGCTAAAGTTGCTAAACATGAAGCCCGCGGTCGCACGCCGCACGATCTTCGCCTTTCGACCAGCACCACCTGCGGCAAGGAAGAGAATCATGGGGCCATTCGCGGTAGGTTGAAACATGAATGTCATCACTGTCTCATTGCGATGACTTAAAAACTCTTATCCTCAAAATCAAACCTCTACCTCATAAAAATTCATTTCCATAGTGCATAGCTTTATCACTAAGAGACACTTTATCGCAAAGAGTCCTGGTTATGCTGGTGTCAAATTCATGAATTCTTTACCAAAAAACCTGAAGGAAATACGTAGTTTCCACTCCTTCAAAACTCAACTCTATAATTTTCTTTGTAATCATCAGTGTTACACCATTGATGAATTTATGTCACTTTCACATAAAAAATGAATTTCCATTTTTTATTATTTAAATACACTGTTCATTATGTTGTAACACTTGGTTTATCTCTTAATGTTCTTGTATACATATTCTTTGTATAATTTTTATGTAATGATTTGCAGTTATATATATTGTGCTGTCTGTAAAAAGGCAAAATGACATGTTCCATACTTGTGAAAAACTTGTCCATTAGGAACCAATAAAGTATTACTATTATTACTAATGGAAAATAACCAACTCCTCTGAATCTTTTACATTACCTATACACGTTTCATGTAAAGCATTTCTTTACAGCTCTAAAATATTTTTGCCAAGTTAGCAGCAAGAACAAACCTGCAAATGCTCAATCATAGCAATTAGTAGTGGGCTCCGTCGGTACTTATGAATACATATTCGGTACTATTCGTTCCTCTGTGTACATTAACTTTACTGGTTATTTGTTGCATAATCTTCGCTCATTGCTCTTCTGTTCCTTTCCATCACAAACATGGCATCCAAAAGTTTTTGACATGGATATCCTATACTAATACATAAAGATCTTAAGGTATCTGCCTCTTACTCAATCATGCAAACTTCTGAAACTGATTACTTGGAAATTTTGCATGTGGGTAATTAAGTGCACTGGGACGAACATGCTATATTTCAATTTCCTCAGGGACCCAATGACAGCTAAACGGGCCCATAGATTTTACTCCCATACGAAAAGCATTGGAATCAGGGCAGAGGGTGATTATTTTTGCTTTTTTTAACTACTTGCACTCCTGATACAGAGCTGAAATTTTCACTATCAGATGACTGAAAGAACAATGTGTTTAATCCTTGCATTTGATTGTTTTATATTTTGTCGTTGCTTAAAAATTAGGCTTTCAATTCCAAAATTGCCAATTCCTCCTTTTTCAACAAAGGCATATATCTGGCCATCCTTATGAGTTACGTAATAAGCCCCCAGATTAACAGATATGAAAGGGATATTTCGCCCACGCCTTTTATGGATTACATTATATTGAATACATAATTGAAGCAAATTTCAGGGAGATTTCAGTTTGGGTATTTTATTACCCCCTCTCTATGTGCATTTAACGGCTTTTACAGAGTATCTGCATTTAGCACATTATGTTGATTCTTATATGTAATTAGGGCCAATTGGTATGCATAGTATAACCCTTACTAGAATAGAATTTTCCACACTGCAATAAATCTACATATCACACCTGTTAAACCTCAACACAGTCCTTAAGAGCTCAAGAGGGATTGTTGGAGTTCCAATGAGCTTTAAGTTCCTAAATCACTGCTTTCTATTTAACCTCAAAATGAATGAAGTAATGAGCCATTGGATGATGAAGTCAACTTAACCATTTCAAGATGGCGGAATTCTCTCCTATGCATGTCTTCTGAACTGAGTACCAAGAGACTCTTCCTTCCTCTCTGTACGGACCATTTTTGTGAGGCATCCGTGGAGAAAGTTCTCGCAGGTATGCACTCACACTCAGGTCCTACCTTTTTCGGCCCCTCTTAGCGGGGACCTCGCCACTAGCTCAGACTTGGGGGCAATGATGCTCAACGCATGGCAGGTTTACAACCTTCTCAGCAGCATGGATTCGGCGTCAACTAATTGTTAATTTATTGGTTTTACTAGATGTATATTTGTCGCTTTCTCTCAAATTGTAGACTCTGAAGTGAATTCCTTGTTTTTTACTGTATATTTACAAAATTTAAATGAGATTCTATCATCAATATTAATGGATGTATTGCATTAACTAATTCCTATGCAAAACACCTTGACTCATATCTTGAAATCAATATACCAGTTAATATTGATGGTAGAATTACGCTTAAAAATTGTAAACACTCACCATAAAACAAGGTGTTCAATTCTGATTATACATTTTTTGCCAAAGCAACAAATATTTATTTAGCAAAATCACTGAACAAACAATCATATGACCATGGACCCCCACCACAAAGAGGGTGCTAATGCGAGGAAGGGTCCAGGTACCTGCTCCCAGATTCCGAGGGAAAGGCCTGACCCTCCCTGCGTTGGGTTCCGAAACGTAGAAGCTGTGTACCTGCGAGTGCCAGAAAGGGGGGAAAGCATAGCGTCGCAGATATGCGACGGTCGTTCATTTGCGCAGGGAAAATCTCCAATCGCATATTTTTTAAGTTCCTCTTCCTGGTCAGGAAATCTACTGTTGTATATTTCTGACTTTCGTAGCGAAAGGGTTAAATGATGATCAATTTTATTACTGCAAATAAGTTTTTTTTTTTAATTTATTACCAACAAATACACATAGACATAAGAAGTGCACAAAATGAGACAAGTATTGTAAATTGCAACACTCTTCTTCATGACATAAATACTAGACACAACATGGAACAAGGTATAACTTATCCGCAGTAACATTATCAATCCATTTTATTCTGGTGGTACATACTATCCAAAGTGGGACCCACAAGCCCCATCATTTCAGCATCTACATTCCCTAAAGCCCAGTGGTGATCACATATTTCCAAGGCTTCCCATTCTGCTTTAAAAGCAGCTTTAGGATCTGGAGGCATTGCCATAGCCGCTCCAGACATTTGATCTTGAATGTGACGTGCTTGATCAGCAGCTATGTAAAAGAAAAAAAAATTAGAGGTATTCCCTCCGAGCCAAAAGTATAACACTGGCATGACTAAATTGGTATTAATTACAATGAAATGGGTACAGAAAAGTTTATAATATGAACTAAAATCATTCATACCAAAACTACAAATTATTTATGATCACATTATAAGTATAATGGGCCAGGTTAAGTGAGATTGAAAAATACAATACAGCTGAGGCTAAACATAATCTAAAGAAGCACATATGTATGTATCTATGCCAATACATTTTTTTAAAATCAAGAAATCCATCTCCATATTGAAGAGATAGCTTAGATACCTCAGTTAACTCATTAAAAATTGTGTGGGAATAAACAATCTATTTTTGAAAAAATCCACAGTGGACTGACTATAAACCTAAAATATAAGTTCTTTTATATTGCTCGCACAACATATTAATGTTGCATGCTTTCAGCTAGTGTCAAGATTAAGTCACAATTAGTGTAGTGCCCTCTGTTGGCGATCTTGCCATGAATAATTGAAAATAAATGATGGTCAATAAATGTGAAATATGGAGGTGTGCCATTAATTCAACTCGACTCCAGGTGCAAGAAAAGTTAAAAGGAAAGAACTCAAAATACAACAAATTGGTGACAATGGCTTTGTCCCATCCATATTTAAATCCATTCCACAGCTATTACATATCCATGGATGAAGAAAGCAAACCTTTATGTACCAGGTAGTACTGATGTTCTGGACATTTATTTAAACATTGTTGGGGAAGAATAGGAAAGGCTGGATGAGGTGGCTGTGGAAGTTGAATATGTGACGCCAGTGGGCACAACTACTGCAGACTCATTGCTTCAACTTAAGGCTTCATTCAACAAGTGGTTTCTTCCTCAGGCAAATATCCCCTAGGAAAGACAAGTGTTTCAGATTATGTTGCCAAATACAAGTGAAACCATGGATGAATTTGTCTGTTGCTTGCGGATCCAAGCGTCTCTTAGAGATTTTGGAGAAGAGATAGATTAGCAAATAAGAGATAAGAATACCTATCTCCGAGTGCATGTGGCCAGGACTGGAGAGGGATGCTTACAAGAAGGCCTTAGTGAGGGGAAATTATCTGTTGTTAAAGGCTGTACAGAATATGGCACAATTACAACAGCAGTTACAGATAACAAATGGAGAAGCTCAGAGACAGTAAATACGTTAAGGGTAGGAAACATTCAGAGAAAATGACAAGATGAAAGTATGAAATTTAAGAATCATACGAGTCATTGTTGTGGTAAAAGGGGATATATTAGTAGTGATAACAACTTCCCAGCATAGAATTAAAATTGCAAAAAGTGTGAATAAAAGGGCCATTAAAATAAAACTTTTGCAGAATAAAAAGAACAGAAGACAGCAAACATAGGGTGGCCGAGTATGTAATGTATCAGAAGGGATTCTTGGAGAGAAAGTGAAAGATATAGAGCCATCTTGTGATATAGAGGGGTATCTGTTTGGCACTAAACATTTTGCTATTGCAATGCAACCGAACTGTTGACAATAGATGCAGGGGAGTTCCACTAGATATTCAGGGTCTAGAGTCAACGTGATCACAATAAAGGACTGGGAGAACCTCAAGCAGAGCTAAGTGAAATGCCTACCTAAGAAAATGACAAGATTGTTTGCTTGTTGACATTAGGAGATTGTAAGAACTTTTCCGGTGGAGGTGAAGGCTGCTAATGGAGCTGAATTGCCACAGGAGGTATTTATTATGTCTAGAGGGTAAGGATTGCAATTGTTGGCGAAAGAAACAGCAGTACAATTGAGAGTTGCACAAATAGGACTGCAAGTGAGAGCTGTTTCAACAGAAACAAGAGTTGATAGGTTTTCCTGTGTGCTTAAGGGAGCAAGGAAATTAAAAGACATCCAACTTAAGATCCCTATAAATCCTGAAGTGCCATATGTTGCACAACCACTACAAAGGATTCTATTCAATTTGCTTGCACACTGTGAAAAGAGCATACAGGAATTGCTTACATGGGGTATCATCGAGAAAGTGGAGAGGTCAACAACATGAATGTCTCCTGCACACCTGGTACCAAAGAAGGATTGAGGTTGGTAGAGAGAGTAGTGGACATGTGTTAAGTGAATCTGGCTGTTCTCTGTGAAAGGTATGTAAATAATTCCTACAATTAATGAATTTCTCCTTCATAAAATCGTTGCTCCAATGTTCAAAGGCTGTTTTGGTGTAGTAAACTTTGGATGATTTATTAGTGCAAGGAAAAAGAAAGGAGGAACATGATATGAAAGTGAGCAGTCCTGCATCGAATCAAGGAGAAAGGACTCTTTCTAAAGAAAAGAGAAAATTTGCCATCCAAGAAGGAGAATCTGTAGGTCACAAGATAACAAGTGAAGAGTACAAACCAACAATTGATAGTAGAGAAGAAATACTGAATTTCAGGGAAACTGAGATGCAGTCTGAAGTTTGAAGCTTCTTAGGCTTGGTAAATTTCTCCTTGAAGTTCATTCTGGGCTATGCAACTCTAATAAAGCCACTGAGCAAGCTCACAATAAAGGGTGAGCCATTTGCATGGGGATCACAACAAGCAGAGATGTATAGGCAGCTCAAGGAACATATAATACAACCCATGATGTAGGGATTTTAATACTAAGATGCCCCTAGAACTTTGGTTGCAGATGCAAATATAGTGGCCATAGGAGCAGTTCTCCTACAGCAGCGAAGTGGTGAGCCAAGAGTCCTCAGCTACGGAAGTAAGGCATTGATAGATGTTGAATGCCAATATTCACAGACAGAGCAAGAAGCTGACACTAACTTAGGCTGGTGAGAAATTGTCATTGTTTCTAATAAACAAGGAATTCACACTTATCACTGATCATCACCCATTACAAACCAAATTTGAACCAACTTCATGTCCATGTGCACAAGTGGAAATATGAGTTTTATGTCTTCAACCACATAATTCAAATTGATTTTTGAGCTTGGACATACATATATTTCAGACTTTGTCTCGACTCCTAGACTTGAGCAGGAAAGAGGCCGTGTCATTTAATGAAGAGGGTGAACTCAATATTTTCAGGCATAACTTTGTGAAAAGACATTAAGGCTAAATCAGTACATAATAACTTTGTAATTTTTACAATGGTTTTTCTTTTAAGACTTTCATTTATTTTCTTGAGCAAGTCAAATATCCAGGGTAAAGGCATAAAATTCACCTGTGGAAAGAAAAGCAACAACAGTATAAACTTCCTGCATATCACGATTTCAGCCACTCGTAAAGACTAATAATTTTCCATCCATTGAAAAGAAACCACTACAGACCATGTCATCCCTTCTGACTTCTGCCACCATCCATCTCAAAAGATGCCCACATTCCATTTTATGTTGAATAGATTGCTTAACATATCACTCTCCATAAACAACTTTGCCAGGGAACTCAGCATAATAAATACAATTGCAGTGAAAAATGGATCCAGAGAATTAGTCATTCAGAAAATGCTCTATAGTAAACGCTCCACCAGGGCACAAAAACTCATATATGGGGAAATCCACGTAACTTGAGCTACCTATGTTACTCTAATTTAATTTTTGACTAATTTATTTTTTATTTTTTTTATTTATTTCACCAACCTGAATACAAACCATGTCCTGGGAGGAGAAAAATCCTCCCCAGGGGGGACTCAAACCTGCGACCTTTGGGTTGGCAGGCGAGGACACTACCCCGCCGCCACCGAGGCCGACTAACCCATAAATTTCAAGCTGAGACCATATGTAATTTAAAATTATGTAATTTTATAAGCGTACAACAATTTTCAAAGTTTTGCGTTGCTAATTAACTGAATTATGGTACATTATACCAGAAAAATTCCCTAATTTGTCAATTTTAATATTGTTACTGGGAAAAAATAAATTAATATTTTCACTATAACTTTTGCAGCATTTCATCAATTGATTTGATTTTTTCTGTAATAATATTTCATAGTTTCAGGTATTACATATTCGTATCTACTTTCATTGATGTGCCTCTAAAATTGAAGGTACAGTAGAAGCTCCATATAACGAGTAGGGCATATAACGAGAAGCTCGAATTTGCAAGTGATGGCCACAGAACGATTTATAACCCTATGATTTTCATGTAGAACAAATTGGAATTAGCGACGACAACAACCAGCCTCCACTGGGGTCGTTTACTACTACGAGTAAATGTCTGCTTCAATCTCAGCAAACATGCACAAACTTGTGCTCTGTCATTGGAATTATATGGCTAGCGGTATTTTTTCCGCACAATTTGACGTTTAAATGCTCATTTAGGACATTCACGGCATGCCTGTATTCACACAAATAAATTTCTCGTAAGTCCGTGGATTTCTTTGTTCATTTCTCACCCTCACGCATTTTTATTAATTTCAGTCCAACTGATACAGCATCGTGGCTGGGAAATGAAATTCATTGGATCTGAAAACTAAAATACGAATTATTAATGAATTCGAAAGTGGTGATGGGTACAAAAGCGAGATTGAGAGGCGATTTGGTATATCTTCCTCAACCTTATTCACAATTCTGAAGAATAAGGAAAAATTTGGCATGGCAGTGCTTCAAGAAGGACGTCCAAGTGGCCAGGAGAACATACGCAGTTAAGCAGTTATTAATATTTAAAAAAATTGCGTTAAAAATATTTTTCATTGAGGTAATGATGATAAGAAAACAATCTTTAAAAATTTAAACAATAGAAACCGTGAAAAATAAAGTAAAAAAATATGCTGACTGTTGGGAAGGAACACAAAACTTTTGCAGTTGCAGTCGACCGCCTTTCCCACTGGGCTAACGCCGCCATGTAGGGAATGGCATTCAACAAGGCTTATATACCGCGACATGATTTTTACGATTCATAATTGCTTTTTTCTCGAAAATTGACGGGAGGTGCGTCGTCTCCCTTCGGCATATTAAATTAATAGCCACGAACTACGAATCAGAAAATTTGAGCTCGACTGGCCACCCGACGGTTGTGTATTCCCCTTGTAAGTGAGAGGCTCAAAATTGACAAGTTTAAATGTTCCGAAGTTTAATACGTTAATTGTTATGAAATCCGATTCCCTATATTTTTAGTTGTCTACGTATTGTATTGTCTTTTGTAATTGTTTCTAAGAGTATTAATATTGAAAACAGGTCAAGAATTATTCATTTCGATGTGCACGAAAGGTACGTACTATAAATCATATGTCTATCTTGCAGCAGGGAGTGTAGTCAGTATTCATGGTATTCATTATCAACAAGTTCCCACTGCTGCCACCAGATGTAAGTACGGCAGAAAATATTCCATGTATCGTGATGGAATTCATTTCAGAACTTACAACCTTCGGAACTTTCTGTCTCACGCTCAAAACTCACAGCAGAAACAAATTACGTATATTTACTATGGAATGTATAAAAAATAGTGAATCATAAAAATGTTAATGTGCCCTGCCACCTTGCGGCCGCAACGTACACTATCGTTAGAAAAATATGTGTTTCGCGGGAGCCGTTACCGTATTCGTTAGATGTAAAAAGTTTTACGTCTTATCTAAATGCAGTCGATCCTTGAAAGTCCGCGTTGTGTTCCCGCTCCACCCTTACAACAGTCATATGTGGACTTGTATGTAAGAATTATGTTTCCATAAATTCAAGAGAGTATTCCACGCATAATTATTGTAATAATAACACAAACGACAATATTCTGTTAAGGGCAAATCAAAAATACTGGTGATATTGGGCCCTATGATTCCGAAAAACCGAAGTCAGCTGTTTTCTGAGGCGATCTTACAGACGTTGGAGTCCTCTTCTTTATTTCCACTTTCAACTGGAGAAGATAGCAGCCCAGTGCTTGTGTGGAACGAAATCCCTGTAGGTCATATCTTGGTTATTAATTTATGTAGCATTTTCGCAAATTTTTATTAATAGAACTTTCTCCGAACCATATATCCATTTTCATACACTTTTTAGAGAGGTAGGAGGTATGAAATTTTTTCTCATTTTCGAAGTGTTTGCAGTTTTTAGTCTGTTGAATTGCTAATACTTGCAGCCGCGACATATTTGGCACACCCAAAACATCACGGCAATAACAATACTGCAATGCGTAGTACAGTACCTGTGTCTTGAAGTATCAAAATTTGACGTTTAATATTCCAGTGTATGACATCTAACATGGAATTTGATGTCATCGAAAGTGAATACGATCATAAGTAATAGAAGTGTTCAACAAAATGATTTTTACTAGCTATCTCAACAGAATGTTTTCGCCACTCACCAAAACTTTCCACAATAATGGCTAAATTAGAGGAACAGCTGTAGGAATTGACTGTGGAGTGATTATTTAATCATCTTCGGTATTAACGAGAGTTCTATTAAGCGAGTGATTTTTCAGATCCAGAGAGCTCTCACTACATTGAGCTTCTACTGTATTTATTCGAGTTAGAATTCGTGTTACTGCATTTGTATCAATAGGAAAATCTTTTGGCTTAATCGCTCTAAATTTTTCAGCATTGATATTTTTACACTGTTTATGAATAAATCGTGTGTAAGACATTCATAGAAAGAATTTGAAACCTTTTGAAGAAGTGTGTCTCAATATTGAAGCATCATTTATGGCTAATTTTTGAAATATCTCTAGGCATAACTGAGAATTAATATTGACTATCCACGCTGGCACAATCACTTAATATGTGTAACTGATGTATTAACTTAAGTTATTGTTAGAGTCTGTACTACTGCACATTCCTGGAAAGTTCTAAGTGTAGGAATAAAATACTAGTGTAACTGTCAATGAAGCAAAAATCTAGAAAACATCCATAAAAATAAATTAATTAGAAAAAAACCAATTTATGGAAATTAGATAGATTAAATTGACAAAAAACTATGTAACTAATCATTTTTTATGTATTTTGGACCTTTTTTAAGACATTTGAACTACACAATTAGTTGATTGAATTGAATTAAAAGCCTGTGATAATCTTCGATGTGGTAAAAAATTGTATAAACATGTAATTTTCACATTTTTTTCTTTTTCGAACTAGTCTAATGTATAGCTATATTATATACAGGGTGTTTCTTAGGGAAATGTACATATTTAAGGAGGAGGTAGGGAAGACAATCTAAAGCATTTTTTGCCCTATGAACAAGAGGTCGCAACTCCTTAGTTACCGAGCTATGGCAACGCAAGCATTTAGTGAGAATCATCCTACAGTTACCATGAAAATGCTAAAAAAGAAGTGGATTACACCTATGATTTTGAAGTAAAATTGTCTATGTCTATTTGAATTTTTTTAAGATCTTCATCTTTCTTTTCCTGCCAACAGGTATGCTAAATGCTTCCAATTGTCAAGTTGGTAACCAAAGTTACAAAAACAATTATTCATTAAAGCATTACTTTATGGGATAACTTTTTCATGATGGGAGATACAATAAAGGCATCAGATATTTAAAATTTATTACCTTGTACTATGGGGGAAAAAAGTTTCCCAACAAACAGAGTGTCACCACTATCGCTCTTGGGGAAAAATCGCTTTCCTTTCTGATGGCATATTATTCTTAGGTCTCGGCCACGACGAGGGAAATTCAAACACAGTAAGATGATGGACTAATCGTCTGAATCGGTGATGGATTACCAGCTGCTCGCATGACCCGAGTGTGTTTCGCACTGGCCCCAAGAACGGAGGTTCATTAGATAACCTTGAATGCATTTGAAACGTTTCTTTGAATTCTCTCGTACGCCTCAACTAAAACCAGGTAGCAATAAACAGTTTTACTTAAGCAAAACTCCGTAGATAAGACGACAGGCAGCTTATCATTAAAAGAGTAATGGCAGTTGATTGGTAGGTTATGTGGAATGTGTATTTGAATGCATTTGCTTATGAAGACACTATTTTTCTGTGATAACTTCCAGAGATATTCAAAACATTCCATTAAGTAAAGGAGAGAGGGGATGAATTGATGAGACAGTTGAATTGTCTCAACTTCGCTCAAATATTGAGTGCAATGGATTTGAATAGAAAGACAGTATAAAGCTGGCTAAAATGCTAGAGGGGGGGATGAGATGATGACAACACGACAAAGAAGCGAAGACCAAGATGGACGTCTCGAGATGATGATGGCAGCATTCGTTAGCATCCTGCTGACAACTCTCTTACTGTTGGCGGGGTGGCCGTGATAAAGAGGACATTAAACTTAAAAGCACCTGTATGATGAGAAGCTGCCTCCATGAAGCAGGTATGAGAAGTTCCAGTCCAGCAAGAAAGCCAGAAATTAGCTAAACTAATTTAACGGTGAGTTTAGAATTCGGTCATTCATAATAGAAACATATTAGAATATCGTAGCTTTCATCAATGATTAAACATTAGAAGTGTTGATTATGGACATATTAAGCAATTGAGAACATGCAATTGTTGGTAAACATAACTGTATTCATTGATAATACTTTTTGGAACATTTCCCTATTTAGAAAAAAGTTATATTCCTCCTGTTTGTCACGTATCACCCATAAAACAACTAGGAAAAATAGATCTGGGCATATATGTCTGCATTTTTGGAGAGCTATTTCTGCAGTCAGGCCGGGACTGCTGTTGAGAACACCACCTCGAGTGACATCTAAGGATTACCTACGCCCAAATCTTTTGTATTTTCATCACTTCCTTACATAAATGACGTAGTACCGTAATGAGAAGAAATAATATATGTTCAGGACACCTGTCCCATCCACAGTGCATGAAACTCAGGAGATTTTTCGAGGAGAATTCACACAGTACAGCGTAACCCTTCCCTCCAAACTCAGTACCTGAATCCAATAGAAAATATTTGAGACTTAATGGTCAAGGAATGGCAGAATGCTAAAGGAAAGAACCAAGAGACACTGAAAGGTCACATCTAGGAGATATGGGCATCTTTGGGTAGCGCCCTATATTATTTCAATATTAAAGAGGATCAATGAGACAAAGACTTCAAGGAGTCATTGATTGTGATGTGGGTGAAATTAAATATTGTTTAATAGTCAAATATGATTTAAAACATTTGTTAGGACTTCTACTGTGCATCTCCATTTTCAGTGGCCAGAAAATTTGTTTCCTTTGCATTTCTTTATGAAGTTGACAGATAATTTGACCAACACTACGTCTACCAAGAATTTATTTATTCTCTTTGCGTTCATTTAAAATTAATTACTTTAAAATAATGTAAAAACATTAATTTACTAATACTACGGTATTAAAAAAAGTAACTCTTCCATCTTGAATAAATGCCTTCAATATTTTTTTCAATAGGCTGGAATGTAATTTAATAACTCCAGTTACATAATTGAAAGCTGTTTTGTACTCCACCTAGTAGCTTAAATAGTTCAACATTTCAAAAAGGCAATCAATCATAAGGAAAATGTAGGTAATATCTATCTTACTTAGTATCTTTTGTCTTTTTTATTTGCATATTTATTAATTAATTAGTACATATTTGCATATAAAAAGCTTTTTTAATTGCCTATTCATTGAAAATCTACCGCCATGCTTGAAATATGCATTGAACATACGTTTGTATTCACGATTAAAAGAGGAAACTCTTATTCATTGCGATGTTCTTTAAATGTCACAGGTTATAAGGATAGTAGACTGCGGGTGAATCCCAGGACCTTGCTATAGAGTGAGAATTGGAGCGAAGCCAAGAAGAAAAGGAGAGGAAAGAGAAAGAATGCAGAGGAAGCTACAGCAATAACAAGAGCGTTCAATGATATGTTTTGAATGCATACATGGCTGTCTAATGCACCTCAATTTGGAAGCCAATGTCAATAACACTCGGGGAAGGCAAGCGGCCAGTGATCCGCCACTGGCTTCGACAATGAGTCCATCACTTTACTGCATTCAAACTTCCCTCATTGTTGCCTAGGAATAGTATGCCATAAGAGAGAAAGCCGATTTTTCTCCAGAGTGATAGTGGCGATCCTCCGTTTGTTGGGAAACCTTTTTCTCCCATAGTATGTACCTACTTTCTAAAACTGGTATGTAGTTTTATTATCCTATCACATGTATTAGCGGAGATATGGCATCAAAAGTGATACTGTTGCACGAGCTCGACGGCTCTCTCCCCATCATGGAACTGACATTCATTAAATTAAATGAAATTAAAACAATCAAGAGAAATGAAATTTCTAAACAATTCGGATGATTAATAATCAGGGCCAATTCATAAATGATTTTCATTATTAAATGGAGAAGAGATCATAGATAACGTTATATTTAGTCACCACTGGGTAATTGAAAGTATTCTTGTTGCAGTTGTTTGAAAACAATCCTTTCGAGAATCTAATTTTAATTCGTGAATGTCATGAGAGTATATATCTTTTAATCAATCAATTGCAATGATAATTATTGAGTACGCAGTTGATGAGATGACAGATTACATCCAGTGCCATTGCAACAAACTCACTCCAACCTCAGAGGCAAAAGTAAAATTTGAAGAATTTAGACTCTGAGACCTCGGACAGCAAGTCTGTGCCTAACCGTACCCAATCCAACCCCAGAGCACACTTCATTTTGTTGAGTGACGACGGAGGGGGAACGATTAGGATGGCACCATAATTTTGACAGGACATCAGTTGCCTCATATTCTATGGAAAATCTTACTTATGAAAATAAGGCTTGCTGTTGAAAATGCAAAAAAACCTATTTATCTTTTTATTAATGCAACAACGCTGCAAACAAAAATGAACACTTTTTAAAGTTTTTCTTACTAAGTTAAAATATATTTTTTTAAATTAAAATTTAATTTAGATAAAATTTTACTTTAAGAGGTGTAACTTAATGGAATAGTTAAATAAAACCAAGGATTAAATAGACAAGAATAACTGGTATTGATAAGCTATGTGCAGGGAGTGTAAGGCATACAGGGAGATCATTCAACCTAAGAACTCGATAATTTGACACCAAAACGCACCTATACTATCAAATAATTAAATCTAGACACAAGAGACATTTGTGGAATGGGCAAATCGATAAATCCTATTTCGCGGAACACCTGTGAAAATGTGACCACAAAAGTGACTTTGTGCTAGAAATTCTTCACCTAGTAGGAAAAGGACACAGGATAAACTTGCTGGAGCAGTTGGAGATAAGGAAACACATGAAAGAAGTGCACATCTTGAACGAGAATATTTTCAAAAAATTTTCCCCTCGTCGATGTCCCACTGTCTTTAATCTAGACCCTTCCCATCTTGGCCAAAAACCTTCCTGAATTGCTGTCCCCCTGCCATGAGGTCCACTTCTTACCCAAAGTCCACCTAATGCAACCACTTCTTCACCACCCACTTCCAAAAACTTCCCTCCCCTTACCCCACCTCCCCCTTTCATCCATTCTCTGCCTTCCTCCTCCCATTACCTTCCTCTTCCCCCACCCTCCCAGTTATGGATATGTATTCCGTACCGGACTTGAAAAATTACCAGAGGATGTCGCCTATGGGATGAAACCAGTCATCTTGAAATAAGAACCATTGTGAAAATTACAAGGTTATTAATAATTCAGTCATTATGAAGAAGGGATGATTAGACAAATAATGGAAGCTTCCATACCATCTGTACAGAAACTGTCAGAAATAGAAAGTGATGATGAATTACAATCATTAATTAACTCTTCCAACTGGGAACTGGACTAAAAGTCAAAAGTTACTATCAAATAATTAAACCTGTGCTTTATCTAGTTGATGATGTATTGTTACGAAGCACAAGATTAGTTCTTAAGTCCTCAGAGGCAAGAGCTCTAGAGTTAGCGCATGGGGGCATCTTGGCATGACAGCCATTAAGTGAGTGCTGAAGTGTTATGGTCAGGGCTGGATCACTAGTGAGATGTAGCTGAATGCCTATAGGTGTCAGCATGGTAGTCACGCTTCGAGCGCCTCTGGTGGCATGGAATATTCTGTGCGCGCTTTTTAAATGTTGTCAAAAGCAACATAGCTGTTTACTTGCGGTACATATTTACAAGTACGAGTGAACCTAGTGCACATTCGAGTATTAAAATGCCTTTTGCAGGTGTTTGTTGCATAGCTGCACGGTGTGGAAATGTTCAAAGATGCTGTAGAACTGGAGTAAATATATATTTCTTTCGCTTCCCCACAAATTCATGGTATGTAATCTAGCAGAAAATGATAGCGGATACCTATACAACGGTAATTTATTTATTTTAACATTGGCAGTTAACCATGTTCTTATTTAGTATGCATAGTAAAACTCCAATTATCTGGATCGCTTTTAGGAGGAAAAAACCCTTGAAAATCGGCTTATTACAGTCACGGCAATAGGCTATTCGAAACGTGTATTGTATCTTTTATACCGTTGAATTTGTTTGACAGTCATTGGTTACAGAATATACATTTCTTTAGCATTCTTAGATCAATTCAAACCAAATACATTAAGAAGTTTCCATAGAAATTACCTTCTTTGTGAATTATCCATATATCTGGATATTTGATTATCCGGATGGGGTCCGGTCCCAATGGATCCGGATAATTGGAGTTGTACTGTATGTATAAATGTGTTTCATATATATTTTGCATAAAAACTTTTATCTTTGACCTAACTTGTATTAATTGACAGCAGATAAAAATTATTAAGCTTGCAGGTATGACTATACCATCATATAGTTGTTTGATTCTTCATTTATGAAATGGGTAGCTCCTCCCCAAGCTAACTTAACAATCAAATAACAAACAATTACTGAGTCTGGCGTTCATGTCATTGATTTAAGAAGTATGTATGGTTTTCAATCTGCAATCAATGTTGATGCAGGAAAAATTCCTACATCGCTGGAAATTCTTAATTGTAGACAACTTAACAAGCAAATCAACCTGTCCATGTTTTGCATTTGATTGTTATCCCTTTTACTATTTTCTTTTCATTCAGAAAAACTTGGGGTGAATTCACAATGAATAATGATCCAATCAACAATTTCCAAGAACGTAAATTCATCCTACATTCATTCACATTTTGTTAATTTTCCAATTGATAGCCAGGAAAACATGAGTTACAACTTTTGATATAAACACTTCTATGATGTGTATCCTATATAATTTTAAATATAGCCATCCATCAATCACTAATTTCACTTTAATACCTTATTCCTCATGAAGTCGTCTTCAACCATTAATTCTGATTGTCATGTTCGGCCATTATGTAAACAATCGATAGTCTCAGCAACTGTCGATTGCAAGCTCAAAGCAACATTTGGAGCCAGATGTCTCTAGCATCGAAGGAGAGGATGAAACATATTCTATGGGATCAAATTGAAGTGAGTGGGCCCTGGTGGTGGTGTTCACTAGACAGGGACATGGAAATGTGAGTAACAACATGCAAGGGATGCCAGTTAATTGCTTTTCCTGATCCACTAGAAGAAGTGACCAGAATATCACTTCTGACTAGAGCTTGGAAAAATGTGGCTGCAGATGTTTCAGGGCTGTTACCATCAGATGACTACATATATAGTAATTGTTGTGGACTATTATTGAACTATTGCTTGTGGTTGTGGACTACTATGAAGTAGAATATAATAGAATATTTTATTTGTCCAAAGATTATAACTATGGGAAATACATATTATAATATAGGACATGTCATTTTCATAATAAAAATGTGGCTATAACAAACACTCCAATGGCTGAGAAAGTCATTGAACAATTTACATTGCTATTCACATGATATCGTAGTTTTGAAGTATTAATTACAGTTAATGGCCTTCCATGTAAAGAAAAGCGTCAAAAATTTTTACTAGGTTAAATATTTAGCATAAGTTCTCTGCTGCTTTGTGGCCAAAAGAGTTGGATAGATATATAGAGATAGATAGATAGATAGAGACCTGAAACAAAGAGTTGGATAGATATTTGTTTGCTTATAGGTCAACTCATTATTCTGTCATGGGGGTAGCACCTGTTGAGTTAATGTTTGGATGTCCAGTAAGGCCAAAAGTCCCAGAACTCAAGAGGTATTGCCAGATGAAGCACTCTGGAACAGACATATCCAAAGGCAAGATATATGCAGACTAATGTAGAAGAGTGAGGGAGTCTACCATAAGAGTGGGAGACAGCTAACCGCAACCTTTAGTCCAGAACCATTGACCATGATCAAGCGCTGTGGAACTATGATCACCACTGCAATTGCAATAACTACTGTATTGAGCCAATTATGAGCCGAATGCATCATTCTTCAAGACAGTAATGGAAAGCCCACCGGCCCTGGTACCAGAAGCCATTCCGGAATCACCCTCAAATAATCAAGTTTCCTGTTGCAGATTAATCTATTTCAGGGAAAGCAGCCAGAGATAGAGGGAGCTGTTATTCCAGAATGAGCCATACAACCCAAGTAAATGTCTGGGCCAGAGAAAGTTGCTGTAGCTGCTAGGAGAAGTGAATGGACAAGACATCAGCCAGCTTGGCTTGCAGATTTTTTTTAAATTAATAAACTGCATATGTAGCATGAGATTTTACACACAGAATGTTTCCATTTTCATTATGATTCATGAATTCATGGAGGCCATTTTATTTCGGAAGTTTATTTTGGAGAAGAAATTGATTTGTTTATGCATTGAAATGTTTTGTACATATACATATATTAAAATTTGTTCATCGCATTAAATCAACCATTTGAAAAAGGGAAGGGACCAGTGGCAGATAAAGATCTTGTTTTGGGGGGGAGGTGAATTACTATTGCTAGCGAGTATCTGGGGGATATGAAATTTTTCCAATTGTACCGGGAATTATGCCCCCCCTCCCAATAACCCCCTTGGAGATTGAATGCAGTTTAAGCCTATTATAACCAGAGGCAATCAAAACAATACATAACAAAGAGTTGGAACTACATATTCACACTAGGGATGGGACGTGAAAACGTCTGGAGGCGTGTGCACATTTTCTTTTTCTTGCAAAATAATACACGTTAGCATCGCCTGCCTTTGATCACGAATTACCACCAAAAACCTCCCCCCCCTCCCCCAGTCACTTAATATTGAGTCAAGGTGAATCGTTATAAATCACTGTGTACGGTATTTCCTGGCATCTGGATCACAGTCGGTGACTACTGTCACCTCTTACTCCCTGTGACAGTTTGACCTTAGCAGGCTGCTGTTCTGCAAGCAGCGGTGCGGGACTCTAATACTCTTGGCATACATACTTATAGGCCCTACACAGAACGGAATGTGGGGTCAGAGACTAACTATCTCGTATGCGCCGGGACAGGTAAGACGTGTACATGCCTGAATAACAAGCGAGTATACGTTTACTGCAATACACGCTTTCGCCCATCCCTAATTCACACCCATACGGTCAATCAAAAACCCTCCCACAATCCCCTTAATCTGCCACTGGAAGGGACTTAGTGCCCTTCGTTGATTTTCTTGCCATGGATAATTGAAAATAAATGATGGTCAACATACATACAATGTAGAAATGTGTCACTAATAATTTCCAACCCCAGTCGCAACAGAAATTAAACAGAAAGAATCCAAAATGCTATAATGAGTATGAACACACAACTCTGTAATTAAAAATGTAAGGTGGTTGTATGATTTTACACTAGTTGTATTCCTATTCTAACAGGCCTTTCAAAACACACAGATTAAGAACAGTAATAAACTTGCCCCTCGAAATCCAAAGAAAAAGAGGTATAAAGTACCCCAATCTCCTCTGTTACCATTTACACATAAAGTTTAATAATAACGCTAACAGTGACCTACGAAAGTGAAAAGCATAACATTAATAACCACACAAAAAATGAGGTTTCAATATCATTGTTCGACGGAAGAACAAAACCATGACCTGAGAGAACTTAAATAGTAAAAAAATGGCATTTGTAAAATTACAAAAATAGAATTCAACAGTGAAATTCAGCCTAGGCTGAAGTATTATCAGTCAACTAGAGACTCAACAAACTTTCAAGCTCAATATAAAAAATAAATACCAAATACCATTATTTTCTCCAAGCACCAAAGCATATATGCTCCTTAAGCCAAACACATTAAGGAAATACCAAGATGCGGACGATACCCAAGCAGCATCCAATGATAGAAGCTCTATCCCTCGCTGCAACATGGGTTTGAATCTCAGAGTCAAGGGAAAGGGTACTTTGGCTGAAAGACAAAATTATCATGCATAGTATTATTAACATTATCTGAAACACACCAACGACTTGGAATTTCAAATTTAAGAAAATGCATATCTCACTTGTAACAAATCCTGAGAACATCCAGTTGATCCATCCTCCAATCATTATCATGGGAAGAACATTTGTAACGTTTCCTTTCAGCATATCAATCATTACAGATGGGTCTGTCATGGGATTCTGAACAGCAGCTGCTCTTTTCTGGGTTTTAAAATAGCCTTTGAAATCGCAAAATTAAATAGTTAGTTCAAAAAATCGCAATTCATTAGTTCACCAATTAATTTCATTTATTGCACCAAGTATAGAAGAGATAACATAAGATAGGTAAACATGATATATATTAGTAGCGCAATTACGGGCAGCTGTCCAGTTACCGATAACAAATTTAGTTAGGACACAACATCCATATGAGTACAATTAATTATCAAATATCAATTATGTAACAACTTAAATATGCTGATTTAATACCTGTCTCTTCGTTATTAAAATAATGTCTCCTCATTAGGAAAGACTGCTTGGGAATATATTTGCCATTTTCTCTCAACATTCGGGACCGTATCATTACTTGACTGCAACAAGAAAAACATAATTCAACACAGGATAGACGTGAAATAACAGGTATTGACAATTAACTATTAGCATACCTATCCTGGAGTTGTTGCAGTTCAACTTTCTTTTGAGATGATAATAAAATGGAAATATAATGCCTAACTACACCAACAAGGAACGTAATCACAACGATGGGTAAAAATACCCATAATCGAATTTTTGGATCAAGGAGTAATTCTGCCATTTCAATTATTTCACGTCAAGCGATCACCGAAACAATCTACACATAGCAAATATAAATACAATAGTAAACAGCCGGCAGATTAACTCTGCCGCAGAAAACAAGGTATCGAGAAAATGATAAAAATTTCAATGAAATTAAATATTCTTGGCGGAATTTCTTGTCTTCAAAAATGACCCTGATGTCAACTACATAAAATAATCATCCAAACTAATTCCCACTTCACAAGTCAACTAGGTCAACTAGTAACATCTGAGAAATGAAACTCGGCTGTGACATGTGCGCATGACGCACCTGTTTTGTTTCCTAGAGTTCGCGGTGTTAATGAAATATGAATGTGGAAGGACACGGCCGTCTTTATAGACGGCCGAGGGAAGGAACAAAGGAGGAGAAGACACTACTCTTAAGAATAGCAATATTAAAGACTGCTTGACTAGTGCACCCAAATCAAGGTTAAAACACGCGATGTGTTGTGTTTTATCAAAATATTTAATGCACTCGCGCCAAAATACCCTAAATAAGTGTCGTATTAATTGATTATGACAACGATTCTGTTTAAGTGAGCACTGGTGAAAACAAGATGAAATTAAAACGTTTGGTTTTAAAGGATTCTCCCTGGCCGACTGCTTCCGTCGCTTAGAATACTAAATGGGGGCACGAGTATTTTCGTGAAAAACGAGTGTAGTTATTTCACCTTCAGCTGACACTTAACCTTCACACTAGTTAACAGGCAGTGGCGTACGCAGCATTGACTTCTGGGTGGGGTTTTGACTTCTGGGGGGAGGGGGGGTTTCATTAATATATATGTGCATCATATTGTAATGTATGTGGTTAGGAATAAACGCGTTGGTGGATCCACTTTCCTACCTCTCCCACAGTCAAGTGAGGGAAGGAGTGTAGAGAACTCTACACTCCTTGCCCACAGTCTACTCTCCCATGTCTCCCATGATCACCCGCCCAACCTGCCTGCTGTGAGTCCTGTCCTACCCTGCCTGTAGTAAGGTAGCTCTACCATTTACACACATTTACTCACACATTATTTAAAGATATTATTTCGGACTAATTTACGTAAAAATATCATCACCTTTAATCACACGCAATCCAGCGCAGCACATAAATAACGCTTGTAACCACTGGCATGCCACAATGTACACAAGTCAAAACACACGAAAAAACATCTTTTGATATTAAGACCAAAAATGACACGGTTGTTAATTGCAAAATGAAACTTAGTGATGCCAACTTTATTGAAAACTTGAAATTAAACGCTCCACTGGGATAATATTCTTTAAATCGTCACTGCAAAAATCCATAACAAGACGTGCGATTGCAACTATTTTCCATTATAACTTTGCACAGAATTTTAGAATATTATTAACATTTTAAGTCCAAGAATAGTCCCAGTAAACACAAAATGCTGCAGATGCGCATCTGATGCGCTGCGCGGTAGCGCTGCAGCTATCACGAAGGCGCTTCTGCAGCGCGCCTAGCACTCCTAAACTT
This sequence comes from Pyrrhosoma nymphula, assembly GCA_963573305.1. Lineage (NCBI taxonomy): Eukaryota > Metazoa > Arthropoda > Insecta > Odonata > Coenagrionidae > Pyrrhosoma > Pyrrhosoma nymphula. The sequence goes on from OY754328.1 coordinate 153,438,707, forward strand.
CCCTTTTTTGAATGTCGAATGCGCTGCTAATGGGTGTCAGGAGCGCTGCACAAGCGCGTCAGGAGCGCTGCATAAGCGCTGCACAAGCGTGTCACGATCGCTTCAACCTGCAAAAAATAGTTTACTTAAGGACCGAAAGTAGATGGTATCTCCGGACTGCATAGACTCAACCTCATTTTCGCATCTACCTACGGTCAACCTCACATCTATCTACGTTAAGCCTATCACGCAGCTACCTACGCCATATCCAACTATCAACTGCTAGAGCTGTTTCTTGAAAGTTGTATATATACGGCCATTCCCGTGCGTAAATGTGTTTGCGAGAACTAACTTTTAAATATCAATGCCGTGATAGTTTATGGAAACGTACCATCCAATAACGATATCAGTTTTCAGGCATTAATTAACTGAAACCTATGTTGCCACATTAAATGAAAATAAAGCCAATATTAATAATAATAAACAAGATGTTTTCCAAATGCACACGTTTGTTTACATTTCAATCGCGTAACTTAATCGCGCAAATGTTACGAACCTGAATATGCATGTATACGGGTAAATCCATATATAGTGGTCCAGAGGTGGTTGCTTGATGATTTTTAATATTTTTTTATATTTTTACCATACAAATTACCATTTATTGTGAATAAAAATATGTCATTATTTTATTTTTTTATTTTTTTCCTGATAGTGGCCATTTTTATGCTAACGAAACACCGATTTTAGGCGATTTCAGTGTTCTGCAGTTAAAGCAAATATCTCCAATTCTGTGTATCCTAGAACAATCCATCAAAAACCAATCGATTCAGTAAATAATGAAATTAAATAAAGGTCGGGTGATGTATCGACCTAAAATTAAGTCTAGGGTCCAAATATTGCTTCAAAGTTTTCATCACTTAACTAAAAAATCAATTTTTACAATTTTTTACATAGGAAGGCAGGATACTTAATGTTTGTAATTTTTTTATTTGAAAGGTTAAAAACTTAAAGCCATGCTTTAAGTTTGCAGAATTTTAAGCTGTGGACTTCAGTGGTTTTTTTATTAAATTTTTTTAAATTTCTTGATTTTTCAAATTTTCCTAAGTTTAATGCCCATTATCTTTGTTGGGCATAAAAATTTGAAATTTGGCCCGTTTACAGTCCTTTAGATGAGGAATAACCAGTAAAAATTTTGTTTAGTGGACTCAACTATTTATAAAGATATTAAACATTGAAAAGTACCAAAATATCGACGAAGCCGACATCAACAAGGCACCATTTAGTACCCTCTTAAGCAGGGGCGGGGGGGGGGGGGGGCTACCGCCCCCCCCTACCCCCGTAATTCCCGGGAAAATAGAAAAATGGTAATCATCAAGGTGGTTCTCCGACGCAAGTTTTTATTTCACCAGCTGAATACACAATGTTTAAAGATAATTGGAAAATATCTAAAAGCCACTTGTCTGAACAGACACAGTATCCTCGAATTGTTCGCAATTGTACTTTAGTAGGCCTTTTGATGAATAGTGTTGTGAAAGCTTTGGTGCCGTAACGGAATAGTTATAAGCTATTATACTATGTATGCAGACCTATATACACCTTTTTAATATGTATGCAGAGAACAGTGCCGCGAGTTTGGGCAGTTGAGCCGTAGTGAGTCTGCGAGTGGGGAATACAGTCTCCGCGCCCTCCTACAGCATTGCCTATTATTATGCGACACCCTCTGCTCTCGTGCTCGTCGCGACATGTCAGTTGCCCGGCTCTAGCGAGTGTATTGTTTCAGTTGTAGTGAGTGACAAGTTCAAGAGTTCTTCACATATTTAGGACCCTGCGTCCTTTTTCCTTTATTCTGTGATATACCTGACGTGCAGATCAACCTTTCTGCCAGAGATGGTAATTTCAGTCGGTTAATTACAAAGACATAACTTATTTGCGCTTTCTCGCGCGCTCCATTAGGGTCGGACGGCCGGCTTCAAGCTCGGGCCCACATTAGCCTCCATTGCTATTTATCTGCTTTTTGATCAAGGAATTGAACACCCACCTATTGGACTTTCATCTCCATTGTGTTATCATAGAAATGCTGTCAGAGGTCCACCCACCGTAGTTTTGTCCCCTCTCCTTTTGATAGCAGTAAAATTGAGGACTCTCTAAGCAAAATAATTTTCAAGTATTACGCTACAGGGTGAGAAAAAGATGCTTATAATGTTTTTTGCAACTCGTCGCAGAAGGAATAGTTAAGGTTTACTTTTGTTTACAGGCGTCTTCTTCTAGTAGGCCTGGTACAAAGCGGAAAACTAATAGTGCCTCTGCGGACCTTCGAAGCTTTTTCTCTCGCGTCCAAAAACAAAAGACGCCAGAAGCAGCAGGAGGAAATGCATAATTTGTTAACATCATGCCTTCATGCTGCACAACTGACAATAAGAATCAAGCTGAGTCAATGGTCCTTTTACAATCCCATCCACGTAGCCACGAAAAACCGACTGAAGCTTCAATTTATTCACTTCCTTTGGCTAAAAAAATTTCAACTGTGACATAGGTCTCTTCATTGTACCAGGAAAGGAAAGACCTGATGATAGGAAAAAAGCAGAACTTTTGGAAGGCCCTTGGACATCCACAAGCGACTATAAGTATCCCTTTTCAACTCATAGGAAGGGAACCGCGGAAGAGCGTCGTTACGTGAGGATAGAACATCATGAAAAGTACCCTTGGCTTGTGGTTTCTCCCTCAATGAATGGACTTTTTTGTAGGTATTGCCCTTTTTTCCCAATAAACGGCAGCTTGCGGTACAAATTTGCAGTTAAAACCCCTCGATACAGAGCCGTTAAAGTTTTCAAAACTGCTAGGGAAACTAGATGATCTGGAAAACCACCAACACACAGTCTATATAAACAAACATATAAACAAACCCAGTTGGCCCTGAATTTTCTGGAAAATACAAAAAACCTGAAAATCAAAACACAAGCCAACTGGACGGCTACAGAAGGGAGAAAATCAAGGAAAATGGAGAAAATCTGAAGCTGATACTTAAAAATGTGATTTTTCTTGGCCGTCAGAACATACCATTCAGAGGTCATCGGGACGACGCGACGGTGCATTATCATTGGAAGAGCCCTTGACGAATGACGGTAACTTCCGAGCATTACTGCGTTTTCGTTGCTAGGTATTATAAAAAAAATATAAAAATATTAAAGAAAATAGTATTTTCTGAATATGTACTTATATTTTTATTTCATTCCAACTAATTTTCATTTTGTACGGCATTAAAGAAGATTTATTTCAAGGAGTTCGAAATCCTTGTGTAGGCTGCCGCGGGTTGATGTATAGGAAGATGAAGGTCTTCCGCCTTTTGCACCGCGTTGGTCTATGTTTCCTTGGACAACAGTTTCGTCGGCGTTGTTGTCGGCTTCTTCTGGTCGGTGAAATGAAGGTGCAGCTATTTGTCGTCTTATATATCTCAAGCGTTAGACCTGACTCCAACGGGTGAGATATATAATACGACAAATGGCTGCACCTTCACTCCACCGACCTGAAGAAGCTGACTGAAACGCCGCCGAAACTGTTGTCCGAGGAAACACGGTGTAAAACCCGGAAGACACTTCACTTCTTCACAAGAATGGCATTCTTTACATCGTTTTTTTACGTTTTTCAAATTTGATCAGATAGATTTACTCAATAATTTATCACATCTCTTGTATATAATATAGCCAACCAAAACTACGTTCCAAGCGCTACATTTCTTTTAATTTTCCGAGGGAAGTCCACCCGGACCTCTATTTTGTTGAGATGTATTGCATACCCCCCAGGCGCCGCGTGAAGTAGTGAACCGCCCCCCCTCCCCCCCAAAACAACGACCTTAATCCGCCCCTGCTCTTAAGTAATGCTTGATGCCTTTAAAATCATTATCATAACTCATAATCAGTTTTTCACCTCATTTTACAAGTTATTCATTATAAAGTAAACATTTGGTATAGTAAACTTAAGCTAAAATGTAAATGCAGGCCTTACAATACAAAGAATATTTGGGAATTCAAAGAAACTTACCCATATATTAAACTTGGTCATTCCATAACTATATACCAAATGTTTACTTTATAATGAATACCATACAATTGTATGGTAAAAATATTAAAAATCACCAAGCAACAAATTTAACTTTTTCTGGACCACTTAATATGGATTGAACCATACCTACTCAATGTTACGAATGTGGAAATGAGAAAACTGATGAATGTACCAATAAAAGCATAACAATAATTTAGTGTACAATGGAAATTAATTACACAAAGCTATCAATGAAGTGTTGTTACTGGCAGAACCCAAGTCTCTCCGATTCGTGTCAAAGCTTTCGAAAGGGATCCCATTTATGCCAAATTTTCGGTCTAAGAATGAACCACAGGCTAAACATGTTACTATATATCAAGGATATATTTCATTAAATAAAAAAACAAAGGACACATAGTAAATGTTTAAAGAATGAGTATTCATATCTTCCTCTTTCGATTGAGACTTTCAACATCTCCCCTTATTCAAAAGACTACCTGCAGCGCTGTGGCAGTGCGTCCGCAACTTGCGGCTGCTGCACTTCAAACACGAGCAGCGAATGCGCATTAGATGAGTTTCTCGATAATTCGCTCTATGAGAGCGCTGCTGAGACACTGCTGACGCGCTTCAGTTGACATGTGCTGCACTTGCAGCGCTGACATCCTTGTGAAGTGCTGCTGCAGCCATGTGTGTTTACTGGGGTATGTTGTAAATGATTTGTTGTTCACAAAATATATCACACTGCGGTACTTCTTCAAATCCCAAGCTTTTGAGTTAGTCAAGGAGAAACTGGTGTCCGCTCCAATTTTAGAGCATTATGACCCAAAGTTAACCTTAAAATTAGCCGTGGATAGTTCGTCCTATGGCATAGGGTGTGTCCTAGTAAGTCAGGTAAAAGGGGATGAATTGGAAAAAACAATTTCCTTTGCCTCAAGAACAATGTCGAAAGCCGAGCAGGGTTATTCTGTTATTGACAAGAAAGCTCTGGCTATTGTATTTTGGTCTGCCCAACATGTGCCTATAGACACTTGCAGTCATTACAATAATTCAAGAGCATAACCACATGTCAATCTTCTTTGAGTCAATATAAGGTCCTGGTACTTGACAAAAATATTCTTCTGATCCTATGGTATCTAAAAATAAATAAAATATTCACCCATAGGAAAGTGTTTGACAGTTCGGTTTAAAATAGGTCTAATTAGAGTGTCTGTAATATATATAAATTTGAATAAATAGAGAAGGTGTTTTGATGTTATGGGTATTTTGTACGATTATTAATTTTTTTGATAGTTAATTTATCGACTTTGTACAGAAGAAGAGAGTTAACTGCCAATCACGTGGTAATGCTAGGTGCTGAGCTGGTGGGTCTGGTCGAAGTGAAGCGAAGGTAGCAGGCTGCGTAGCAGGTATCCTTTGTAGATTGTTAATGGCATTCTGTATTTGCTGCAGCTGGGCTGCCATGGCGGCGAGTTGTTCCTCCATGGTGCTATGTACGGATTCTGCACCGGATTCTGCTAATGCTTCTAAATCTGTGCATACTGTCATTTCTTCTGCTTTGTCTATAAATTAGTCCTGCAAAACTGGGCCTTTATGTGATCTTAGCTGCATCGACATAGAGAGGTGACTACCTCTGCTGCTCTGTGGTACTAAGATCCCTGCTTTCATCAGGGTTTCAATATATTGTGTTAATTTTGGTTGCACTTGCATTTCAAAAGATATTTAGGGGGCAAGATGGAGTTTTGGTAATGACGCAGCAATGCTAGCAATTTTGATATTCACTGGTCCATGGTAGTTATAGGACAAAATGGGACTTACTGTCAGGACCTCTTCCTTTGGCTGCAATGCTGGCTGCTCTTTTTGGCCGTTCTCCGGTTCTGGGATGTCCTCAGTTTCTGGAAGTTTATTGTGATACCTAGTTGATCACTTAGGAATTTAGCCATTTCATACATGCAAAATTTCTTTTTGGAATATACTAACCAGCCGTCCAAGTAACAAATCACTGCAACATTAAACTTTTCTTGGATAATTAACTTGCAGTCTTCTCCCCAAGCACGTGAAGGCATATGTTGCCCCATTGTATTTCACACCATAGTATTTCCAATGACTGCAGTCTTGGCCGAATGGGTTAAAGCACTAGTACGAGTGACGGACCTAGGCTTCACCGGTTTGTGGCTCTCCTGCGCCATATTTTTTCCCCTTTTTTTTCGGGCGAATACAAATCCAACCCTGCCGCACATTTTTAAATGTGTTGTGGTCAGTGGCGCCACTGTTTGGGGTGGACAAACCACCAGCTTTAGGTGAGATTTATTCCACTTCCTGTCGTGTAAAAATGGTTTTTACACAAGATAACTTAATTGTAATACATCCCCTGTAGACCATTTTGCGGCCGTTTGTGCTGTATGGGGTGAATAGTTTCATCCCAAACATGGGAACATTATAACAGCCCCTCTGCATGAATTGATAAAAGCAGGGGCAGAATGGAAACAGCTCCCTTTCCTTATCTATGCATTTCAGAAACTGAATGAGAGGGTGTCACATACCCCAGTTCTAGCATCATTTGATCCATCTAAAGAATTACTATTCAGTGTGATGTCTCTCAGTCTGGTCTAGGATTGCATTACAGAGTGTTTTTGTGATTCCTGGGTTTCCCAGTGAAAGACAGTATGCCTTTCATATCATATGACGGTCAAAGATATTTCAGGGAGAATAAGTTAAGAGTTGTGGACTATAACCCACACTGCCATCAAAGTTATGGGCTTGCAGAAAAGGGTGTCCATATAGGAAAACATATTCTTCGGAAAAGCCCAGAATTAGGTAAAGATTTTTTAGGGATCTGCTGAGGGATTAACGAAATTCTTCCCATTAAATGGCTCAATGTGTACCTGGCCCAAATAATGTTTAGCCATCAACTGCACTCTAAGCTTCCTGTCACAATGGAAGCTTTGAGACCAAGGGAACAAAAAGTTATACATGAAACACTCCAGGATAAACTGGATAAAATAAAGAAATACTATGATAGAGCCTACAGGAGGCAGGCAAAGGAATTTAAGAGAATAAGGTATGAGTTAAGGCAAGAAAAGATAAATAGTGTGAGCCAGGTATTATCATGGTAAAGCACAGTTTTCCAAGGTCTTACTTAGTTAACAATAAACATGGTAATGTGGTGAGGCATAATTATAGGTAGGTATTCATTTAGGCAAATGAAAAAGTAGATTGGTTTCCTTCCACATATTTATTTTCCTATTACAACATGTTTCGACACAGCAGTGTCATCACCAGGTACAAGGTTTTAACATTATCCAAGAGGTATATATACTCTTTACCCTTCAACGACGAGCGACGTAGTCACTACATCGGTCACGAACTTCACATGCCGTCGAGCGATGTAGTGACTACGTCGCGGTGATTCCATTTAAATCAGTGGAAAACCAGCGGTTCCATTTAAATCTCCTCCGACCTACGAGATGGGATTCATTTAATACTCCTCCGGGTTTGAAGGGTTAAGGGACTTGGTGGAAGGTAGGAGTGGGGGGGAAGGGGGTATTGAGGAGGGGAAAAATACCAGGGGAGAGGTAAAGGGTGGCATAGGAATCTAGAAAACCCGTGCAGGACACGTGTGTGAGAGAGGGGGGTTTGTTGGTGGGGGGAGGGGTGGTTGGGTTTCTTAGGTGTCTTTGCCGTGTATTATCCGGTTTGGGGCGGACAAACCACCGGCATTAGGTGGGATTTATTCCACTTCCTCTCGTGTAAAAATGGTTTTTACACAAGATTACTTCCATATAATACACCCCCTGTAGAACATTTGCGGCCATTTGTGCTGTATGGGGTGAATAGTTTCATGACTTCCTCGAGGGTTAGGGATTAAGGAAGTGGTGGGTTATAAGCAGGTGGGGTCTGGGGTTTGTTTTTTCTGTGAGGGATAGAGAGAATTCTAGGAGGGGGGAATGTTTTTCAAAAAGGATGTCGTTGAGTAAAAGACATTTCTTCATGTTCCTTCTTATTTCCAGCTCCTCCCTTTTGTCCATCTTCCTTCCTTTTTCCTCTCGGTGTAATATCTCCAGTATGAAGTCACTGTTATGGATTTCTTCCCATAGATGCCTGGCAAAGTGGAACTGCTATAGGTTACATTTCGGGAAATATCTCTTATGTTTTTCTATTCTTGTCTGGAAAGTGTGTCCTGTCTGTCCCACATATGCAGCACTGCAGTCTTTGCACTTTAATTTATATATTCCACTATTTTCTGATGGTTGGACTTTCTCCTTTGTGTTATTCAGGATTTTTTAAAGGTTGTCATTGTTATAAAATGCAATTCTAAAACCGGATTTTCGGGAAGAGGTTTCCCATTTTTTAAAAATCATCCCGTGATATGGCAATTAACACCACCGAATTTTTGCTTTTTCTGTTTTCCCTGGCGTGAAGAGTAGTTGTTGATCCCTGTTGGAGCGTTTCTTAAGGAGCATTTTGTCAATAATGCTCTTGTTGTAACCATTTGAGATGGCTATTGAGTTAATCCTTATATTAATTCGTGGTATTCAGTAACTATGTATGTTTGTAGCGCTCGGGGTTGCTCCATTAATTTGAGGTAATCTCCAAAGATACCGGTCAGATCGAAACGGGAGTGGTGTCGTTCAAAAGAGGAAAGATTGCTTAGGTGTATTTTTATTTTCGTTGACTTATAGGAAAGTATGAAAATGTAAGCATGAAAAAAGGGTGTTTTCCCAATCTTTTAACGTGGGGAACGAGTTGCTATGCAAATTTGTTCACGTTGCTCAGTAAATAAATGTGATTATGTTTTTGGTAAAGGGACAAAAGGTGCATTGATTAAGTGGAAGAAGTTGAAGAAAGTGGAATTAGTTTTTTAATTTCTTCTTTAATTACGAAACAATTCAATCGTCTATAGATGCTATTGGTCGTGTACTGTTTGAAAATATTTTAACATTGTTTTTATTTTTCAGAAATTTTGATTGCTGTTTTCAATTAGTATTACCATTTGTTGTTGTTTCGTAAGTATAAAATTTAAATGTAAAAATATATAATTGATAACAGGTGAAATACCAAAATTTTAATAATGTTTGGCTGATGAACATACATCAGGAGGATGAGATAATGTGTCCAGTGAAACCACGAAAAGGAACAAAAATGGAACGACAAAATCCAAAACAGGAGTTTTCACAAAATATTCTGAAATTGAGCAATGTTAATAAGCCGGGTAGCAGTGTTAAAACATCAGTGTGTGAATGTCTTAATCGCCCATGGAATGTCCAAAGATTTTATTGTATCTACGAAACGTGTAAATAACTTTTCTAAGACCAAAACCCCCGAGCAAATATGACAATGTTTAGATAAAGTGGCCGAACATTACAGAAATAGTCGTTTATATGAATCAAAAGAAGATAGAAAAGAACTTCTTAGGAATAAATCAACATATGTTAGATTACGTCGTGATGAAATGTCTGAGGTTGAGCGACTTCAGTGTTTCAGCATGATGTCTCATAGGGCTCAAGAACGATGGGACAATGAGGCTGACATTGAGCGTGCCAAATGGCTCAGCGATAGTCACAACGTGTTCAATCATTGTGAGACAATAAAACACCTATACGAGTAGAACGTGAAGAACGATGGAATCGTGATAGAATTCGACATGCGGATATACGATCACAGGAAAGCGAGACCGCGCACACCAAGCGAGTTGATGAGGTGGCTGGAAGACAATCGAATTTGACATAGGCAGTTGACTAATTTTGACAACTAAAATTCTTTTATGTTTTTATCATACACTTTTGATAAGTGTTAATTTTTTGTTTCCGTGGTGGGCGCGCCAAATTCACTCCCATGAGTGGGCGCGCCGTGGCAATTTTCCGCAAATATAAATTGCATTCCTATAGTTAAGGAAAAGATAATTTACTAATAATAAAGGCTGATTAAAGTTGTTACAGTTGCATTTTTTATTATTTGACACTAAATGTACATTTTTTATCACCTTAGTTTATATCTCGGTCCTGTTCATCTTCGCATATGATACAAATTGTCTCTTGACGACAATACGTCTTGCATACATTTTTTTTACATCTCAGGCACATAATTTTTGACCTGCTGTTTTTGTGCCGCCCGCAAGCATGACATATTCCTGGTTTCGGTGCTTCAGAAACCAGTTCCTTGTTCTTATATTTTCCTAAAAATTCTTTTATGTCTTTAGGCAAGTTTACAAGAGTGGATCTGGTTTGAAGATGAGCTTCCATTAGACTAAGAGCCATATTTTAAAAAAAATCTTCTTCTGCATCTTTTATCAGCATTATTGCTATTGAAAATAATGTTCGCGTTAGTTACTGCGATATTTAGAAGCCGATAAAATAACGCGAGAGGCCATCTTCTAGTAATTCTAGAAGTAGAGTACGATGCACACATTTGGTCCACGGTGTCAACTCCCCCCTTTGTGGAGTTATAGTCCAGGTTTATAACAGACTTTTTGAATACAAGGTAGTTGATGCCTATAATTCGAGGTTCAATGTTAGATATAAATTATTTTTTCAGTAATGTATTAATGTTTGTTGCTATATCAGCACATTATTTTGAAAATACATTATACCAACCAATCTACACCCACCATTATAAAATTAACAATTGTTATCCTATACCAAATCCATTCTGGTTTTCGTCAATTGCAATTAAGACATTTATTTATATCCCCACCTAAAATATTTCCAAGAATTCAAACGACCAATTCTGTTTTTAAACCACCCAGACAATTCCAGAAAAATATTTCACCAACCTACCTACACCCAAACCATTTGATCGACTATACTAAAACCTCCCAGACCATTCCGGGGGCACAGCAATAGCAGGGGGTAGAAGTTCAACGCACGCAGCACGTGTTGAACCTCTAGTAGTTTCTAATTCCTGGTTGAATGCTTTTTTAGAGAGAGCTGGATATCCATTAGTCTGTTCAAAAGCAAGTGAAAAACGGACAGCTTTTGCGATATGTGATGGTGGGAGTCAGAGGGAATGATGTGGTCCGTGGTGGTGGCTTTGTGGAAAATAGCAAAATCAAATTGTTTATCCATTTTTGACACTGTCACATCCAGGAAATTCAGTTTACCCTCTTTTTATTTCTCACAAGTAGACCGTATGCTTTTGTGCTGGTTATTCAGAACTGTCAGAAAATAGTCCAATTGTCTATTCATGCCAGTCCATATTACATTGCATCCAGAATCTTCCTCCACCTCAATTTTTCAAGTAATCTTAGCCTTGTGGGTAGTCTCTGAGTCTTCCAGCTAGAGATGTGAGGTTTAAAAAAAAATCAAATTTTGGGAATAAATCGGTTTTATTTCCAATTTTTTTCCAGCCTCGGAACTAATGGAAATTTTGGGAAGTTTTGAGTTAGTGGTTTGTTCACTGATAAATGTAGGAATATTCGATTTTGTTTACCGTAATCACATAAGTAACTGCTCATAATAGGCAGAGCAACATATGATCATATCATTAATAGTTTAAATGGAAGTCACCCCAAATAAAACCTCAGAGTTGAGACTCTTCTGTTCACGCATTGCAGTTTTTAATGAAGCATATGTCTTACCTTGGTATTTATTGAATTTTACAGACTTAATATTTCTGTCCCAAATAAATACTTAGGAACTACTTGAGATGCAGTGAGATAACAATCTCATTCACTTTTTCTTATGAGGGCTTCATAGTTTGCTTGGTGAATCCCAATTGCTTTAATGCTGCACTATAAAAGTTCTGAATGTGTTTTCTCCAATATATGACTGAAGTTAAGGTGGTTCCCAAGTATTCCCAAGATTTGACTTCATCTGTTACATATGTGCTTACTACCCTCACTTCTCAGCTAAGCCCTTGTTCTGCATAATTCCAAGAAATAACAGTTTATATGATTGAAGAAATTCGTAGTTGTGCACTTGAAATTTGGGTGCTTTAAGTGCTAAAAATAAGTTAATTTGACTCCATTCAACTTAATACTAAAAAACTAACTATTTTAGTAGGAACAAAGCTACATCTTATAGATCAGGTTTATTCCAAAGGCTACTATGGTGCCGAAGCACTTGCAGAAAAAGGTTCAAAAAAACTTGTTCAGAAAAAAAGAATTTTGATATTTTGGTCATGAGAAATAGGTACATCAATACAAATACATACATCGATATACCCTCACTAATAATGCAAACAGAAAATCCTTGTACTAGATGGGATTTAAGCCTGAAATCACTTGGTGCATCACATGAAATGAAATACTAGGAACATAAAACTAGCAGATGTATGCGCAGCATATATTGGAATAGCAGAATACCTCGTACTGGTGCACACCTCTATCTAGCTACAAAATTTCTTTCTTCAAATCAGCATACGCCCAACGAAAGAGTGGCTAATGTGGATCATTTCAAGCGCCATCCCTTTCCTTGAACTCCCAAGAGGAAGTTTTTCGGCATCCAGGGAATGCTGCATGATAGGCCAGGCCTAAGACCATTGCTCCTTTGAGAGCAGGATGTTCGCCTGTGACGACGCAACCCCACATTCATTAATGTGTAACAAGGTTGCCAATAATTTTCTTAACAAATGGAGAAATATATTTGTAACTCCCACCATTACGAGAGAGGCCGTGGAGCCGAGCCCTGGCGTATAATCATTTGGCAAGGTTCCTTTAGGTAGAAAAATAACTGTATTCAAATTTACGGACATTTTTACTAACAGTGAATTACATCATTCGATTTCAATCATCATCGTTTATTTCTTTTGAATAAATTTAGATGATTTTTTGCGTCAAGGGAAGAAAGTAGCAAAAGAATATTGAAAAATTATTTTAAAACTATTATTTCAAATAGTTTCAAATAATTTTAAAATCAAAATGTCACAAGAATGCTTCATTTCATGAATGAATTCATGAATTTTTCTTTTAAAGTTCCGTATCCTGTCATCTCATTTTGTTGATAACATAAACATGCATATGTAGGAAGTACTGAGACAGTTTTTGTATGCAATTTTTAAATGCATTTCATAGTACAATAATACGTTAATTTTATTTCAAAATTAGTCCAAAATTATTTTAAAATTATTTGAAACTATTTAAAATTAATTTGAAACAATTGGAAATTTATTTTTAAATTATTTTGAAATCATTTGAACCCTCATATCAATTTGCGTGAAAACATAACTGTAGTCATATCAAAGTGTTAAAATGTACTACCAGTATAAGAATTCTTGTAGCTTCAAATAGAGTGAGGCGACCGACAGCTATATATAAAATAACCTAGTAAATCGGAATTGGATGTATTTTCCCAGTGAATTATATTTTGCGTATTTTGAAAATACCAGGACTAGCCATGGCATATCGGTGTGACAGCTGATACATCGGGCGATATGCTCCAAAGCGATAAATTATTTTAGTTAATAATGATAAAATTATTCGGTTGTGGTTCTCAACCGGTACCTTCAGCCTTCGCCCGAAATTTTGGAAAAATTGAGAAGCTTGCAAACGAATCGGAGAGACTTTATTTCAGCCAGTAAACAATTTACTGAGATCTTAGAGTAATTAATTTCCGTTCTATATTATACTTCCCTGTTTATTGTTACATTCAGTAATTTTTTCCTTTCAATATTCCGCAAGTTAGTTACGTCTTAATTGAAACGTGAACAACGTGAGGGAATTGTAAAAAAATACTGAAATAAATTCTTCAAGGGTTTCCGTCCGGGTTAGCGACTCCATCTTCTCCTCTGTCGACGTATCGAAGGATGACTTATCATCCGTCTTCAACGGCCCTGATGACGATGGATAAGTCGTCCTTCGAAAAGTCGGTAGAGAAAAAGATAAAGTCACTAACCCGGACGGAAAACCCGTGAAGAATGTACCTCAACTATTCGCCTAGAGAAAATCAAACCCTTGAAAAATATTGTTTATTCTCAGAAAAAATTGCATTTATACTCATACTATGTGGAAATACAGGTTTCAATTAATTAATGACAAATTACAATTATCGTGATGTAATGGTATTTCCTCAGACTATCACGGAATTGACATTTAAAAATTAGCTCTCGAAGTTACGTTATCCCTCGAAAGTGGCCAGGTATATAAGACTTTCTTGACGCGGATTTGCGATTTCGGGTGCGAGAATATGCACGTAGAACCGTAGGGTAGCTGATCATACGAGATAGATACACTGTCGTTAGGTAGGTACAAGGTATAATAATAAAATATACTAAAGCATGCCATCCCGTAACAGTACATTCATTGTAATTAAATGTAAATCGTCATTTTTTATTTTGAGAGGGCAGGGAAGAGTCAGTGGAGAGGGCAAGGGTGTTTCAGATTTTCACCTGAGATATGTTAAAACCATTTTAAAATAATAAGTCATAGCTTCTTAAAGACTAAAACATGTTTGAAACTTGTTAAAACCATATTGAAATAACGAAAAAAATTTTAAAAGCCAAAAAGAGAGAGTTAATATAAAAAGAACTATGACGATGCAATTTTCCACATAAAAATGTTTTTAATCGACCCGTTTTATGTGGAAAATTGCATCGTCATAGTTCTTATTATGTTCAGATTCCACAACATCTCGCCTGATTCCTCCCTTTTTGATAGTTAATATGTTTCCAAAATAGTTTTAAATTAATTTTAAAATATTCTTACAAAACATTTTTAAATACATTTTTCATAAGATAATGATACTTGGGATGCAATAAAATGGAATATAAAACAAATGTTGGTAATTTTTTAAATCGCCTGTGAGGATATTTACACTCATAAATGTATTCACTCATGATATATTAATAGCTTTGAGTTTTGACAATTAAGTCAATGAAATTCTACGAAAACATATCAGCCAACAATTTGAATTACAATCATTGACGGGTTACTTTATTTACTTAAATGCATATAACTGTTTTAATACCAGTCCGATCAACAAAACCGCTTCCCCTACGTGACGTTATTGCTACGAAAATAAGAAAGCATCATCCCTGCGGTATGAACTAGTATATAAAGTCAACCCATTTATAGAAAAAAATTGATGGCCATTAATTTAATCAAAGTAATAAGATTGCCAGCGACTACCTTAATCGCCACCGGTGATTCTATTTCTGGGTTGTAATTAATTTTCATACTCAACAGCTCTTTTTATGGACAATTATTTTATCTGCACGATACTCCTCAGCCCCTTAATCCGTCGACTGAAAGTAGTCTACAGAAGCAGAGTAATCATAGATTTTAATGCTTTTCAGGAATTTAGTAAATTTTAATCACAGGAATGGAATGTTTAAATAATTACCGGAGTGGCTTGTGACCTCCAATCGCTATATTCTGTAAATCACGGCTCTATAGAATTTAGAATGGAATTTATAAAATAAATAAGGGCATTTCGAATAATTGAGTTTAAGCAAAAGTAGTAAATGTACCTATACTAATTGAAGTAGACTTTTAAGTTTACTTCAGTTGATTAATTAGTTTTAAGCCCATATCTAGCATGGCTTTAATTGAAATAATGCGTAATCGAACATAATACACAGTGTTCATTTCAAAAGAAATAATTTTATGAAAATGCCATCGGCATAAATAATACGATGGAATGGAAAGTAATCAGTTTATAAAAAAATAAAAAAAATACTCTAGTACTAAGCTATTTACGGATATAATTTTATTTGCGATGCATAAAATTAAATCACATTATATGAGTTAAAATATCAAATATGTATTTCAAAAGAGAGGAAATTTTTATTTCGAACGAGAGCTTTTTCACCAAGGGAAGTTAGATGAAGAAGTATAATTTAAAACTATGATCTACCCATTATGATTGAATACGATGAATGCTGAGTATTATGATAAGGAAACCAAAGCTTATAGAGAGAAATCTGTAAATTTATTATTATCCTAACCGAAAATAAAATTAGAAAGCTGCTGCCTGAATGCAGTCGATTTTAATATAAATCGTAAACCTAAGATCGATTGAGTTCATTTGTGACCTCTGGTATTTTAGCCGTCAATGATAATGCAATAGGAAATGATAAACTACAAGGGCAGAATTTGAATTGAGAAAGAAATGACTATATTCCTATCACATACAAAATATTTCTTATTGATACGAGGTATTAGATAGAGGACATGTGTATCAGCTTTCATATTTCTTTTTCATAACATTTTAGTGTTCGATAACACAAGAGCATTTTCTGCTCTTGTTCATGAGAATTTCAGTTCATAATAATAATAATTATAAATAATAATATATAATTTGATACTATAAATAAAATACTATAAAATTCGATCATATGCGGTGATCTTGAAGGAAAATTTATGTCCTGAAAGGAAAGTGAAATTTGACCGTGTCACCACGATATTTCAATTTGATTCGATTTTACATTTTTGCCAATTTTCTGCAAAGTGCCATTTTTGCAGCAAACACATAAACATACAATTTTTTATATAATCATTCATGCAACACGTCGAAAATTATTTTTCCCTATTTCAAAAGGCCCGTATTTAAATGGCCTGCACAACAATTTTACTTTATTTCGGGCACAGTTAACAAACGACATAATTGTTAAAAGTAAATATGCATATGTTTTAACTACTTCATATTGAAAATTAGCGGAGGACATCCATTTTAATCAAACGGGCGTAGTAAATATTGAACATGGCGCAAAGTATACAAAAAAAACTTCAAACTTGCTTCTATTACAGATTTCAAGCAGCTCATATGAATCAAAACGATTGCCACATAAAACGGAATAAAGAAGGCGGAAAAAAGATGTTATCTACTTTGAGGGAATACCAATATTATTTTCAATATCCATATAAACGCATTATGACATAAAATTTCCGACACTACCCCACGTCTGTCCTCTGAGAACCATAGTTCACAATACATCCCAATTGGGTTGGTGTAATAATCAGCTTGGTTTCTACCTGGGTTGGGCCCATTTAAAGCTTAACATACTAGTTCTAATTGCAAGTGGTTAGACTATAGGACAAAAACTCAACCTGACGAAAAGTAAAATATTTCCCATCAGGCTGAGTGATAGTTTTTTTTGTTGATTGTTTGTAGGGGGGGCCTTCGACAGGAGCCCTGGCCTTCTTGGTCCATTGTGCCAACCCCATGCCTGTCTGCCACATGCAGACAGGGGACAAGAAGTGGTCCTTCGCTACGGAGCAGCTATATTTCAGAGGTTTCTTAAATGATTTAAGATTTTGCTCTGTGACCAACTTCTTTTTCTTCCCTATTTTTAGGCATCACTTGCCATTTAAAGAAGAAGTGCTTTTTCAGGCCTCTTATATCTATCTCTTTCTTGTACCTTGTTCTCACCCAGCTCATTAAACTTCTTTATACTACTTCCTTTTAGTTTTTAAAAGTAGTTTTCAACTTGTGTTTTTATTTGCGTTTTTAATGTAGTATTTTGCTGTAATTGCCCGTGTTCAAGTAGCAATTTTCGTTTGTAACAGTGTATGATATTTCGAAAATCAATCGTACTATTTTCCTTTCAGTTATTTCCAACGTTTCCGTTTGCTTTTTATTTAGTAAACCAACCCATGCGGGTGTGGCATATAATAGTTTTGTTTTAATACACATGTCGTAGATTAATCTTTTAGCATTTTTTGGGGTTGCATTATTTTTCAGTATCGGGGCAAGTCCCGAACTTGCGCCGAACGCTTGTCCTGTTATTTTATTAACATGTCTTTTGAAGTTTAGTTTACTGTCTAGTTGTACGCCAAGGTAGTTGGCTTTATCTTGCCATTCTATTGGTTGCTCTTTGATTCGCATACATTGCCTTCTTGGAGTCTCTGCTTCTCTGTGCTTCGTAAATATTACCGCTTGTGTCTTTTTGGTGTTTAGTAGTAATCTCAATTTTTCATACCAGCGTACTATCTTGTCTATGTTTCTTTGGACGTAATCCACAGCTAGTTTCGTCTTTTTACTCAACGACAAAATTCCCACATCGTCAGCGTATAAAATACCTTGGTGTGCCAGACTTCTTCGTCTCTTGGGAAGTTGGTAATGAACAGGTTAAAAAGTAGTGGGCCATATATGGATCCTTGTGGGAATCCAGCAGTTATCTCTTTGTCATTACTTTTTTCCTCTCCCCATTTCAAGAAGAATGTCCTTCCTTTTAAATATGAGTCCGCCCATCTAACCATCCATTTTGGTATACCAACTACGCCCATTATAAAAATTAAGCTGTTATGCCATACCTTGTCACATGCCCTGGACACATCAAGAAAAACTCCCACCGCCGTCACCTCCCTGTTGAATGCGTCAGAGATGTAATCAACTACACTATGAATTTGCTGCGTCGTGGAGTGTAGTTTTCTGAATCCACACTGCTCCTCCGGCAATATATCGTTAGTTTCTACGTATTCTGAAATGAACGGCACCACCGCCCTTTCCAAGAGTTTTCGTAAATTAGAAAGAAGAGACAATGACCTCATATCATCTGGCCTGAGCGTCTTCCTTCCTTTTTTAGGGATGCACTTTATCATAGTTATTTTCCATACTTTAGGAAAGCACCCCGTTTGCATTGATTTATGCACTATTTCTAGTATATACTCCCTCGCTTCAACAGGGATTTTTTAAATTACCTCATTTGGTATTTCATCCTCTCCCGGTGATTTTCTATTTGACAGATTCTTAATTATATTTTTAATTTGTGCTAATGTCATTTTTGGTATTTACTTTTCTCTAATTGCATACTCCTACGTGTATTTGTCTGTTTCTATTTTTAGAGTTAATAAGCTCGCCTTGTTTACTGTGAACATCTTTTCCAAGTTTTCGGCCATTATATTAGCTTTATCCTTGGGCTGATAACACCTTTCGTCTCCGCTCACTACCGCAGGGTCACGAGGTGGTACTTTCTTCATGGATTTCGCAAGCTTCCACAGCGAGCCGTCATAAGTATTCATCGACGTGAGTTGGTTATTCCACCTTTCCTCCCTTAATATTTTAACTGCTGTTTTAATTTCTTTATTAAGTTCTTTAACCTTATTTTTGATAGTCGATGGTTCAATTAGTTTATATTTCTTTCTTAAGTAGTTTCATTATTTAATATTTTCCTTTATCTCGTCATCTAACTTTATTTCATCTGCCGATCCTTTCTTTTTCTTAGGAATGGCCAATTGCATGCCCATTTTTTTGCCTTTACTATTATCTCTGCCATTTCGTGAGTGCTTTCGTTATTATTGGGCGAGTTTTTACTGTTTAGTATGGAGCTGCCTACTGTTTGTCTAAGTAGATCCCAGTCGGCAAGGCAATAGTAATATCGTTTCCGTTTGTCTGGTATCAATATGGGTAATACTCCAATATATATCAAGACAGGATAGTGATCAATACTTAGTTCATTAATGGCATAGGCTTTGACCGGCCCTCTAAGTCCCTTTTTCACTGCCAGGTCAACTACACTGTTTCCACACATTCGCGTCGGCTTGTTCGGTGCTAATATCTTCAATCTATTGACGTTCGGCCAGTTGTAAAATTTACGTCCATTGTCATTTTCGCTTGGGCAATTCCAGTGTACGGGTTTTGCATTAAAATCTCCACCCACAATCATAGGTGCATCGTCATTCATTAATTGATCAAATTCAGTCTCTTGGAATTTAGCACGTGGACGCAGATAGCAGGAGAAAATATTAATTTATCCTATCTCCGTCTCTATTTTAATGCCGACTGCCTCCAGGTTTGTCATTACTTTCAGTTGAATGTCGTCTTTCAAGATATTATCTTTCGTCAATATAGCCACTCCGCCACTGGCCTTTTTTTCCATTATCTCTTTTTCTGTCTTTCCTCGTGACCTTGTATCCCGGTACTTCCCATGCTTTTTCTTCCCTCAAGTGTGTCTTTGATATGAGGCATACGCCTACGGAGTGTTTATTCAGAACATTTATAAGCTCCGGCGTTATATTTTTAACGTCGCCATTTGCGTTCCAAAGCGACATGACCAAGGATTTGTTTTTGTTAGCTTTATCCATAATTAACGGTAGATTTAAAAAGTATGCCCGTAATTTGAGACATCATTTGCTGAAACATCTGCATCTGTTGTTGCATCATGTCTCCTAAAATCATGATGGCGTTCAGTATATCATTCATTCCACCATTTAACCCATTTCCATCTCTATTCTCCTGCGAAGTGTTTGTGGAGTCATGTCTTTGCGAGTTGCTCTCGACCTTTCCTCTCTCCTCATTTTCATTTTCTCGCTGAGTATTGGTTTGCCTGTCGCTGTTGTCTTTTTGCCGGTCATTCTTTGACCCAGCACTAGCCGTTTCCCTTTCTTTATGTATCACTGTCCAGACGTTTTTTTTCGGCGGAGGGGCCGGACGAGTATTCTCCACGTTGTTTTTATTTGGCACCTTTTTTCTTTCGTTAGCTTCTTTTTTTCCACCATTGTGTCCATATGTATTTTGAATGTCTCGCAATCCGCGGAGTTTGCTTCGTGCGGGCCTCCGCAATAGCAGCATTTTACCGGGTCTTCTCGTGGGCAGTTTAGTCCCTCATGTTCCCCTTGCTAATGCTTCGCAGTACCTCGATCCGTGTCCATATCTGTTTCATCTATAGCAGCGCTGAGGTCTCTTGTACTCATACTCAGTTCTTTTTATTGATTGACTGCATATGTATTTTGCTCTCTTGATAATTTTCGGATCGAAATCCTTGCCTCTTTGAACAGTTATGACATAAATGTCCTTTCTGTTTCTCGATATTGTTTTAACCGCAACACAAGGGATTTTAGTGTCGAACAGTTCTTCCCTTATAAATTCATGTTCTATTCCTTCTTCCATTCCGTGAATTACATATCCAACTACTCCTTCTCCTTTCACAGGCAATTTGTGGTTTTGCGCCTCATTATCTTCGAGGAATTTCTTGATTTTCACATAGTCCTCTTTGTTTTTTAATTGTAGTCTCGACCCTTCCAATGTTTTCTTTATCTTGAAAAATTTGTCCTTCACCATGCCCCTCATTTTTTATATCATCGCTGTAATATTTAGAATGTTATATATTATGATGGACGGCGGCCACTGCGATCTACTGTGTCTTATCGGATTTCTTAAGTCCATTCATCATTTCTTGCGAGGAGTCTTCTTGATCTGTGACGTCAATAAGAGGGGAAAATGAATTTTTAGTTTCAAATGTCTTACCTTGCGGCGAGACATTCAACCTCCTTTTTTTACATCTCGTCTGTTCCATGGTCTCGAATAGCGAGGCATTTTCTTCCTTCCCTTCGTCATTCTCTCGTCCTTCAACCAGCACAAAATTACTGGCAGTCTCCTCTCCTTCCGTACTGCTTTTCCCTTGGATATTACTAAGGTCATCAAAAGTGGAGTGCCTCGGCAGGGCGTTCCTGATGCTTTCCCCGTTTGTCTTCAACTTCTGTTGTCCTCTTTTGGGCCTTCGCGTCGTTGTCATCATTAAATAAAATGTCATGAATATTTTGCGGCAGTTCTGCACGTCTTGTGTGAATTTCTTTCCCTTTCAGTCGTGGATCATGCCGCTTTATATACACATTTTTCGTCGCTGGCGGTGGCGAGTGGAGTAGAGTCATTATTTGAGAGGGAGCCTTCCCTACTCTCTGTATCTATGGGGGAGGGAGGGGGGGGGAACTGTGAGGAGCCTCCGTAGGCAATCCCACCGATCCGCCTGACAAGCAGAACGGGCAAAGTGGGCCTTACTCAGACCCCTCCCTATCCTACCACCTATTCCCTACAGAGGATCGTCCAGTTCCCCTGGAAGCGCTTTTCACCCCAGCGCGGGAAGCCCTCTTCCAGGTGTGCCGGACGAGACAGCAGGGGATTGACGCGATTTGACAGGTTACACACGGGAGTGCGAACGATGATCTTAGTAAGCCACACCCCCCGTGCCCCCTGTAACACGCGTTTCTCAAATAGGCTTCTCTCTCTATAATAATCCACAACAGTAGGACTCTATTGGAGTCTAAATGTCTCATCATTCGCCACAGCACAATGCACTGCCAGGCCCACACACATGAAGTGCGCAACACAGGGGACTAGAGCGCCACGGTGAAGGTATATAAGGTCACCCATCCAACCACCGTCCGGGCCCAACATTGCTTAACTTCGGTAACTTAACCAATCTTACAGGAACCGGTGTATATAAACGTGGCTGGGCCCTTGCTCTCATCCTGAGTGATACTAAATACTCAAAATGGAAGACACCTCTGGCCCGAATCAAATAACTTCCATTAGTTAAATTTAAGTAAAGCTAATGCAATGATAGTAATATTAATTATCCCGCATTTTGGCAATTATCCGGTGAAATTATTTTGCAGATATTTATCGATCTTCTCGTCGTATTTGGTGAATAGCACACAGTTCGATATACCCCATTACACAATGCAAAGTCCTTGACAAAAACTTACATAAAATAATTCTCTAAAACGTCCCTAAAATCATGATAATTTATGAATATTCCTCTATCTGCCCATCAAAACTAAGCACTAATCACAAGGGCTTGAAGCTCAATTCCGAAGCAAAACTTATGATATAATTCCAATTTCAGTGTACTTTGGTGCTGGTCCCACTCGAACACTGCTACACTTCGCATGAAAGTATTTTCACAGAATTTCTTACTCCATGTCTCAAATTGATTATTTAACCTGAGCTTTAAATACTAAAGACGTGAATATAATTTTAAAGTAGATTCTCTGATTGCCAATGAATTTAAAAAGTTGAAATAAGAGAAAAATGGACGATTTTGGAGGCGACAACGTAATTTTTAGGCGAAAATGAAGAGTATAAGAAAATGAAAAATTAAATTATCCCCTTAACATATCAATATCACATAATTAAGCCGTCTAGTGATAAAAAATTTCCATCTTCGAACGCAAGTAATTTAAAAAAGAAAAGGAAGAAATACCAGCGCCGAATCCATGAATTTTCTTATGGGAGTATAGGTGGACAATAATATGGTAGTAACAACCTCATAAAATTGTTTTTCGCGTCTTTCTATTATCTAGGAGGGATTGGATCACGACCTGAACTCTAATGTAAGATATTCAATATGCTATAAAATTTGGCATCAACGAGTCAGAACACAACAAATTAAATATTTAAAAATAACGCCCCAGAGAAAGGGTATTTTCCAAGGTATTGCATCCTTAAAAACCACCAATAATTAGATTATTGCTCCGTTAGAATGCATAAAAGGGCATTGAAATTTAATTGATCTTTAATTATAGATGGATAAAAATTCTACTGGAAACTCCTTGATCATTTGAGATTTGGGGAATGCAATGATTGGTTTTAGACAAATGAATAAGAGGGAGCGCATCTCAGAAAGTTAGCACACCGTTAAAGAGTGTCTTGAAATTAAATTGCATCGAATGATCAGTTTTACCGTTCCTTATCGTACTTGTGACGAAATAGTCTACCGCACAAAACGGTACATAGTAGAATGCGAGAGACACCGTTATAAAGGCCACTCGAGGTTCTTAAATCCTGAGGCTATACATTTTTTAAGGTTTTTAAACTCCATTATCCCTTCCTCATTCTTCCGCTCCTCGTCTTTCCTCTCATTTCACGTCTTTTCCTTCCGCCCAAGTGGGCCTGGGGGGGGGAGGAGGGGGGGGACAGGGGAAGGGGAGAGGGGACAAGAAATTCTTCTGCCGCCCATTTCCACCATTTTGCCACTGGGGGAAAATAAGGGAGGAGATTTTTATTATTATTACCATAATTTTTTAAATGGATGCGGCTCCTCGATGAACGCTCAACCAAGCGAGAGAGCTCTTCCCTCCGAGAAACTCCCTCGCTGAGTTTTATCTCCTAGAGAACCATTCATTTTTGAAGAAAGAAATATGCACTTACTATTTCTCTCGGGAGGTCCGTTTTTAATTAATAATGACCGGTTCCGGGTTTATGGGAGAGATTTATTACTTTTTTACTTTTTTTTGGGTCATAATACTCTGGAGGAGGGGGAAAAGGAATTAATTGGTTGAACTTCGCACGAAAGCAGTAAAGAAATATGGCCTGCGCGTATTGGTGTTCATATCAAGAACATTTTCCATTCTGCTATTCTGCTGGTTGGTTGTAAATCATGGTAGCAGATTATTACTTTCCTTGGGTTAAGTTCTCCCAGGTTGTTTTGAACCGAAATGACCGAGCATCCGTGAAAACCTGTTTCCAGCCTAGTTACATACACAGATTTCCGACAGTTATTCCTCACAGTTATGCACACCTATTCACTGTAATTCCCAGATCTTATTTTTATTCTGATTTGGAAAATATGTTTTCTTCCCACTCTAAAAATATTGCTTGAATGGGTAGTTTTATTAGATTACATGATATAAGAAAGATTCAATATTTAAAAAAATCATAGCTACTCCTTTTATGACGACGTAAAAACATTTTGTTAACGTATCCATACTTAGGTCCTTTAAACCACGATTGAATCATAAACGATATATGAGTATAGCGTAAAAATATTAAATGAGGGAATTAAATTGCCAAATGGTCAGTTTTGAATTTGTTTTAAATCCGCGAGAAACACGGGATCGTAAGAGCAGTCATTATGAATAAACTGACACGCTTTTCGACAATTAGCAGAGTTAACTGCATCATTGTGTAAAGTCTTTCTTTTACTACGCCAACGTATACTAGCAGCGCATACCTCAAGTCTGCTTCACTATTTCAAATTCAAATTTCACTGTAGACTTATGTGTGGGAGTGTAACTAATTAATGCTCAGCAGCTACTCAATAGTTCCGTAAAGTTTCATACCATGCAGCGTAGTACATGTTTAGTGAATATTTATTCGTAGTGGATGTACCCTTAAGATGACATAAGGCTTACTATGTATACACTTGTCCTTCCCTTAAACGTTGTAATTTCTTGGTAGGATTTAAGGAAATAGTTGAGAATAGACGCAGAATTATGCTTGCATAAATAGAAAACAAACTATTTCCTTGAAGTAGCATAATTTCAAAATGAATTAATTATCTCATTATAAATCCGATTTCCTTCACAGTATTTTCACCAGCAGAAATGTAAAGTTACTATTGATTGGAGAAGTATAGCGCACAGCAATATCACATTAGTTATAGCCAAGAAAAGTTATATAATGAAGAGGGAACCACGACAATCAGAGTTGGTACAAAAACAAATATGGTGTGACATTTTATGCATCATAGGCGCGAGCCAATGGATAATGAGGATGAATACCTTTGAAACTTGATCCCAGATGAGAAAGCTGATGATGGAACAAAAATGAATATGCAGTGAGATACAAGGTAGCATGTGGAATAACAGAGAAGGAAAAATGCCATCAGGATACCTGCACGGAAAAAAATAAGTAGAAGGATCGGGTGTTTCCGCAGTCGAAAGGGTTATGTTGGAAGATAAATTATAAGTGATCGACCAAGTGAAAGATCAAGGGACTAGGACATAGACAAAATTAATAGAGAGAAGGACTATCATGATTTGGAGGAATTAGTTTAAAAAATAGGAAAGGCTGTAGCCTGTACATTTTACGATTTACTAGGAAATAGTATATCTTCCCTCAACGGCATTGAATGTGAGCTAAAAAGTTATCCGACTCAGTAAATAGAGTAAAACACGTATGATCCCTTGTTTAAAATTGAACTTGTGAAAAAATAGTCCCTTTCAATACTTAAATATGAGTGGGGCATTATTAAATTGCGGGGAAATGGGGTCTCCCAGTTTCCCCATTTCAAAAACTTATGTTACGGTTAGCAAGGTATATCATAAAATCATGTCGA
The DNA here is from genome assembly GCA_963573305.1 of Pyrrhosoma nymphula. NCBI lineage: Eukaryota > Metazoa > Arthropoda > Insecta > Odonata > Coenagrionidae > Pyrrhosoma > Pyrrhosoma nymphula. Next base: position 153,464,432 of record OY754328.1, read on the forward strand.
TCTCAATGCTTTGAACTACTCATGATTTTTTTGGTGAAACTAACGGTACCAAGAATGCTTGATTTTGAGTATTAATTCAGAAACGACGCTCCTGTAATGTTTATTAGGATCTAAATGCTTTTGGAACTCTAAATATCGTTTTAGGGTTTCAGAAAACAGTTCCCAAACAAAAAGTATTTCTCTTTTATGCGTGCATACTCCGAATTGCCAAGGATAACTAAAGAAGCCTCATACCACGGAAATTATACGAAAGTAAATTGAATGTCATCCTCTTCAGATGATATCCAAATTTTGAAAAAATATTTTTAAATTTATCAATAAAATCAAAATATAAATTTTGAACTTAACGATTCCATCCTTTAAAAATAAATTTAAAATTAAGACCCTTCCGCTTTTGTTTAATTTACGTTATTCAAATATTTAGGCAATGCGCTATATTTGCTAAAGTTCCGAATGGCTTTATGCACATTGTTGCCTTTTCCTTGCTACATAGAGTGAGCTGTCACGTACTTCATTGATTTTCCATGCCTAGACTATTGGATGTGTTTCCCGTGAAGCTGAAGCTCTGGCATGATGCACGAGAGCAGTTTCATGTGTCACAAATTATTTCGAGTAACTCCCTCGGCCGTCGGCTTGCACAGATTAGCGTCGTATTGGAGCACAGAGCCAGACCGCACGGCTGATCCTCCTCGCACATGCGAGATACAGAGTCCGCATAATTGGAACTCGTTGATCAGGGAGCACCAAGAAGGAAAGCGCACGACCGAAACGGAATGGGTAGTCGAATGCAACTAACAGCACAGAGGCCTCCGGGAAGCGTGCGAGATTGACTGCGCAGATAAGATTCCACCGTCGGACGTCCTATCTTGCTCAGAAAGAACCGACAGCACTCACTAATTATGGAACAGGTACTCTTTTTAACCGTAAAGGGATGGCCCCGTTTAGATCCGGGCTGAAACGAGTACAAAAATGATTATGGCAACTGGATCATCAAAGACCTCCAATAGCTGAGACCATGTGAAACGCGGAGCCATGAAAAAGTAATAGTGATTAGGCTCCTAGACAAATATTAGTACGAGATGAAGATAATGCTGGATTCTATGATAGTACAATTCATTAAGGGCTGCCGAAAAGTTAGATTGAAAATCAAACTAAATTATGTCCACTCTACATTATCTCCACCCTGGAATTTTGAATTTATGTTCCAAGGGACTTTGTTCCTAGAACAATAAAGTTATTTCTATTTCTATTAGGTCCACTATACATACACACCAATGAGTTTTCGATGACCGTATTATCCCAGTGAATTTTAGATAGCTTACTTGAAATGACTTCCTGTCGGACAGAGTGTAGATATTACTACATTGCGCAGGAATGATACGCTGTCTTTTATTCATCGTTCTTTGGAACAATGATAGATGCATAGTTAAACCTATTTTCAAAGTCTGTTATAATTCATGAACAAATTTCCTTCAGTAAACGAAAATATAGTGAAAGAAATGGCTCTTTGTGTAATCAAAATTGCTTTATTTGGGAGCCCTAATGCTCGAAAAATGCAAAATAGCGCGTATGTAGTGCGGCAAAAGTTTTCATCACTTTGCCGAATAAACGAGCTATTATGTTTCGGATACAAATTCCAGTTTCGGATCAGCGCTGATTACAACTTTGGTCATTAAATTTTATTTTCCAAAACAAATATTCTAATATGTCAAATTTTTGGCGTTGATAGAATTTTAATCGGTAGTATTGCAAGAGAAAAATGCCATAAAAATAAAAAAAATGAACATAAACATGAGTTTGTCAAAGTCCCGCGTCACTTACCTCAGATATGCATATAAATTTATGGCTGAAGAATATTTTACCGAAAATTCACTTTTGAGTGAAGTGTGCGAGTTGAAGGTAAACTAATTTTTTTTTTAACGGAATGATGAACAAAATAGCATCGATTATTTTTCTCAACCCCAGACATTTAAAAATGAAACAAATGATCATTAAATTACCTTGAGAACACTCGCAATAACTCCACCATCAACACGAAGGTCAGTATGAAAGTTGGGGGCCAAGACGCCCAAGGGCGTATGACATTCTCGGTGATCGGTTACTTTCATTACGCTTAGAAAGGTACCCAGAAAATCACAAAGCTGGACGTGCTCAGAGGCCTCAACGAAATTATAAACAATGAGTAACGGCCAGTAGTCCAACGTTCTACCCACTGAGCGAACAAAACGTCAATTGCAATGATACGAGGCATATGTATATGATATATATCACAAGTTGATTTGAAAACCCGGCGTGGATGATGAGCAGAATTACTTTAGAATGGCAAAAGGATTAACTTTTCCATGAAAAGGAAAATACCGTCATACCATCCACGCATACGCTTAAATAAAGCGGAACCATTTATTCTCTATAAGGCTATGAATACGAAAATGCATATTTTACCTTTTTGATTTCATGATTTCATTTCTCCCAGGAGTTGCTTACAGTCTTATGCATTAGATATGAAAAAGGGGATGGAAAATAATGGTCATACAAATATAGCGTCATATAAATTTTTTTTGCTTTTAAAGTATTTCTTAAATATTAAAAAAAAGTCAACCATACGACTTATTCAGCGACGTTCACAAAAAAACAACCATATTCCCTTACCTTTTGGCGGTCTAACACTCATGAATAATCCGTGGATTGCATTAGTATGCTCATTCCAATCTTCATGATTACTTAAGATGTTTACTTTTCCTTAATCTTTTTTCTTTCAAATATTGAACATACCCCCTCTCAGAAAAGACGTTTACATTTCATTAAAGAGGAACCCAGGAAATGAGGAAACTTAAATGTAAGAGGAAGGTCGAGTGAATGAGAGGAATCAATCAATCCTAGTAGAGAGTTTTCTTGACATGAAAAAGGAAAATGGACCATACAACAAACGAAGCATGGAACTACGTATTTAGGGTTCTATGGGTCGTGCAAATTCCTATTATGGTTGTCCAGCAAGGGAAAAATTTCGATACAAAGTTCTTGCTCTCCTCTGATTCTGGACGGAATATTTAATGTATGAAATAAAGAGACAATTCCATCAGAAAATAGACCATGTGAGATCAGCAGAAGCACCATTTGAAGAAGCAGATATCATCAATCATAAAATAATTACGTAAATTCGTTTTCATAAAATTTGCCTATAAAATAATTCCATGAAAAAGCTACGGTCAAATTTTTATAGTATATTGTCGAGAAGATTGTACAATGTACATTTTGACAGCATTTTGGCATTATTGTTGGTTAAGATGAGTTAACAACGTTTAGTGAAGAATCCACATTGCAAACTTTCCGACCTTTGCTCTTCTTCGGGTATTGAGAGAAAAGAAATGGCCGTAGGAAAGTTTGAATGTCACCCATAAAAATCAAGAGACGAAGAAAATCAAGGATTGAAAAAAATTGTGCTCTCGAGTTGTAGCTGGTTTTTCTTGTTATTATCATGACCAACGTTACACGAACTCCCGTAAAATTATTCACTCATATTACTGAGAGTTAAGAAAGATTTAATAAGCAATTGGTAAAACTTAAATATTAATGACATCATTGCAATTTTTACAGTGCTATCTATTCCCATGCTGGGAAGGGCTTGCTTTTGATTTTACGAAAATGCATAATAACAAACAAGAAAAGGTTTTTTCTCACAGCTTTACCATACATATTCAGCAGTAGTAGACATAGATTTGTATATATATATATATATATATATATATATATATATACATTCATACATTCATAGGAAAATGGAAATGGATAGGTACACATAAAAGGACGAACACAGGGTTTGGTGGGGAAGATGAAAATGAGTTCAAACAGGTGGTGAAAGAAAGAGGATAGGAAACATATAAAATTAAACAACACAATGGTGATGTGAAGATGGAATGATGGCCGATTCCAAGTGAAAAAAATTCGTCTAGACCGGGAATTGAACCACGGACCTTCCGATTTCGCGGACCTTCCTTCCTTTCATATATATATATATATATACATTCGTACTCTCTACCCTGAGAAAGGTGGATGCCAATCCCACCGAAATATTGGAAGTTTTAATTTGTAAATGTCTTTCGCTTGTGTCTATATTTTTATCGACCACCCTCTTGGCATATTATATTATATAAATTATACATATATATATATAGGTATATATATAAATTCATACAATCATAGGAAATGGAAAGGGATAGGAACACATAAAAGGACGAACACAGGGTTTGGTGGGGAAGATGAAAATGTGTCGAATCCAGAGAGAAAAATGTATACATATACATATATATATATACAAGGCGTTGAGGTTGGTGAAGGATAGGATCACTACTCATATATATATATATATATAGAAGTGGACACTCACTGGCACCATCCATGTCGACACCGATGTCCACTGCTTAGGGTAGCTTTCGGGCTAAGGATCCTTCTACAGTAGGAGGAGATCACTACTCATATATATATATATATTTATTTATTTATATTTGTATATATATATATATATATAATACGTACAGCCAATAGTTATGGCACGATGAATAGAAAACAAAAAAAGAACACTCACAAGAAAAATATACTCAAATTTTTGGCCAGGTCAGACCTTTTTAAGGAGAAGAGACGAAAAAAAAATATGTATATATATATATATATATTATATATATATATATACTTTATATATATATATATATATAAAGTATATATATATATACTCAATCATACGAAAATGACGCTCAAAGGCGCGAATAAATTAATACATTCATAGGAAAATGGAAATGGATAGGTACACATGAAAGGACGAACACAGGGTTTGGTGGGGAAGATGAAAATGAGTCAAATCCAGACAGAAAAAATTTCACCTTAGCCGGGATTCGAACCCGGATCTCCCAATTGCCGGTCAGGTGTGCTCCCAGTTACACCACCAAGGCTACTCAATTAACTGCTGAATTTGACGGGATTTTATGTCACACCCCATGCCCAAGTTGAACGACCCAGAGATGGCGCGCAAGGGCGAAATCGCTGTAGAAAATTGAGAAGTACCGCTCCAAGGTAGGGGAAGGGAAGCGGGGAAAGAAGGGAAGTGAGGGGAAGTTGTGGTATAGGGGAGGGGGGACGGGGATGGGCACTGGTGTCGCACCTATTTGTCTAGGGGGGAGTGCAACAAAGTAGGGAGGGGTGTGGGTGAACTGGGATGAGTTGAGAATTGAACCTGGCTGTCTAAAAGACTGCAACAAAGTTGCTAAGTTGGGAGGGGGTGGGGGAGTGTAAGAGGGACGGGAAAGGTCACGTGGTGTCGCACCTGGATGTTTAGAGGGGGGGATGATGATGCAACAAAGTAGGGAATTGAGCCTGGCTGTTTAGAAGAGTGCAACAAAGTTGCTAAGTTGGGAGGGGGTGGGGGAGGAGAATAAAAGGCGTCGGAGGAGGAGGGAGAAAGTAAATGGACAAAAATTCAGTGCATAATGTTAAGACCGGGAGGGGAAAAGGCGCGACAAAACCAAATAATAGAAAGCTCAGTGTTCCTAAGTTGTGTGTTCGAAGCGTCGGCGGGGAGGGCGTGGAGGATGGTGAGACGGAAGCAAGAGTCGAATTTGAGGTTATGAGTGGAGGCGTGTTTTGGGACTGGGAAGTTGGGCGGGGCGGCTCGGTGTCCGTTTATTCTGATGGACAGGGGATTGCAGGTCTCGCCGATGTAAAAGGAAGGGCAGACCTTACACTGCAGAAGGTATACCACGTTAAAGGTAGTGCAGCTGCCGTGGGAAGATATAGGAAATGGGTTGTTGGGACTGTGGAAAGAAGAGAGATTACATATTAAAGGGCAGGTTTTGCAACGAGGTCTATGGCAGGGAAATATATATATATATATATATATATATATATATATATATATATATATATATATATATATATATATATATATATATATACATACTCAATCATTCGAAAACATGACGCTCAAAGGCGCGAATAAATTCATACATTCATAGGAAATGGAAATGGATAGGAACACATAAAAGGACGAACACAGGGTTTGGTGGGGAAGATGAAAATGAGTCAAATCCAGACAAAAAATTTCACCTAAGCTCACCTTTTATGTGTTCCTATCCATTTCCATTTCCTATGAATGTATGAATATATATATATATTCATACATTCATAGGAAATGGAAATGGATAGGAACACATAAAAGGTGAGCTAAGGTGAAATTTTTTCTGTCTGGATTTGACTCATTTTCATCTTCCCCACCAAACCCTGTGTTCGTCCTTTTATGTGTTCCTATCCATTTCCATATATATATATATATATATATATATATATATATATATATATGCATAAATAAAACATTGATACACTAAACAAACACAGAAACACGAAAAAAGGACACTCACAAAAGAAAACTTGTACGTTTCGGCGTCAGGACGCCATCGTCAGCGGTAGAGGAATGATGAGTCCGCTCTGTTCCCTTGGGAAGGAAAGGGCAGAGAGGAAGGAAAAGGGGGGGTAAGTGCGAATGGATAGTGGTGGGGAGAGAGAGGTGGCTATTGGGCTTTTAATTCAATGGGCTAGGTTTAGCCCGGGCTTTTCGAATGCTCTTGTCACCCAAATATGGGCGTATTCACGAATTTTCACGTCAACATTACCGGCGGATTCAGGAAGGGCTTCTATGATCTCTAGGGAGAAACAATCGTCAAAATTTTGAGAGTGGGAGGCGGTATGTTTGGGAATGGGATCAAGAAAAGGTGGAGTTTTGGTGGCATGGCGGTGATTGTTCATACGGATATTGAGGGGGGTGGTACATTTTCCCACATAGAAGGCAGGGCAGAAATTGCAGGAAAGGCGGTAGATGATGTTGCTGGTGGTACAATTGGCCGTAGAGGAAGATCTTTTGATGTGGTGACAAGGTTAAGTTGGTCAGGTTGGTGGGTCTTGGTCCGAGGGGTATATTTTGCAGTAGGAGACAGGATTTTATTTAAAAGCAACTTCTCTGGGTACTCTCGTTCTCTGAGGGAGTGATGGAGAGTTTCGATATATTCTTTTAGAGAGGGGGCATTGCTGCAGATCCGGTGGCCGCGGATAGAAAGGGAATAAGGGATTGAGCGTTTGGTGTGAGAAGGATGACAGCTGTTAAAATGGAGGTATTGGTCATGGTTAGTGGGTTTTTTGTGGACGGAGGTGATGAATTTACTGTCCTTAATTTGGATATTAATATCCAGGAACGTAATTAAGGAGTCAGAAATGGAAGATGTGAAGGAAACTGAGAATAAAGAGTTCAGTGTGGAAATGAAAGAAGATAAAGAATCACGGCCGTGAGGCCAGAGGACGAATATGTCGTCAATGTAGCGGGCCCAGAAGAGAGGTTTATGTGTTTGATTTTTTAAGAAAGTGGTTTCGAGATGGCCCATGAACAGGTTGGCATAAGATGGTGCCATGCGAGTACCCATGGCGGCGCCTTTAGTTTGAAGAAAAATTTGATTATTAAAGGAGAAAGCATTTTTTGTTAAAACCATTTCGGCTAGGCGGATGATGAAATTTGTGGAGGGAAAGTGTCACCCCCTCCCTCAAAAGATCTTCCTCTACGGCCAATTGTACCACCAGCAACATCATCTACCGCCTTTCCTGCAATTTCTGCCCTGCCTTCTATGTGGGAAAATGTACCACCCCCCTCAATATCCGTATGAACAATCACCGCCATGCCACCAAAACTCCACCTTTTCTTGATCCCATTCCCAAACATACCGCCTCCCACTCTCAAAATTTTGACGATTGTTTCTCCCTAGAGATCATAGAAGCCCTTCCTGAATCCGCCGGTAATGTTGACGTGAAAATTCGTGAATACGCCCATATTTGGGTGACAAGAGCATTCGAAAAGCCCGGGCTAAACCTAGCCCATTGAATTAAAAGCCCAATAGCCACCTCTCTCTCCCCACCACTATCCATTCGCACTTACCCCCCCTTTTCCTTCCTCTCTGCCCTTTCCTTCCCAAGGGAACAGAGCGGACTCATCATTCCTCTACCGCTGACGATGGCGTCCTGACGCCGAAACGTACAAGTTTTCTTTTGTGAGTGTCCTTTTTTCGTGTTTCTGTGTTTGTTTAGTGTATCAATGTTTTATTTATGCATGTGCATCGTCGCCGAGAGCGATTTTCTACCAAGACATTATATATATATATATATATATATATATATATATATATATATATATATATATATATATATATATATATATATATATATATAAACTTTGTCACAAGTGTGACTAAAATGAGAACACATAAAAAAGACACTCACACGGGTTGTAAATTTTTCGGTGGATCGCCGCCACCTTCTTCAGCGAAAGGTATAGGAAGAATGAAGAGGAAATGTTTGGGATGGTGAGGGGAAGAGAGCAGTGAGGAGGGGAAAGGTGATAAGTAAAGGAGGGGTGGAATGGAGGTAAGGGAAATGTAAAAGACGAAATGGTGAAGTTGCCATGACCAAGTTAAGAGACAGAAAGATACAAAGTTGAAGGTTGGGAGGGGAGAAGATGTTACAAAATTATAAGTACAATGTTGAAGGTTGGGGGAGGGGGGGATGTTTACAAATTAATGGGACCGGTTGAGGCCAGGTGGCTGGAGAGCGTTAAAATAAAATATACAAGCTTGCTCTAATGTTCTCAAAGTAATTGGAGTGGCTGTGGGGGGTAGAGAGGCCAGAACAGCTACATTGTAGCAATTATCAAATTTAGTGGTATGGGATGCGGCATGAGTAGGGACAGCGTGAGAGAAGTTTTGGGAGGATGGGTTGCATGAGGCACGGTGATTATTTATCCTGATATTAAGTGGTGTACTACAAAGTCCAATATAAAAGGCCGGGCATAGCTTACAAAGAAGTATATACACAATGTTAGAGGTGGTACAGGAGGATGAGGAAACGGAAGGAAGATAAGAATATATGAATTTATTCGGGAGTCGGTTCGTGGTAAATAATAAGCATGTTTTGCATCTAGGACGGTTACAAGGGGTGGCTGGAGTTTTGGATTGAATAACTGATATTTTGAGAGGTTTCGTGGCCTTAAATAAGTTTGATAGGTTGGGGGGACGCTTATAAGTAACGGATGGACATTTAGGGAATAAATAAATAATATATATATATATATATATATACACATACACATACACATACACACACACACACACCCATTAGTGCAGGCTATTAAACCATGTAAGTTGAAAAACATACACATACACACATACATACATATATGCATAAAATATGCAGACATACAATTCTGCGGATTACCTCGGAAAGAACGAGAAGAGAGTAGTATGGCAATACGACGGGATATAGGTTTCCCGTTGCCGCAGCCAAGTACGGAGAAAATCGAAAGAGCAAAATGTCGCAAAACTAATTTTCGCTCGTTCAACCTTGGAACTTGCGATGTCGCCTAAGGGGACTTAAGCGGGGGAGAGTTTCGTGGGGGAAGGGGCGGATCGCTCGGCGGTCGATGAAAAGTCATTCTCTTTCACGTTGGGTGATGCTCCTGCGGCGCTCTTTTTTCAAATTGGCATCCCTCCGTCTCGTGGGCTCGATTTCCGGCTTCCTTTGCGCTATCCCATTGCTCTCTCTCTCCACTCTCCGAATCTCACAAACTCTTTACCCTTTTAACCATCTCGATGTGAGTGTGCGAGCCTCCTCTCAGCTCATATATTCCAATCCATTACCCACCGGAGTGTTTCCTCCGGTGCTATCGTCGGAGGGTAGAACCCTGTTAAAAAACCTCCCTATATCTCCACTCCCTTAAAATCCAATCCCCGCTCCCCTCCCTACCCCCTGCAATGCTTAATAACCTCGCAGGAACATTAATGATGCCAGCGGAAACAGACGAAAACTTTTACCTGATAATATTATTTTTAAATGAAAAATTTCCCTTCCTTCCTTTATTTTCCACTCTTCTTTCTCTCTCCCTTCCCAATGTACTATTTATAAAGCGCCGGGTTGATTCGAGGCGGAACTGTCGTCGTCCACTCCGCTAAACAAACCAATTTCCCCGAGCGAGCGAGCGTTTCTTTGTCTCCTCCATTCTTCCTTCTTTTCTTTTTGTCCCCTTCATTAATCCATTCAGGCTCGAGGAGGAGAGGTCGAGGGAGATAAGGGGGGGTGGGGAGAAAGAGCCCCTAGGGTTCGCTGGGGATGGGGTGAAAGGGTTGGTTAGGAACGCCCAATTTGTGTGTCAACTGAGTGGGGAAGGGAAGGGGAGAGAAGGAGAGGCAGAGTCACTGTTGCTAATGCGACGGGGATCGGCCACGTAGAGAGAGCGGCATCTTCCGAAAACATCGGAGTTAAGGACCATCTGATAGCGGAACGGCGCGGGCGGGCGGTGTAAATTTAGGTGGAGCATCTGTAACATCCTCTCCCGAAGCGCTAATTTCGACTTAATGGCTTTCTTTTTTATATTTGCAGGATTTAAAAGAAATAAAACGTTCGGGATTTGAGAGAGAAAGTTTTCTGTTGCATGTAATGTGAAATTATCGATGGAATCGTACAAAGTTTTGCGTTCTTAGCTGCCATAACACAAAGTGAGATTCCGCAGAAAAAAGTATGCTACAAACAATGTCGCCGCGATAAGCTGGATCAAATGGCAACATGTTACGCATAAGACACACGTTTTGAATACTATTGAAGGGTAAATACAATACTTACTCTTAGCTATTGATGTATCGGCTGCATATTCCCAAAAATCTAATTATTATAGTCTCCTCAATTCGGAATACAAATAAATCTACCAGGATGATTTACTATATTGTATTTTATTGTTAAGTTCAATTTTCATTACAGTTGGCTGTTGGCTGGCCGTTGCACACATTACTTGGGGAAATCACTTCCGTGAAAAGTAATGGAGGAAAAGGCTTGGAGGCTATAATAAATTTCAGTAAAGATCGACTCTCTGTAAATAATAGCTCAATAGTCTCTTCGGTAAAAACTCCTGTTCGTAAATAATTTCAGAATATCTCCTCGATTAACTTTAGCAAGAATGAAAAAAATACACGAGCAGATGAAAAGCGAAAAGGGAAGCACTCAATGATTAATGGATGGGTTTAAAAGATAAATAAACGGGAATTGGCATTTTTATTGACCAGGAACTATTTATAAATTGAATCTAAAAAATTTAATGAATTTTTACTTAGGAAATGGCTATTTTTATGCAAGAGGTAAAATTAAAGACAACAAATTTAAAATCCGCATTTCCTAATAATACCGTTTTTAAGTTCATATGTTTTTACATAGGCACTCAATTTACGAGCATGAAAAAATAAAAGGAGTAAAAAATGGAATGTGAAAACTAGGGAACTAAAGAAAGAATATAATTTAATAAAAAATAATGAAGTCACATTGTTACCCTGGTAATTTGACCGACTTCGAGCGATTTTGAAACTTTTTAAGGCTTGCCATCCGGGAATAATGAGGAATTACATCGAGTGCTCCAACTTTCTCTTTGAGATTAATCGGTCTTCGACGACGGAAGCATGGATAACAATACTCAAAACCGAAGGACGATTCATTTAAGTCTTGATAGAGCTACGCATTTAAGACTCTTTGTCAGTTAACAAATACTTGCTTAAGACAAGACGTCATGCATGGACTCATATAAATCTTCAACTACACTCACGATACGAATTTATTATAAAAATACGGGAAAGGGAAAAATTTAGCGCTGGTAATTTTTCACCCACATATTATTCCTCATAGTTCTTTTCCCACACTTCATCCAGTGAAGCAAATGAATTTAAGATGTTTGACTGCACTAAACGGATTCTCAGATGGCACAAATTCTAGTATAAATTACACAGCAAAAATAATTTGAAATAGTTTCTCTGCATACAAATAGATTTATGATCATCTGGCACTACTATAATTATATTACCAATTTTTATGTAGACAGTAGAAATCTACACTTTAAGTAACTTTATTTCATAATTAGTCAGTTTCCCCCTTATAAAGGGCAACGGGATTAATTTTTGGGAGCGGTATTAGTACTTGAAATAGTCCTGGAGATGAGTCCTAAAAAATCTCTTTCTGATGCTCCGCTTAATCAACAGCATTACAAAGGTGGTTCACCGGCAATTCAATTATAATGCTTGGGTAAAAGTGAGTATGATATGATTTTCAGGGTTCTAGAAGAATGAATGAGATCTTGCCAAGGAAATTTTGCATCGTTGCCAATTCATGGAAATCTTTTATTTTCGGTGCTGGTGAGAACTTTCACATTGTGGTGAAAGGCGACGACACGAGGCTCAATTCGGTGCCAAACTGAAAGCACAGGTGGCGAGGGAAACTTCACAATCTCAAATTTACTGATCTCTTGGTGTAATGGAGTGTATTCATCGAATTATAAAAAAAATTGATTCCTTGGGTTCCTACATGAACTTGAAATACGCAATACTTTGAAGATTGCTTATCTCAAGTTTATATTTAGGAATAAATTAGAGATTTTACTTTGGAGGGAGGATGATATGCTAATGTTTATCAACAATTTATTCAGGTTTGGGATGATTCTATCGAGTTTAGGCCAGAAACAATCCATCATTGCTATTTTGAGTTGGAATAGCTGTGGTGGATTGTCTTTTACCTAAACTCGATAAACTCATCTAATTCATAATGGAGGTCGATATTGTGAATACAGATACAAATTTATTTAGGTATATCGAACATGTTTGGCATTAAAACTACCCGAAAAAACGCGGTATCCGGGCTTCAGCTTCTAAACACATTAATGGGTTACCATGCCTGACGTCACATGTACCAGCTTGCTCTGGTCCCACTCACAAGACATTGCAAGGGTAGCGAACACTCCCTCCATTGTGGTTGAAGGACTGACACACAGAGCCATAGGAGGCGAAACTTTGAATGCTGCTAATCAAATAATACGTGACACCAGAATCATCCGGAGAATAAAAAAACAAAAACAGACCATGGTGATGCAATAGAAAAACTGTGAGATTCTTCAGAATATTATGTCATATAAACATAATGATAAGTGTGCATCAGCCACGAAATATCAATTCCTCTTTTCAACGCCAGATTTATACGAATGCATCTCCGATAATCATGATCCAGTCGTGTTTCCCATGTTTCTGTGAAAAAAAATTATATTCTCAAGAAGCTAGTGAGTGATAGTCAACTTGCTTTCTGTTTGATGTCTATGTGGCTACTGATTATTCGATCTATCCAAAGTTATGCAATTGACGTGATTCGTATTTTTCCCTATTATATACTAAAGACAGTAACGTCAGAAGATTCGTGACTACCGAAGTCGCACTATAAAATGCCATTACACATATTTAGCTAGTGGTGCTTTGGGAAAATCGATGTCCAAATGAAGGACTGAATCAACACAAATGAGATTCATAAGTTAATAAAACGGTTCAAGTGCCTTCAAAGTGAGCAAAGATACGGGCTGAAAAAGCCACGAATTCATCTCCTGAACAAACCAGCTCTCCAAGGGAGGCGTTCAGAAGAAGGTGGGCTTTAATAGCTTACTGGAAGGTCCGCAGCTTAAGCTGGTCATGGAAGGAAGGGCATGCTAAATTTTCGTTTGTGGGAAGTTTCAGAATTGCCGAGGATGGGTGAATGATGGGGAAGGGGGAGTCTTCTCATCTGGGGGAGGAGGGGTGGTGAATCCGAAGACACACCCTGTTATGTCTCTACTCCTTTCATTAAGGAATTCGCGGGAAATCTTTCCCCTCTCTCCCCCTTCCTAGTTGGGCCTTGGGTCTCCAAATCGCCTCAACACCCACTCAAGTACACATTGCGGGACACATTTTCACCGATTTTCTTCGTCCACGCTCGGAAAAAATGGTAGAAAGTATAAAGTGAAATAGGAGGAGAAAATAACGCCGGAAGAATAAAGACCAGTGCAAATTATATATGAGAACATAACTCAAGAGCAAAAATCAACACTGTCGAACGATTATTTAAAATAAGAAAATAAAAATTACGAAGTGAAATCTGATTCATGGCGCGGAATCTGAACCGTTCTTGGATGTCATCGGAGAAAAAACACACTCGGAAACCAATTGGAGAAATAAAAGCCTACTCATTGGTTGGTTTTGAGTCCAGAAATTACTGCCGCAGCTTTAGCTAAATTATGTCTCCGAGTTCTGTCATTGTATTCGATGGGAACTTGCCTTTATACTAAGGCTGCAATCTCTCGAATTTTCAAAAGCAACCAATTACGATTATTCTCCCTTTCCTTGAGTTGGCCAATGAGATTTTGTACTTTCATAATGTCAAAGAGAGGTTCTAATTCTATGGCATGGATAGGAATGAATTTACCATTTTATTAAATACTTAGATCCATTTTTGAGAACAAATATATTCATTAGCGAACTTATCGATGAAAAGCCACTACATTCAACATAAATGGTGTCAACTTCTGCTTTTCACTCTCTCGCCGTTGGAAGCTAATATGTACCTGCAAGGGTAGCTTTTGAGTGGCCAACTAAAGAAATATCTCTTCGTGATTGGCCAACTCAACAACAAAACTTAGCAGATGGACGAGTGACATCTTTTGTACCAAGCTATTTTCTCAGGGTGCTTATTGAAGGCTCTCTATTCCACTCAAACTTCAACCGTCTTAATCAGTCTGAAGTTACGATCTTGAGTTTGGTTTTTGTGTCTAATGCGAACTGTTTTATGTTGAGTTATTTTATTAATTTGTGTTAAATGCTCAATGTGAACCCTGTGAACCTACCTTAAAGAAGAAGGTAGAGGAGGGCAGTGACCGTGGGTTGATGGAGTTTCGGGTATTGGGAGGAGGAGAATACGTAGTTGAGCGACAAAGGATAGGGAAGAAAGGAAGAAAGAAAGAGACGCCTTTGGCGGGCGAGTAGGAGGTTATTGGAGGAGGAAGTAGGTGAATTCATTTTTTTTCCTCCACCTTTTCACTTCCAAGCGTCCATTAGCAGGAGTAGAAACCCGCTTTTATTCTTTTAGACGGACATCTTGAAGACGAATGGAAAGGGAGGGGTGGGGGAAGGGGGGAAGAAGCAGGAGAGGCGTGGAGGGAGAGGTGGTGAGAATTAGTGGGTGGCCGAAAACTTCTTAGTGGGGAAAATGCCCGGAAAAAAGGAAGGCTGGGATGGTAGGTAGGTGAGGAGATAGGGAGCGGCAGAAGAGTTTGAAAGGAGAGAAAAAGAGAGACAGAGAGACATGATGGAAGGAGAAGGGTCTCGCCATTAGCCGCCGCCGCCGCCGGGTAGGTGAGGAGCAGAGGAGGTTCAAAGGTCGGGGACGTGGGAGTCTTGGCGACCGAGATTCGTTGGACGCGGCCGGTTGTTGTTGCTTGGTGGTATGGGTGGACGGGCGGGACGTGTATTAGGAGGACGCAGATTGGGGGCGGGAGTACCCAATGGCAACCAGGGTGGCGTGTAGAGTGACGTCGGTGTTAACTTGGCATCTCGTGATTCTAATTAGATCACTGTGCGAGCTTTATCCAGGATTTCAGGAGAATTTCGCCTCCACCTCAACTCTATAAGGTTAGCCACTGAAGAGGTGAGCTGCGGTTTCAAAGCTGGAGATGAATGAGAGGAGAATTAATAGAGTTGTCCAGACTGCTCCGGATTTTAAAAGAATTGAAAGTTGAAAATTTAAGGGAAGAACGAAAGAGGTGCCGTGAGTTTTATCATTTCAACGTATTGAAAGATTAAAAAAATGTCGGGATGGCTCTATGAAAAAGTTTCATGAGGTCCAGAAGTTATAATCAGAACTCTAAAAAACATTTAAAATTCATGGGAAAATTAGCATTAAAAATGTAATCAGGAGTAATTATGTAAATGTATCTAATACACATAGTTTCAGGCTTAAGCTTGAGGAATGTTTTCATATTTCAATAAAGGAAGATAAATTATTTATGGGGTTTATCCACCCTTAAGTTTTATTTTACCGACTCTGGTTTGGATGAGTAACCATAACACCGATAAAATAAAACTTACGTGTGGATAAACAAAATTTATAACTTATTTTATTTCGTTGTGTAAATGCACCCATTCAAATTATTTTTATCGCTAAATAAAAAAAATATTGAACTCATGAATAACCTAAAGTAACGAAAAATGCGAAAGTAATGCATGCGAAAAATTTAGCCTTCACATTTGAGATTACAAATTTTCTAACAATCTCAAATATATAATCTACACGTACATGCGTCAACCACAGGCATTAAAACTTGTCCTCAAAAAGGGCTTAAAAAGTTCATCTACATCTACATACTACCCCGCAAGCCGCCTCAATAGGCGTGTGGCGGGGGATGTTAGGACACCAGCCGTTTGCATATAAAAAGGAAACGCTCTAATGAAAATACGCCTAACATTTATTAGAGTCCCTTATTCTTCGAGGGAAAAACGAATTCCCATACCTATCCGTTCGGCAAAATATCTCTCTTAATTTATCGTTTCTGTCGGACCTGGAAATATAGTGGGGTTCTAATATGATGTTCTCCGTGTCGCTCTTAAAGATATCTATTCTTAATTGCTATCTAATTCGTTTAACATCTGTGTAACGCTGTCTGTACGCCCGTAGCAGTTTTTGACGAATCGCGCAGCTTTCCTTTGTATTTTATTAAGTTCCCGGATTAAGTCTTTCTGCACCGGATCCCATATCCTCGCTGCATATTCAAGGTGTGGCCGGACCATAGAGTAAGGTATGAGAGGGCTAACGCCCATGTTCAGGAGCGTCATACTTTTTGACGTAGTTTCGGAACTGTTGCATAGATGTCACTACGGTCGTCGGTTCCTCAGCCGCGCAATTCGAATCCCTTTTCGCTGCATCCCATGCGTGTCTCGCTCCGCGTTCATCCCGCAACGAAACCGATAGGACTTGAATTGATAAAGGGGGAAGAACTGCTGACGCGTCGGACTGGAGGATAGAAGCCGAGAAGCTCCGAGAGCTCAGACAGCTTCGGCAAAGCTCCGAAAAAACGTCAACGTTTGCGGTTGAGTCGTATGTGTAAGAGAATTTTCAGGTTTAAGCGTCCCGTTGAAGGCTTATCTACTATCGCTATAGAGTTTATGGCTCCAGATTACTTGCTTACTTCTTTATCTTGGGTGCTGTTTAGTGGTTTTCCATTGGTATTTTAATAAAATAATGACTGAAAATGCCATCGATGTTAAATTGTTCCCACTGGTGAAACGGAACTACAGAAGGTTTTCGGTATTTTGAGGATATGAATTCGCTGCCCAACCAATTAGCCAACGTTGCTGACATTACTTTTGATTGTAAAGGCGCAAAAGAAATCACGGGAAGATAATATAAATTCCCACAGTTGGAAACAGGGTTTGATTCCAAACTTTTCGGAATTTATTCTTTGACGTTGTAAACGACTTTGACGAACAATCATCTACAATTTTCAAGTTACAACTTTCTGATATTGTACATGCGCATGTTTGTCATTCAAAACAATAGAATTGTAGAATATTTTATAATAATTGATAATAGATAATTGTCTAATTTATTCATTAGTACTTATTTAAACGTTTTCCCGCCCTACTCTGAAGTACTTGAAACATGTTTAACTTGGGTATCGAGGCAAATATTTTTTTGTGATTACGGCGGAATGAATCAATATTTGCATATCCCCCTGCAATCCGACGTAAGGGCGTGTGGCAGGGGGTGTAGGGAACCAATAGTAATAGCAAAAGGGGAAAATGTTTAGGGATCTTTATTACTCTGTGGGCCGGACGAGTGCGAAATAGCACCTCTCTTTTACTTTTTCATCTGAAAATCTTCCCACAATACGCTTGACGAATCCTAGCTTCTTCAGAGCTCTGCCAAAAATATTTATTATATGTGTTCCCCACGATAGGCTCGAAGTTATCGTAACTCCTAGACACTTCACTTCTTCTGTTGCCTTTATGTTAACACCATCCACAGCATATACATGGGGATAGTTGGACGACCTCCGCAAGAAATGTACCGCCGTGCATTTGCTCAGATTAAGTTCGAGTCCCCACTCTTGGCTCGTGTCGAATGCTTTCTTAAAATCTAGAAATAATGCATCCACTTGTCTTTTCGATTCACCAGATTTGAGAACATAATGAAGAAAGAGCGCGAGCTGTGTTTCACATGATCTACCTTTCCGGAAGCCATGCTGACAGCAATGGAGGAAGTTACGACTGTCCAGGAACGTCATGATATTTATAACGACGATATGTTGGAGTATCTTGCCTATAATCGACGTTACTGAAATTGGTCGATAGTTCCCTGGGTCGTGTCTGTTTCCATTTTTGAATATCGGTGTAACGTTTGCAATTTTCCAGTCTATTGGTATCTTTCCTTCAGACAATGACTTCTTGAATATTATATCTAAGAACGGTGCGATCTGTGGCGCTAACTCCTTGAGGACACGCGCGAGTATTCCCTCCGGACCCGGAGATTTACTTTTATTTATCGACAGTAGCTGTTTAGTTATCCCATCGTGTTGAATAGTGATTTCTTTCATCGGTACCTCAGTGAATGAAATGTCAAAATTACATGCAGTGTAGTCTGTAGTGTATACACTTTCGAAGTGGGAATTTAACGTGTTAGCTTTGTCAATATTTTCGGTTACAAGTTTGCCATCTTTATCAAATAACGAATCTACAGTTGAAGATTTTCCCTGAAGCTCTCTCGCATATGACCAAAAAGGTATCGGATTTTCTTCGAGTAATTAACCGAGTATTTTTTCTGGAAATTTTGCAATGCAGTATGCATTGATGTCTTGGTTTTTGAGCGTTGCGCAGCGTAACTTTCTTTTGCTTCAAGTTCCTTTGATTTATCACCTAACGTAATGTACTTTTTGAATAAGTTGTACAGTTTTATCTGTCTCTTAAGGTACATCCTAATATCGTTGCTATACCAGCGAGGTTCTTGGTTATCACATTTAAATTTTTGCGGAATATATTCGTTGATTCCCTGGCGTAAAATTTCTAAGAAATATTTCCATGATGCATCAGTGCTTTTATCCTCTGTTTTAGCTACGAAGTCAGTGTACAAATCATTAAGCATCTCGCCAAACGTTATGAAGTTGCATTTATCAAATAAATAAATATTGCGTTTCGGTTTTACAGCTGACTCTACTTCAATTTTTAAGTTTGCAAAAATTACTCTGTGATCACTTATGCCGTCAATAATATCGAGTTGTTTTATCAACTTAGGATGGCTTACTGCAAAAAGGTCTAATATTTTATTTCCTCTCGTAGTTTTGTCAACTACTTGGGCAAGTGAGTAATTAGTAAGTGTGTTGAATAAGATCTCGCTGATTTCCCTATTCCTTGAATTCGGTTTTACAGTGTAAGAATCGCAATTTATAGATGGCAGAAAAATGAAATCTCCCCCAATAATTATTACACTTTTACTGTCTCTCAAAGTAAATGCGGATATTTGATTTTCTAAATGGTAAATAATATCAACTTAGGAGTTTGGAGGTCTATAAAAAGAGCAAACATGTATACTCCTTTTGTTTCGTTGTTTAATTGTACACCATACGCTTTCTATTTCATTGTCAGTTATTTCGTAGGCGGTGCTGTGTAAATGTGATTTAACTGCTAGAAAAACTCCGCCACCTGTCCTATCGCTTCGATCGCTTCTGTAGATTTTATATCCTAGAGGAAAACTTCGCTGTCACTTATATCCTCTGTAAGCCAGCTCTCCGTTCCTATGACCACGTCTGCGTCCTGCAATGTATGCTCGATTTCAGCGCGCTTGTTTTTAACGCTATGGCAATTAACTACTACAAAGTTAATGTCATATTTTGTAGATTGAGTGTCGGTTGGTTCTTTTCCACGCTTATGGGTATTAGGTGGGAGAATTTCACTGGAAGTGCTCATTACATTTGATATAATTTCTTTCGCTGTAGTACGCGTTTTGGGAATATTGTCACTATTTTTCGGATTTAAAGCTCCTAAGTTTACTTGAATGTGAAAATTTTCGCAATGCCGATTTCCTCGGTGGCTACGTTTGGTTAAATCTTTACAAATCCCACTACATGACCTACCTTCTAGTCTAAAAAATATCTACAGTGCTAAAAAGAAGGTCACGAAGTAAGTGAAAATGACACCTCAATAGCTTGACGTCAAAGTTCGGTATCGCTTCTGTGCTAGGAATATATTTCAACAGCAAGGATGAAATCATACAAGTTCATTGCATTCATTAAAGGAAATAAAAGGGAGTAATCATTCGCCGGCTTCTCAATTATGCATTGTGTCGACGACGTTAAGTGCACTTGATTGCTAGCAAGAAATAATTTCACAAAACAACGTTGTTTGCCGAGAAAATTTTGACCCCATACGTGTAACAGTATGAAGCGCACCTACTGATAGTCTAATAAAATAATAAATGGTTCCCATTAATTCGTTTAAGAATAAATTAATCCTTTCGTCCTTACGAAAATAATCCAGAGTAAAAGAGGAAAAAATATTTATTATAATTGGACATCATTATGGTTTTATTTGTACAATAATATATTACTGTTGTCGAGAGGTGATTGTAAGAACTCTATGGTCTCAATATTGCCATACCAAATAAATATGTAATGTACATCTGCTTTTAGAATATGGATGAGGTAACACATGAGAATGCCAGTCTACTGCATTACCTCATCCAATCCGTCCAAAAGAATTTCGACCAATTTGAGACTATTTTAAACAATTAAAAACTCGTCAAATTCAATTGAAAATTAGAGCCAAATTATTTTAACCCTTAATTTATTAGCAGGAACAGGGGAGCTGGATAATAAATCTGAAGGGAGAGGCCTGCTTTTTTCAAGAAGACAGTTGCCCTCTTCAGCGCAGGTAAACGGCGTGGGATTTGAGCCATGAAATCAGACAAGCGCTTAAGGCGGATTAATGGCGTCTAATTAAAAAGTTAAATTATGTCCTAACCTAATTTTCCTTTAATTACGTGGTCAATGAATAATACTATGATAATTTTAACCAACCATAAAATGATCTGAAAAGAAACATATTTTGAAAAGATAATTCCATATATATTGGTAGGATTTGGATGGTATTCCGGAAAAGAGACGAGATATGACGGTGTTAAGAATTGAATAGCGAAAATTCCAAGGGGCAATTTTTTTTGTTAACGAGGAGTGATCCATGGATGGACTTTGTGGATGAACTAGCTGCTCTTTATTTGGAATAATGTTTGTATTGCGATAGCTATGACGATCAACTTATAATGAGGTCCTTATAGGAGTATAAGAGCAGGGTAAGGAAAACAAACTTTGATGTAGTAGAACGTTTAACTAGTAAAATAATTTAATGGGTGGATAACTTCCTACCTTACTGCCAAGAGATCGTATTTGCAGTCAAAATTCGTGAAAAGGGGTCTTACAGAGAAAAGCATAATTTTTTTACATGGGAAATATCAAAAGTAGGGCATCCATGTTTACGAAAACTTCTCATCGAAAGATAAAAAAGAATATATTAGTGAGAAAAAAATACAAAACAATAAGCAGATATTATTTAAACAAATTGAACACGGAATAGGCTGACCTAAGGGTCCACATCCTTCTCTTGTTTAATGATATTATCAGGATAGGAGAGTTTGAGATATCAATAAGAAATGTCAGAATAAATAACTTCAGTTACTACCTTAAACGACAGAAAACAGTGTTGGCAAGGGTTGGATTCTTCTATATGCCTTTCTCTACACTTAAACTCTTCAGAGTTCTTGATCTCAGCATTCATTAATTATAGGTAAGTACATTTTCGGAATAGTGATTAATCTCCATCCAAGGCCATGACTTAGCCCTCTCCAACGAATTGTGACATAATTTGAGGGACGTAACTTGATTTAATGGGCATAATAAGGGATAATTACCAATTACTTTAAGACAAATGCTGTGAGACGTTTGATTAATATACTTATATACAATAATAATAATTTATTAATAGGTAAGATCTTACGCCAATGGCTGCCTATTTATTAAATAGTGAAACACACAACTATGGATGCGTGATTGTGGACGGTGAAAACCACCCAGCCAGGATTTGAACGCGTGACTTTCGGATTGGCATGCGTGAACGTTACTCCGCCAGCATTGAGGCCAATTTTAAACATGAGCATCAAAATTGCTTCAAGACAGAATTTGATCTCCATTTCAGAGCTCTAATAATTTGTAATTTCCCGGAATAGCGATTTCGTGGCCATCGGGATTTCTATGGAGTGACAGATTAAGCATGAAACGTCACATAGAGAACAAATACCGGCAATAATTGGTTCATTAAATGGACTGATCGCAGTAAACCAAATATTTCACTGCTTCCAGCGCTTAAACGTTATTTGAACCCGCTGCCACCCACTAGGCAGGGAGGAAGAGAATGGATTGGACGCAGCCGCCGTGACCACCAACATAATCGCCCGGCGGGCGGCTGACCGAACTTATTTACGTAAGTGGAAGAAGAATGGAGGGTTTTAATGAGCTAGGAGAGGTGAGAGGCCAAAGGGAAGAGGGAGGAAGGTGATTGAGAATCCTTTAAAAATAATATAAGAGGCTTGAGAGAGGTTCATTCTATTTTGTTCTTCGTTTGCATTCGCTGGTTGACAAGAAAGCGGGAGTAAGAGAGGGGTGGGGAGGGAACCAATGCCCTTCTATTTCTTTCAGTCTCCCCTTGTCCTTTCAATGATATTTGTTCGCAATTTGAACTTGATGTGAATTACTAGATTGGGTGAAACATGGGTTGACATAGTATTTTTCTATCTAATATACATGCATACAATTTTTGCGAAAAAAACTGTTAATAGGAGCAAGTGCTCTCAGGGAATTAAGTTCTTGGTAATCGTAAATAATTATAGGCACTCACCTAGATATCATTCTCGAATTGTTAGTAAATCACTTCAATAGTTGAAGTCAAAAAAAGTTAATGCAACAGAAATAGTTCCTATGGCTGGAACTAGTGTTCATATAATTATACATTGGTTAAGTCATCTGATTGTTTTGTTTCTTGATTTTGTTTTCTAACAGCAAAGGTACTACAAATTGACATAAAACTAAGGCACTCTTTCTTCTATTTCATTCTCAATTCACTTCGTAGACATCAGCAATTTTTTAATAATACAAATAAAAAAAAAGAATTTGGTAGGTATCTATTTACTTCGACCCACAATAGCAGTGGAGCTTCCGTATGCTTTTAAGAAATTTATTCTTGACTGCATGAATAAAAAAACATAAATTAGCTGCTTTGTCAGGATTGTTTTGAAAATACTAGTTGCACTGAAAATATGCCGAAGCAATTGAAAAATAATAACAAATTTTTGACAGACGAATACTTTTTTTCGTCAGCACTTTTGTCATTTCGAGGAACTGAATCCAGCACCACTTCTATTAAAAGTAAATCATGTACAATCAGGCTTTTTACGAGTAGAATAACATAATCTTGTAAAATGAAAATTATTTCCCTTGACTACTACCAATTCCTTTCTTTAATATACGAAATTGACTCAGGCCTTATTTTATGGAACCACGCCATTATAAAATAAAACAGAAAAAACTTTTTCAGTTCCACACTAAATTTATTACCGACCATGGTTTCAGCGAATGATCGCCATTATCAAGGCATTATCATTATAAATTGATAATGGCGATCATTCATTGAAACCATGGTCGGTAATAAATTTAGTGTGGAACTGACAAAGTTAATTCTGTTTTATTATATAATCCCTTCTTTAAGCCGCTTCTAGTAAATAAAAGCGTGATTTGCTTAATAGGTAGCGCGGAAAGGTAGAGTTGTAGGGGAAAAAAGTTTATTTCAAACAAGAGTAGCAAAATTACAAAGAAAATGACATAAGTTTTATTCCACGATCCAACTTTCTTAACAATAACCGAGAGGGCGGGACTTGGTCTTCTCTCTTTTTTTTTTAACTCTTCTTCTACCTTCAGGGGGAAAGAGATGGGTAAGTGGACGGAGATGGGGTAAGGGAGGGAGGGAGGCAGGGTGGGTAAGATGGAGACCAATCTCAACCCACCCTCCTTAAAATCTCCCACGCACATCCGTTCCCGTCTCTCCCCTTAACAGGCTCGTTTAACCGGATTAATACGATTCTTTGTGTGACGGCGAGGGAGGGTGGGTGGTGAGTGAATGAAGGGGAAGGAGAGAGGGCATTTGAAGGGAGAGACAGACCGATAGCCTCACTCCGGGCGTCGGATTGATGGGAAGGCCGCTCCCCCAACCCCCTTGCGAAAGGTGCAATTGAGGAAGAGAGGACAAGGGCTAGGGAGGAGGCTGAGCGGGCGGGAGAGAGTAGAGAGGTGAGGATTTTATTTATTTACTAGCCGTGCCCGGCATGCGTTGCAATACCTGTTTCTTTCTAAGTAAGCACACATATACAAAGCAGACATATTTACATGTAAAATGTAAATGAAAGACAATGATTTTTTGTAAATTAAATTAAAGTTGAAATAATTTATTCAAGTGCTTTTGGATTAAAAAAAATATTTTTGCCTTGCAATATTGCAATTTATTTAAAAAAATACATTTTTTGGTTATCTGACTCTTGAGCATGCAACACATAATTGACCATGTGAAAAGATAGGATTTTCCAGATTTAATCCACACACTTGAAGCGATTGACGTTGTTTGAGAAGGCGAGGCGAACAGGGAACTGTAGTCGTTTGAATACAACTATCAAATTAGTCACTGAACCTGGTCTTTAAATGCTGAGTGCAGAACCTGGCCTTTTAATACAGGAGTGAATATCCATTCATGAAATCGCTATTAAATAGATATTCACGCCTGGTTGCCAAGGACATTTCTATTGTTGAAAAGTAAGAAACATTGATGAATTTCGAGATAAAAACGCAATATTTGGTCAAAAACGAAGTATATAAGAAAATTGAATGGAATAATTAAATACTGAATTCTTTTATACGTTCTATGATAATAATATTCCAACCAATATCTTGAGGGCAATTAATTTATAAAAGCAAATAAAAAAACACCTGCACCGAAATCAATGATTTTCTTATGGGAGTAAAGTTTAACAATATTGGGGCAAAACTACCCAAAAATTTGCAATTTTTATAATTCTTTGTGTAATCGAATGCAACGTTGTGTCAAAATTTCAAGTCAATCAACCGACTACTGTTCGAGTTTTGCGTGCACAAACCTACGCAGGCTGATTTTTTATGCATAAAGATTTATTGTGTTTATAGTTCACCTAATATGCAAAAAACATGATTACCGGATGAAGTAAAACATTTAAAATTACAATTAATACCAGTCAAGGCTGGATGAAACTGCACATATACACTACAATTTCAATTTAAGAGTGCATTTTTACAATAGCTGCTCTTTACGTCCCGTATGTAAAAAGTCTTCTTTCGCCTCCCCTTATTAAATGATACTATTAAGTTTGATTTGCTTAACAATTTCTCATTGTTACCTTTGCTGACTACATCATGTAAAAATAATACATCACTCAATACTCACCTGTCACCCAGTGTTTGGAGTTTCAACATTTCTAAAAATATATCATAATCTACATAGGTAATTGGTACGGAGGCTTCCGCGGTGATTAATTGGAAAAGTATTTTCCGGGTGATTAATTGGAAAAGTATTTTTTAAATGGACCAACGTGGCCTTAACCCGGAAAATACTTTTCCATCTACATAGGTAATTTTAAAACATAGGATATAATTATGTGGTAACGAACGTTATACAAATTCCTCAAAAATCTGTTCCGGACTCTCAATAATTTCATCATATTTCTTCGAAGGGGATTGTTGTGCAGTTGTGCCTTCGAGGGGGATTTGAGGGGGTCTGTTGGCGTGATGGGAGAAATAATAGGATACAGTGGTTGCCGCCGGATAAAGTAATGCCTAATTTTAATTTACTAACGTCGGATATTTAGCATCCGACGCAATATCGAGGGATTCGAGTTCGAGTCCCGGTTAAGACGGACGAGTTTTCATCTGTGGATTTTACGCACTGACGTGCACTTTCTGGTGACTCTGCGAAGGCAATTCCGCGGGTCGTTCGCAATGCTATAAAAATTTGTCCATGGTAAACACCTCAGTGTTTTAAAACCTGGCGTTAACCCCTTGGACGGTGACACCTGCTCATACTACGACTGCTTCGTGTCATCATATGTCCAACAGTTGGGAGCACCTAGCTCCTTTTAAGCAAAATAAAATCCTCATAGGAGAAGGACTCATAGCGGTAGCTAAACTCACTAAAGCATTCGACAAAATACGTGTCGTAAAGCAACATAGGTGCTAGTTCGTGGTACCCTCAAAATTAGAATTTCTAGCTCATTTAAATTTCCATGATTTCCAAAGAATGATATAATTCTAACCCTCATAGAGCAAAGTTTTGGGAAGATTATTTACCTAGTAGATACCTTGAATAATTAATTTTATAATTTATACATTGAACAATTAAGTTACTTTGTCATTGAAAAATAAAACTATAACGAGGGTAAGGAATAGAAAGTCATTGGAAAAGAAACATAAGATTGTAAGGGAGAAAGATTGGAACGGAGAGAATGACACTCGACACTGTAATACATCTTTTTACATTGGCTACGCCTATTTTCTACTTATTTTTATGCAATTTGCATATGTATGGCTGTTAAATAATGGTAATACTCTAATGAACGACACCGGAATAATTTACTTCCGCTGAAAGTTGTGGAGCTGCACTAATAAACGCCCAATTCGTCAATTTCTCAAGGTAGACTCACTCAGTGATAGCAACTCATGAACGAGGTTTGTGTTATTGCAAAATTAATATATGACATAAGTTCCGATTCAAGAAAAGTATTTAAAATCATATGCACTATTGATATTAAAATAATGGAACACTACATGGAGTGAAATGAACATAGAAAATTAATAATAAATCGATTGCAAATATTTTTTAAGCAGCTAAAGTTGCAAAAATTTCACCATTCCGTTTTTGTTACTCCATTGTGCAGGGATTGTGCGCCACAAATAAAATTTTATGAAGTCTACGTACAGTTCTACGCCGCGTCAGTTCGACATAATTAACCCTCACCCGTTCAAAGAATTGGTTTAGGAGTAATCTGGCCCTGAGCATAGAACAAAATTTAAAAAAAATTGGCAAAATTAATGTCCTCTAAAAGTTCAGAAAAAATGTCTATGTAGCCAAATATTAAAAGAAAACGCATATTGTTGTGTTTTTATTCCGAAAATGTCATTACATGTGGAATCTGACGGTTAGATCGATATGTATTGGAGTGACAGTTTGGAGCTGCGGCGCGCCATTGTGCGCTAACTTGTGATATTGGAAGCTTCATAACTTTGACATTTATAATTATTAAGAGCTAATATTTATATATTGTCTTTCCTTATTATATTTTTCCTTTGTGCCAAAATTCGTGAGTGTTGAAGATGGTCGAGCCACAAGTGAATATCCATTTAGTTGAGTTTGCGTGGAATCGCCTATAGTAAGTGCGAGGCAAAAAGTACATGCTCGTAACAACCAATGGCGAACACGAATACGTCAAAATTTACTTAAATTAACAGCAGTCCTAAATATATATAGAAATAAATATATAAATATAATTGTTACCGTCTTGGGACGGTAGATAGAAGTGAAAACTTCAACTGATAAATTTTGATTGATGGTGTATATTAAAGTAAAATATGGCAGGTTTATTTAAGATGAAAAAGCATAATTAATTTTGCATAAAATTTGTTATTTTTCATTTTTTATTCATTTTTATATTTTTGTTTGTTCCTCAATTGACATTATTTACATCATTATTAAAATCTTTAATTAAAGTAATTATTGGCTTATGATAACTAAAATGGGATACAAAAATATGTGATTTAATATTATGTATTTATGTAGAAAATACAGCATCTATTATCGTTCCACCTTTTGTTGTTGCGTCGTTTCTATTGTTATTCATTGTCAAACCTAATTCATTTTCAAAGAAATCTTGCAATGGCTGGGCATTATCTTTTCCAAAATCAACATTAAAGTCTCCGCTTATTATTAATGGTATTTTATGATAGTCTTCACCGAGAATCCGCGAACCAATTTTTGTTGACGGTAATAATTGGAAATGTAAGAATTTTATTACATTTTGTACAGTATTATTTGGTGAAATGTAAACGCAGATCATAATTACAGTATCTTTCTTATTTATTTTACATTGAACATAACATAAATTTCCTACAAGATTGCTCGCGGTAATTTCATTGACACTCTGTCTGGCATTAAGTGTTATATTTGGAGTGACGACGTTGACGATGTCACTATTATTGTGATTGATCGAAACACCACCAGATCTTATATATTTTCGCTTAAATTGAGATATACAAGTGAAGTTATCAATATTGACGTTATTTTCATTAATAAGATTTGTTTCAGATAATAATAATAGGGTACTATTCTTGAAAACTGAATCTTATAAATCACTGGCGTGAAATCCCAAATTTTTATTTACAAACAAAATTTTAAGTGAATTAACATAATAATAAATAAATTCGTATATACCATAGCCATTGCCGCTTCGCGGCAATAGCTATAGCACACACTCTCCTAAGCCTAACATATTCGTATGTACTATATATATAGGGCGCGCATTCTCTTTCTCTTCTCTTCGCCGTACTATATTCGTATGTGCTATAGATAGTGGGAACGAAACGCTTAAAATTTAACGCCTCGAGTGTCACGCTTTTGCGTTTACTCCCATGGAAATCAAGCCGAGAGCAGGCGTAGAGTAGACCCTCCCAAGAGAAGTTTTCACTCCAAAAATAAATAAAATATGTAAAATATATGGATTACAACATTCCTAGGAGAATGGAGTAGAGGGCAATATAGAGATACCAGCAGTGAACATTTTACGAAACCTTTATTGGCCCTGAAATTGGCCATATTTGTGGAGGTTGATTTAATGTCAGCATAGTGACATGCATGTGAGACAGTAGAACCGTGTTTGGGCTAAGCGTGAAAGGGAAGGTGAAAGGAGGAGGGGTTTGAGGGGTGAAAAAGCTCGAAATGGACGTGGGAAGCGATGGGTGGAGGGTGGTTGAACGGAGGTTGAATTGGAGGGGTGTGGCGAAGTCGTTCACTTGGTAAATAATGGACAGCGCGTGGGGACAGAAAGGAGGAAAAGGTGGGAATTGCTCTTGAGGAAAATGGGAAAGACGGAAAATAGCGGAGAAAAGGAAAAAGAAAAGGCACTGGAGAGGACGGGAGAGTTTGGGGGCAGAGGTTGAAATAATGTTTCAACAAGTTACCTGAATGGAGGTGGCACCATGCGGGCGGGATAAAGTTATTAAGGTGAGCTTTGCAGAACTAATTGGGGAAGTGGAGAAAATGAAAGCGCAAAATCGTGGCAGGTAGGCCATACGCACTCTTTACCTTTGCTCTACTTACGTAAGGGGTTGGAGAGACGCGCATTTTCTCGCTCCGGCTTCCTTTGCATTTGGACCTGTCTTTGCTTTGCTTCCGTTGGGTGTAGAGGGGAAGCGGACGGGGAAGGGGAGTCTCCGGATACTAAAGCCTTCGTAGCGGTGTGAATGAAAAATAAATGAAACCGTTCGTCTCTCTTGGGCGCTGAGGAGAGTTTTGGGATCGTAGAGGGCTGCTCGAAAAGCCGAGGGCGCTTTTGCGTGGCTGATGTGAGAGAGGCCGCACATATTCAGTGCTACTAGTAGTTTTTTCCTCTCTGAACACGAATTATTATCGCGGCCTTACAGCTTGTTATATGCGAGAAAGGGACAGATGCATGCTTGTTGGAGTATTTCCAAACTTTTATAGGTTTGTATTTCTGCTGATATTATATGCAATTCATTATTTTCACAGGCTCATGGTCCTCTTTCTACTCTTACGTAATTGAGGATATACTATGGAGTCTAAAGAGGATTGCACTAGGTGCATTATAATGTTTCATTAGAACTCAATAAATTAATTTGACAGCTCCGGCTAAAACAAATCATAAAACGTACTAATATCACAAAGAGATGAGTAGGAAAGCTCAAGGACGTTCTGTACAAGGAAGTCACGTATCTCAACAGAAGAAAAAATGCATTTAAAACGTAGCTAATGAGAGAAGCTAGAATAAGTGGGAAAGGAAAAAGATTAAGACATCAATTATGCAAGAAAAGTAATAGAGCCAAGAGGTGAAGGTTGAAAAAAAGAGCAAAGGTAAAAAATTGAATGACAATCCTGGTCTATGAACCCTATTACAAAATTAAATCAGTCTCTCTACAGAGGTATTCCTATAAAAAATTAAATTACACCTTTCGAAATATTGATAAGAATTTTGGTTTACTACCAATTTTCAATACGTAATAAATATCTTCCCTTGTTATTCCCAGTGTTCCCTTAAACTGTTAATCGTATCACGATGTACCTTATCGAAAACCTTACTGATACTATATTTTTAGTCAAAAATAATTTTCTGTTATCTAACTCACAAGAGTCAATTTTTGTCATAATTTTCTCCTTGCAGTGAATCGAAAAGATCATTTCCATAGGTTTCCAAATGGCATATTATCGCTAAATGCAGTATCTTTGATCATATAGTTTAAAGAAAAATAGTGAAATGTACTTGAATTTAGTAATCAAAGAAAATAATTATGGAATTCTAACCCTGAGTGATGGATCCATAAGTAATATGCATAATTTTTCAAACAGGTATACCATCATTTTCTTTACTTATCCCTTGCAACTGTTATTGAAGTAAAATTAAAAATGTTTTGAGTGTCCATGCTATATCAGAAAACGGGAGTGATTTTCATTCATTCATATGTTTCAACTTAGTATATACCAATCTTAGGGGTTTGTTAGTGAAGGTTTCTAACGTGATCCGCATTTAAAGACATTTAATTCACCAAAATAACAATGCCAATTCAGCATTACTATTTACAAATATTTAATGAAAATAGTCATGGTGTTAAGATTCTTCATTGCAGGTAAAAAATGGACCAAAGCCTAGCACATAAGAATGCATTCATGAGTGCCAAGGCTTAGAAGATACTTTTGAAACAATCTTTATGAACATTTATAAAAATTCGAGGGATAACTTATAGCTACAAAAATTACCTCAAGATATCCTAGATTTGAGCACACGTTTAGGAGTCCAAATTTTTATTCCATCGAGAAACTCTGTATGATTTCTTCATCACCAACAAAAACACAAAGAAGATATCAGCCTTATTTCAAAATCTTCTATTTAAAACAATCTATTGTCAGTGCTCTTCAACATAAGTCTCCTTGGGGGGCTATTCTGCAATTCTGAGTGGTGAATTCTATATGCTGAAAGATATCATTTTGGCATTAGATACTCAAAATTCCATGGGTACACATTCTGTAAATGCAGGTGTTGCCATTTCCCGATGCCATCTTAGCCACAGGCATCCGAGGCCGTGAGATAGTGAAATCAGTAACTGTAGTGCTTTGCGGTATGGCTTTGTTTTATTCCATCATTTTACTTAAGTAATGAGAATTGAGAGAAAGGATGAGAATAATGCCGTGAGAATTCACAGGTTTCTGGCGATGACCGTATTTATTCTGAATAAGGAGACTAGCATTTTTTTAAATCATAACAAATGTGACATCTTACATTTAAAGTTAAATTTCCAACGCCTTCCGTTGACTTTTCACTGCATTTGCAAAGTATCGTAGTTTGACTTCATTGAGCCCAAAATAAATCCTACCAGATAGTCATTTAATGGCTTAAGATACTAGTTATACGTGATGCATCACAGATACGACAAAAAAAGGACGACAAGCTAGTGAAAATTCCTCCCTCTTTCTACCCTGTTAGTAAACAACTGTCGTCGAAAGCAAAGCATGAAATTGCTGTAGAATCTGTGTACCCCTCGGAGTTAATAGCTAGGATTCATGTTTACTTGTAATTAACCGTGCTCTTTTCCTTTGAATAAAAAAATGAGATGGGAGTGGCTGCCGCTGAAATGCCAGCGTATTGACGAAAAGGGAAAATATCTCTCCTACGAGTCATATAAAAAATAAAACGAAATCATCCGAGGGTTAAAACTCAAATGCGTTTCGGAATAAAATTCCACGTAACGCCGATCCGTTTACAATTTTTAACTCATTCGCTTCCTGCACGACGAATTTAATGGAGAGCTAACGAATTTATGAGAAAATAAAGATGCTTGAAATACGGAGCCATTCGGTAAATAGCTTAGAGAACCCACTAAAAGGGATCCTTTTAAATTAAATATTATCCGCCATACAGGGAACAGAATAATTTTAAAAGCATCCAAAAAAAAGTATCCAGTCATGCAATTAATGGAATACGTAATCTGATGAAAATTCAGTTTCCCTCCATCACCAAATGTTCCGTGAATTCGCTCAAATTTTATTAAATACTATTCTATACTATATGATACTATATAATACTATGATATGGTTGAATTTGAGCCGCGGTACTGAAGCAATTCATGAAATAAATATAACTGTTTCAGGCTGGACCTGGTGGAAGTTGTCGATACTCATGAAATATATTTTTTACCAAATTCAAAAACGCCTTGAAAGGAAGCATAAGTGGCTTTAATAAATCAATCTAAGTCAGAAGCAAATGGTAGTGACAATATTTCTTCAACTTACATCAGAATGTCAATGCCAATAACTCTTCCAGTTTTAACTGAGATTCTAAATTTTTCTTTAAAAACGTATATCATTCCAACTAAATGGTAATATGGCTTGGTTTTCCAATAAAAAGATTAAAAACCCCTTAAATGTCTCCCACTATCTTGCTATTACAATTTTATGTTTTCAGTCAAAATTCTTAGAAAAAATAGTTCCGATAAACTAATGGAATACCGAGAATATAAGAATATTTGCGACCCTTTTCAGCCTGGTTTTCGTAAATGTTTCAGTACCCAAACAGCACTACTTAAAGTAACTGACGACATAAGATTAGCCATTGAAAAAAGAATGCTTACTATTCTTGTGTTGTTTGACTTTAGTAAAACATTCGACCGTGCTAATCACACTAAGCTTCTGTTAAAATCTATTAAATTATCCAGCGGAGCACTAAATTGGTACTTGTCCTACTTCCACAATAGGAAAAAAGCAGTAAAGAGTCACGACGGAAAATTACCAACGGAATTCAATTACCCTAGGAGTCCCCCAGGGCTCAGTTCTTGGGCCACTTGTGTTTTCAGTGTATATGTATTTTGGATTTTCCTCAGCAACTGCAACACGGTAAGTATATTATTTAGGCGAATGATTTACAGATCTACATCCACTGTAAACCCAAAGATATAAAAGAGACCATAAGAAATGTAAATTCAGAGACACGTAGAAACTGAATTCGTGTGTTGTATAAAATAATTTTATTGCGAACAGAGCTAAAACTTGTAATGGGAGACATACGCATGCTTCAACAAATTGATCTTGATGTTATATCAAAAATAATATTTGATCAACGTGAAATCAACTATTCCAAATGTGCTCGGAATCAAGGTATTTCCGTTTATAATACTCTTTCTTGGGCAGAAAATATATCAAAAATTTAAAAAAGGATAAATTCAACTCGATATCCGCTGAAAATTTATAAAAAATTACTTCCTGTAGATACCAGAAATAAACTTGTCTGCTGACTTTCCTTTCCTCATTTGGAGTTTGGCAGCTTAGTTTGTTATCATATAACTGAACAGCTAAACTTTAAACTCTAACGGCTAATGAATTCATATGCCAGATTCATATTTGATTTGAGAAAATATGAGCATTTCAGTTCCTACCTCTGTGAAATTGGGTGGCTTCCAGTCACTTTCACGAGTAAATACTTTTTGGGCGTTTTTCTGTTCCGGATTTTTCTCAACAAAAAGCCTAACTACATATTGAGTATGTTTTCAGAAAGACCACAAAGTGAATTTGCCATAAATACCAGACGCCATGATCAAAGGTATTATCTTCCTTCTCATAAAAGTAATGTTTACGGAAAGTCTTTTCTTATCAATGCCAAAAAATTATGGAACCCACTGCCCACGAGCATTATTTGTTTACGTACCATATCAATGTTTCAAATAAAATAACACAAATATCTTATGAAACATCGTACCATTAAATGTTTCCTGTATTATAGGGCTCCAGTTTTGTTTTTTAAATCGGTAAACTTGTAAAACCAGTAATCTACTCTTTCATTTACTGTTTACTTGTCAAAATGGAGATTCTTTTCAAAACCTGCCAGTCTATGTTATCCAAAATAATATTTGCAATTTTTGTATTGTATTTCGTTTTTGTTTTTGTCCTACTGTTCGAATGTGACGTGATAATATATATCTACTCTGTATTTGTTCTTATTTGGCTTGCCATAGAAAAATAAACATATACTTATTATCATCAAATTATTTGTTGACTATCTATTTATAGTAAAGAATATTGTGTGCTTAAACTTGCTCGTTTGTTACCATATCACTTTTTAATGTATCAATATAGCAGATTGCCTAATTTGATAAGAAGACATTCTGTAAAAATCAAAGAAATTTATTCGAATGATATCATTTATTGTTCTGTTTATGGCCTCCTTACGGCATGATGCTGGATATGATCCGCGATCACGGCCTGCAAAACAATCACAAGAGAAAATGGTGATTGGGTGGCGAAGGCCTGACATTTCCGCGCAGCACTTTGTTTTAAAACGTTCGATTCAGATGATTCGTAGCCGGTCATCCCGATGAGCGCGTTGGCCATTAATGCTGCCGGTTTTTAATTTATTCATGAAAGCTTGCGTGTGGTCAGAGGCGGAAGTATCGCCGGATCCCTGCTCCGCCCACACGCCGGCCGGCCAGCCAGCCGGACACTCGCCTCTAGCGCCCTCGCCGGGCCATCGATTCGCCGTTCGTTACGGCTTTGCAGGCTCCAAATTAATTGAGAAAGTTTTTGGACGCTTGAGACCGGCCAGCTCAGCCTCGGACTAAATCCGAATTACGAGAGTCGTTGCCCTTCCGTTCCGTGTTTTTGTCCGATGTCAAGGGCTTTGGGCTTACTACTTTCCAATGTTTTACTTTATCTGATTTCCCGAAAGCGTTACACGCTCATTTTTTAAAGAAAAATATAACAAAAAAATCCCAAAAAGCACAGTGATTTTCTTCTTTTCAGTTTGTTTTCTTTTGTTTCATCAGGGAAGTGAAAGAAAATTGTAATAATACCGTAATAGTGAAGCAAGGTAAGCAAGGCATACAATGGAAAGATTAGGATAACTAGCACGTAGTGCATCAAGAAGATGCAAATTAAGCACAATTACCATTAGTCGTTTCATTGCTTTTAGGATGGCTAGACACACACAGGATAGGGTGAAGGGAGTCAACGCTGAAAAAATTTGGGCAATTGTGATGATTTTTTAGCATTGTGTGCAACAGTGCAGCTGTTCCAGGCTAGAAATAAATGTAAAGCAACATAACAATGATACACAAACACGATGAAATATTAAAAAAGCCAACTCGGTATCATCTCTCATTGAGATTATGCTCGATATATGTTTATTTTGTTATAGCACGCAACATTTTAGTTCTGCCTTATTTTTCCTCTAGGAAACATCAAGGTTAAAAAAATGATTAGCTCCATCATTTTAAATATTTCTTCTCGATCATAGGTGCTCTTAAAGTTTTAGGTAACGAATGACAATGGAAATAATGATCTTTTAAATATTCTCTGTCCGTCTACATTTAGCATTGTAAAGCATTTCAGATCAGCTTTCTTGCATTCAAGTATGGTTTACTACCGTATTTATATGTTTTGCTATTCTATAGACTAGGATTGTTTAGTTGTATGCCTCTTTTCCTCAATTTGGCCGTGAGATAAAATCTAAGGTAAACTCGTATCAGCCTGTTGTGACAGACAATTTTGAAATGTATTCTTTTATTACAACGGCGATAAATTTACGATACAGCCTATATGTATTTGTGGCTAAAATAAAAGATTAAGTGAAATTAACAAATGTCTAAAGAAAGGGTAAAAGATATAAGTTGCCATGTGAATAGAAATGTGCAGATCGATTAAAGTGTAACGAAGAGAAGAGATATTGAAGATTTGGAGAACCTATTTAAAATAGATAAGTAGAGTTACATTATGACTTGGTACCTCAGTATTAGTTTAACATCCGTAGTGCTGCATTTTGTTTTAAATCTCCCCCAAAATTGTAAACTATGATGTCATTTATAATGTTGTTTTTACGTAAAATTATATACAATTTAATTGTCTTTCGTTAAACGAAGCTACTTTCTTTACGCAACGTCTCCCAAATTACTGGCCGTTCAGTGCCCTGGCTATAGAGGTACTGAAAATAATACCATAAATAGGTATGCTACTACCATCTATTGGAAACTGGCATTTATTCTGTGTATGCAATGTAAACGCGGCAGAGTAATAAACAATGAAAAAATAATGCCAAGAATTTAAATACCTATTACTGATGACAGCTACAAATATAAATCGTAATCTGTTGAACTGATGCGTGCTTTCATTTCTTCGAAGAAAATCACTCATATTCAAGAATTTGATTGCACCATAACGAGCATTAACTATTTCAGTAATTGCAGATAAATTATTAATAAAAGATATAGGGATGATATAACTAGCATGAAAACTTGCATTCAATGCATTCAATTGAGATGATTCACTGAAGCTGAGGTCTCATGATATCTCGTAAATGCGAGGTATCAATCAAATCCGTTTAATGTAAAATTTTAACTCACCAACGTCACACACAGCAACGACGGATGAGGGGAGGTCCGAATCACTCCTTGAGGCGCGAGATGCAATCCGAAGCACATCCCATTAGGGATTATCAGGAAACGTGGCCCTTCAAATGTATAGTCCTAAAATTTGAAAAATATTTTATCATTTGAAATACACTTTTAATTTTCGTGAGAATTCTTTTGACCTCAATGCCCAATAGGATTTAGTCAGATGGGACTTTATAACATATTTAATTTATACCAACCACCTTGGGCTTGTGAATTTAGAATTTCGTACCATAGTGTTGAGAATTTTTTTAGTAGGTACCATTTAAATCAGAAAATTCTTAATTTTACCCAGAGCTTCTTCTTAATAAACACCCGAGCACCCAAAAGACTGGTTCCGAAGTTTGGATTGACGATTGGGTTGTAGAGTTATCCTCGTAAATTGAGACATGCCGGCTAATGAAATTCAGTCACCAGAAGTAGTGGACCGGCTCTTTTCCAATCTGCCAATCGAGGTTCACAAGACCCTTCCGACGCCTAGAAAACCGTTGAATGTCTGACATGCTGTTTGCCCTTCAGTCGTTTGTCGGAGGCTCTGGCAACTCGGTCATGGTGCCATCAAATAAACACTGATTTTTCAGATTCTATATTTCATTGTTTGATTAAAAGAAAATGGCAAGGTGTAACAGTAAAAAGTTTTTAGAAAAATGGTTGAATGAATCTCAACGACTTGTAAATTCTCTCCTCTAGAGTAGAAGAAGGAATAATGCTAGAGGAAGCTGTAATCGCCTCTTTTATTCGTCGATGCGCCCCAGTCCCAATCGGACAAGGCGCACGTGCCGCCTTAAAAGCAGCACTCACAAATTTCATACTGAGTGGTTCTGTACCTTATGCGGATTAAGTGCTAATTGTGGTGGGCCTACGAAGCGCCACCATATTGGAGCGAAGGAACAGGCGCCGAGATGCCGTTGGCGCAGGGACGCAAGGCAGTGATTCGACAGGGAAGATTTTTATCCTCATTAACTGCCAACGTAATCCCTCTCCATCCCTCCTTCTCTAGAGCCACTTCCCTTCTTAATCCTAAATGAAATATCGCGTCTAACTTCACTCTTGTCTGTGAAAGCAAACTATGGCGAAGATACCATCTTTTTTGGGGAAAATTCCTATTTTTTTCTGTCAACAGATGGGTGAGAGAAAAAAATAGGGGCCGGTATCAACATCCACAGCCATACCGGGACAAGAATACCAGAAAGAGATTGGAGAAAGTGATGCTTCTCTTGAAGAGACAGGGCGGAGAAAGCAAAAAGTTAGATGAGAAACGTGGCACGAATTGTAATGGTTGGAAAGCGGAATGATGAATGGGGAAAAATGGAATAGCAAAGATAAATCAAATGCCAGCACGAAATGGGGTGCAACAAACTGGCAAAAGAAAGATTGATCTTGATTGTTGCCTGAACAAAAGCTTTTGAGGGCATACAATCGGTATACTAGAGACAATTAAAACCCTTGTCTCCAGAAAAATTCGGTTCATTAGTTAAGAATGAAAAGAATTCGTGATATGTCCCCGCATCGTGCATTTTTCCTTTATTAAATCCTAGTAGGCACGTTTACAATATATTCAATACTATTTAACCCTGAGAAAGATAGTCGACTTTAGATTGAAGATACATATACATTTTCGGACTTGACAGTATATAGTCTCCATGTCCCATCGTGAACTGAATAGTAAAGCACCACTATACAGCTGTTTACCTACTGCCCAATCTCCTTCTCCAAGCCTATCTATCCAGAGGTATTTCTTACTCTAGATCTCTGCTTTCCATACCTATCCTTACACCTTCCATCCGCGACAGCCTACGCCGACCACGTTGTTTCTTCCACGTGGAATTCTTTGAAATATTGGTTTGGGTCATCAATTTTCGGGAATTCTTAACAAATGACCAAACCATGGCTGTTTTTTCTTCTCAATTCTATTCATTACCAAATATATTGTTCCATTATGATTGTGGATCTCCTCGTTTGTAACTATTTGTATGAGAGATTCCTGAACCTTCTTCTTAGGATATATTTTTCTCTATCTATTAACCTTCTTTCTAGGTCCTTGTTAATCATCCAGGCTTTGCAGCCATAACAGAGAGATAATTCTACTAGTGTTTTTCTTATTATTTTCTATTTTTCATTGAAATATTTTTACCTCACAATAATTAATAGACTGATTCAACTAAAGTATTATTTATATCCTCGTGTTCAAGTTGCTCATCTTCCTGTACCTCTAACTGCTCGAACGTTAAAAAAACGTTTATATTGCTCTTTATCTCTTTCTTAACTTCTATTGCTTATCCTCCTTATCTTCCAAATGGATATAGAGATTAGTTAGATTGTTGTTGGGGGGGCCTTCGTCAGGAGCCCGGGCACTTAGACCTTTCTTGGTCCATTGTGCCATCCCCATGCCTGTCTGCCACTTGCAGACAGGGGACAAGAGCACCTCGGTAGAGGTATGGAGGATTGGCCTCCCCCTGCCTCACCCCAGTACCAGGTATAGTGGATGTCCTCCCTCCAACCGGCCCGGTTTGGCCTGGCCTGGCCTCTCAGGCCTGCCGGTATAGGTATGGAGGGAGTATCATCTCTCCATCCATGCCTGGTTGAGGTATGGCGGAGGGTCACCCATCCAACCACCGTCCGGGCCCAACGTTGCTTAACTTCGGTGTTCTGATGGGAACCGGTGTTTCAACGTGGCTAGGCCCTTGCCCTCCAAATGGATATACTATCGTTATTGTTATATTATGATCAGATCCACAGTTAATACCACGTTTTTACTCAAAGTCTTTGTATTTCCTTTTTTTCATGTTTTCTTCGTAGTGAAATAATTGATAATCGAATTTTGCTGTAGAGATGTACGTTCCCAAGTACGCCTGTGTATATTTTTATGATAATAAAAACATTAAAAAATTTCATACAGTATTCTTTACGATATTCGATTACTACTACTCCTGAGTTATTAACTGTATTTTCACCATATTGGCCAACTAGATCACCATTATATCTATGTTGTTTTGGATTTTAGTCGTTCACTTCACCTCGTAGAAATTGACTTTTATTCATGAAGTAGAACCATCAATAGGGACATATTCACCGAAAAAATACCGTGTCACTGTTAAACCATGAAATACTATGCCAAGAGATAAGGAACTAATTATATATGAAGAGATTTGGAATTGGAATGAAAAATGAACAATTACAACCAATGATATCAACAATTACAGTTT